>SJYQ01021482.1:0-19409 GCA_006410935.1 Redunca redunca
GAGGTGTGAGTTTGATCCCCGGTCGGAGAACTAAGATCCCACAGGCTGCTTGGTGTGGCCAAATAAATAAATAAATAAAAATTTAAAGTAATAAATCATTAAAAGTTGAGATTAGCTACACTTAAAAAAAACAAAAGTACCTAGTTCACAGAGTACGGTGAAGGTTTCCTTTCCCTAAGGGCTCCCAGCTGTGTCCCTTTGAGATAAAGGTACCCCACCCCCACCCCCCTGGGGAAGTGACTTGTCCCTGAGACTTGCAGGGAGTCTAATAGATGGCCAGTGCCCTGAATTCTGCCTTCCCCTGGTTGGCCTGGGGCCCTGCCTCCCCCCATCTTGCTGCCGTCCTGGCCGGAAACCCGCCCCATTGTCCTAGGCGGCGGGGCCTGGGGAGTCCAGCTGCGATGGGCTGACAAAGTTGGGCTGACAGTTTCCTCCTCTGACTGAGATAAGTTTGAGAGATGGCTATCGGCTTCAGGGAAAGGGTGGAGGGTCTGAGAGAGGGCCCCTGCCCCATGCTATCTGGCAGACAATTCTGAGACAAGAAATTGATTAACCTCCACTTGGGAGCTTGGGTGTGAAGGGAGACAAGCCCCGTTAACCCCTTCAGCACTCTGGGTGCTGTGGGTAGGGAAGGTGGAAAAGTGCCCTTCCCTGGACCTGGGTTGTGGGCTTATACTCACTGATGCAGGGCTGGGTGGGGGGCGGGGAGGGGGTTTTAGTGGGGATGGTTCAGTCGCTCTAATGTTGTCCCAGGAAAAAGCTTCTCTGTGGCTGAGCTTTGGAGTCCAGCAGATCTGATTTTAAGCCCAGGCTGTTTCTGGAGTACTCCAATGAGCTTGGGCAACTTAAAGTTCCTTCTCCGAGCCCTGGTTTTCTCATCTGTTCAGTGGAGCCAGAATTGCTGAAAGCATGAGGTTCTGACATGAAATGAAAGAATCCGCACAGAGAAGCTAGCAGAGGGCCTGACACAAGGAGGCTAGCATGACGGCCGTTCGTGTGCGCCATCCCGCAGGGGCCTGTGGCAGCAGTGGGCAGGAGCTCTCTCGACTGGAAACAGCCCCTCAGATGCTGGTGGTAAGCCAGATGAAGCAGCTTGGTGTGGCAGGAATCGCACTTCATTCAGTAGACACCTCTGTGTTGAAAGCTTGCTGTGTGCCTGACACAGTTCAAGCAGCTTGGGGGGCAGCAGCAAGCATGGCAGCGCCTGTCTGTGGGGTGTTCCAGCGTGCGGGGCTGAGGGGGTGAAGGTGGTGGGGGCGGGGAGGAGTAGGGGCTGGGTGAGCAGGAACCGGTAACAAGCCAGCAAAACGTGAGACTCTTAGCTTCATGGAGAGATGGGTGTTTTGAAGAAAACGAAACTAGCATAAAGGGTTAGAGGGCAGCCGGCCACACAGGTGTTATTTTAGATAAGGCCTACGGAAGGCCTAGAGAAAGGGGTGGTCTTTGAGCAGCATTTGAATGGAGCGAAGGTGAGAGCTTATGACGGGAGGGTTTTCCAGCCATTGAGGACAGCAGATGTGGAGACGCAGAGGTAGAGACCCAGGCTGGGCAGGTTCTGGAAAAAGTGTGAATACCAATGCTGATGGGGTGAAGGGGCAGAGGGCATCTAGGAGCAGCAGCCACACCCGGGGGTGAGAAATCTCCCCTGGCCCCAGGCTATGTCCTTTGTGCAGGTCCCCTGATGCCTGTGAGCCTGTGTGTGTGTGTGTGTGTGTGTGCACGTGCGCGCACGTGTGTGTATGAGCCTGTGTGTGTGTGTGAGCATGTGCATGTGTGTGTGTGAGCCTGTGTGTATGTGGTGTATGAGTGTGAGCGTGTGTGTGTGTGAGCATGTGTGTGAGTGTGTGAGCCTGTGTGTATGTGTGTGTGGTGTGAGCATGTGTGTGAGTGTGTGAGCGTGTGTGTGTGTGAGCATGTGTATGAGCATGTGTGTGTGTGAGCATGTGTGTGAGCCTGTGTGTGTGGTGTATGTGAGTGTAGGGGGCATCAAGGAGCAGCAGAAAGCTGACCAGAGTGGACTGTGTATTTTTTTTTAATTAGAGTGATGAGAGGGAGCTGTTGTTGGTTCCTTTATATTTATTTATTTAGTTCCTGGTTTCTGATTTTCTGATGAAACTTTCTGGTGCTATTTGCTGATGCCAGAGGCAATGTTGAGTTCTGAAAACACAGCAGAGCCCAGCTGCTCCCTTTTGGAAAACAGCCTGCAGCCAGGGCAGTGCCCTCCACCTGGGAGCCAGCCCAGAGCTCTCATTAGGACCAGAATTCAGGGCGAGGAAGTCACCTGAGTCCCCAGGCCACACCCTCGACTTGACCGAACCAGGCTTTTCTTTCGTTAACTTGATGCTCACTCGCATCATCTCCTGGGACCGGGACCCGAAGCTGCTGCTGCTGCTAAGTCGCTTCAGTCGTGTCCGACTCTGTGCGACCCCATAGACGGCAGCACACCAGGCTCCCCCGTCCCTGGGATTCTCCAGGCAAGAACACTGGAGTGGGTTGCCATTTCCTTCTCCAATGCATGAAAGTGAAAAGTGAAAGTGAAGATGCTCAGTCGTAACTGACTCCTAGTGACCCCATGGACTGCAGCCCACCACCCGAAGCTGATTAGGTTACAAATCCAGCTGGAGGTCCTAGGCATGGTCTGATGGGTTTCTTACAAATGTCAAGTTATCACACTGCTAGAAACAAGGCTTCCCAGGTGGCGCTAGTGGTAAAGAATCCACTTGCCAATGCAGCAGACCCAGAGACCTGGGTTTGATCCCTGAGTCAGGAAGATCCCCTGGAGAAGGAAATGGCAACACATTCCAGTATTCTTACTTGGGAAAAATCCCATGGACAGAGGATCCTGGTGGGCTGCAGTCCATGGGGTTGCTAAGAGTTGGACACGACTGAGCGACTTCACTTTCCCTTTTCACTTTCATGCATTGGAGAAGGAAATGGCACCCCACTCCAGTGTCCTTGCCTGGAGAATCCCAGGGACGGCAGAGCCTGGTGGGCTGCCGTCTCTGGGGTCACACAGAGTCGGACACGACTGAAGCGACTTAGCAGCAGCACTTGTCAGCAGAAACAAGGGTGAACAGAAGATGGTCTCTGCACATCAGGAAGCATGCCTGGGGGAGGTGGAGTTTTGACAACTGGATAAACCAAGTGCCAAGACATAAAGTGCATCAAAAAATCAACTTCTGCTAATAGGTATCTCCCTGAGCTAAGCCCACAGAGAGCCTCGGTCCTCTGCCCCATTTCCAAAGTCTGGACTGTATTTCTTTCACTTCTGGGTCTTCCCCAGGTTTTCACCTCCTAGTAACTGGCACTTGGGCTGGCTTGCCCATCTTTGCTCTCCGAGGAGCCCTCTTGCAAATCTCAGGGCCTTGCAGGGTTCTCATTCCTCAGACCCGCCATTCAGGTTGCTGCCCGCCACCTCCCTAGGAAGCTTTGTATTTCAGTTTCGGCTTCCAGAATGTCTCTATGGAATCTCCTCCTTCCTCTGAGTGTCCCTCCAACTCGAATTCTGCTCCAGGCTCTCTTTGCAAGGCCCTTTAATCTCTGAGGACCATCATGGAAACTACCATTTTCCAGGCCTAACCCCAAACGTCCCAGGCCCTGGCCTTCTGTGGTCTCCCAGGGACCTCAGGTGTCCCCTACTTTTCAGTGTCTCGGCTCTCCTTTCCCAGCTCTGATGAAGTCAGGTGACTTTGTTCTCTCTCAGCTGGTGGGGATAAGAAAAGGACGAGGGACGGGGATAGGGTGGAGGCAGTGGAACATTCCTGGGCACTCTGGAAGGTCTTGCTGCTCTGTGGTGGGGGTGGGGTGGGGGGAGTGGAATGCCCTGAGGACCAGTCTAGGCAGGTCAGGGCACTGACCAGGGAGCAGACCCAGCCTTTCTGGGATGGGCCTGGGAGGGGAAGTGGGTGGGCAGTGGCCAAAAATAGACCTGGATCCATCCCCGGGGCACCCACGGAAAGTGCTGGTGTGGAGCAGGGTGGGGTGTTGTTTCCCTGATCTCATCTAGAGTCTGTTTTCCTTTGCCTCCCCTGGTGCAGGGCTGCCCCAGCTGCCCTTTATGTCGGCATCAGGGCTCAGTTCCTGCTGTGGGCCATCCCCTTCCTTGCCTGCTTTGTCAACCTGAGACCCAGGGTACAGGCTGGGCAGGCTGGACTGTCCCTTCAGAGTAGGGCTGTCTCAGAAAGGCAGAGGGTATGTCCCAGGGGGTGGCCCCAAACTCACCTTTCAGACTTTTCCCTTGAATTGGACAAGTGACTCACCCAGAACAATGACGTGATCACAGGGACTGGCGGCCAGGCCTCTGGGTCATGGGTGGGGGGGCTCCCTGGGCATGCAGGAAAGGCACTCTGAGGACGGACCCCGATGACTGACTGAGACCCACCCTGTGAGGCAGAGCTGAGGTGTGGACTGCTGAGCCCGGAGGAGGGTGGTTGGTACAAAAGAAACAGAGACCCTGTGGCTGGGAGAGGATGGCAGGTCCCAAACCAAAGGCCACCTTTGGAAAGTGCTGGCAAAGCACCAGGAAGGCGACTTGGTGAGGTGCAGCTAGCTCTTCCCGTGTGATGGAGGGAGGCAGAGGAGAGGGCAGGGAGACTCAGGGGCTCCGGGTCACGGAGGAGCCAGCATCCGCTCTGTCCGCCTCTCACGGGCCAGACCAGGAGACCGAGTCCACCCAGCGAGGTGAGGGGCTTGGCTCTGGATGTCCCGGCCACAGAGGGACCTACGGCCCTGCAGCTTAGCTCTTGGTCACGGCTCTTTCCACCCACCCAGAGACACAGCCTGGGGAGCACTTGAACTGGGAGCCTGGAGGTGGAGATTCCTGGTGCTGGGACGCTGAGGTCGCAGCAGGGGACAGCCATCAGGGACTCCTGGCAGATGCAGTGGCCAGCGCTTGCAATGTTCTCATTTCTCTCTCCTCGTCTTGTGTTCAGCCATCGTGTCTTGTGTTGTCTTTTCCTTTCTGGTTGGGTCTCTCTCTTCCCTCCTCATCTGGTTGAATGTGGATGCTGGCAAGAGGCCTGCATCTTTCCTCCTGATCCATTCTGGTTCCTAACCAGTTTTGTCTCACGGTTGTCAAGCATGCTTTGAGGGAGCAGAGTGAAGGGCCAGTGGACCAGAGGACGAGGCTTCAAGGCTTTTCCCCTCGGAGGATGTGGTAGCACAGATACTCATAGAAGAGCTGGCATGTGCTGGGGGCTGGGCTAAGCCCTGAGTTACAAACGGGAGGAGACGTGGTCCCTGAGCTCAGCTTGCTGTTTAGTCGGGGGAGACTACTATACAATACAAATAGCTACTGCTACAATACAAATAACTCAAGTATTAAAGAGAATGGGGCGAGGGTTCTAATGTTAACAGTGACTTACGCCGAGTATGGTGGGCGAGACTCGGGTCAGCTTCCCTTTGTTCCTTCATTTCTTGGCTTGTCATCCATTTGTCCCTCCCTCTGTCCCTCCTTCCTGCCCTCTCTCCTTGGCCCCCTCTCTTCCTTTGCTCTTGCCACAGTCTTGGATGTGCCGGTTGGGCACCAAGCCTTAATTCCCGGCTTCTCGCCAGATGCTTCTATCTGGCTGTCCCACAGATGTCCCCACTCAACGTGTCCCCCACACATTAGTTTTTCCTTCCTTCCCCACACCTTCTCTAATTTCTCATCTCAGGTGAGGTCATCACTCTATGATCCCAGCCAGAAAACTCTGGGGATGTTTTAACCTCCTCCCTCTTTTGTCATAGACACGGATCCTGGAAAGGATGTGTGAGGACCAGCTCCAGAATTCTTCCCAGTCCTCCATCACTTCTCTCCATCCCCATGGTCAAGATTAACGTGGGCTCCCACTAGCTCTCTCCTAGACCACTGTGGGCACCTGCCCTGTGCCCCTGGTGTCCTCTTTTATAAAGTACAGCCCTGCCAGGAACATTTCTAAAACACAGATCAGCTTATTTACTTGACAGCACGTATATGGAAATTATTATGGAGTAGGCACCATTCTAAGTGCTTTATAAATATCAACTCATTTAGTCCTTCTAATGATCTTATGAAGTTATATGGTTATAACCCTATCTCATAGACTTGAAGATTCCATTAAGTGTAAGATATATCTTATTTTTGTAGCCCACTAAGAAAGAAAATTTATGACACAGTGCATCACTTAGAGGTTTTTCTTTTATATTTAATGAAAGAGCTCTTTTAGACTTGTTTACACATAGAATTTCAAAGTCATATATCTATCTTGTGCATATTTAAGAAAATTCATATGTGCACAGGGTCGCAAAGAGTCGGACACAACTGAGCGACTGACCTGAACTGAACTTACATAGATTTTCAAGATCATATGTCTTGTGCATATTTAAGAAAATTTATAGGTGCAATAAATGTCTAGATTTTCTTTGTTTTTTTCAGCCATGCCACATGGCTTGTAGGATTTCAGTTCCCCAAGCAGGGGAACATCTTCAGAGTTCTACCTTTCTGAATTGCTTTTAGGCTCAGAATCATCAGTATCTGTTTTTCTCTCACATAATTTCTCTGTGCCATTAAGAGTGATGCAGGATTTCTTAAAAGTATGGATTTTCTACCAAATGATTCTGCAATATTTGATATGTACACATAGCTGCAGACACTTGTGTCATTATGGCCAACTAGCCAGTGATTCTAAGATGATTTTAGATGTTTGAAAACGTGGGGAAGTGTGTGTCTTATAATGAAGCACATTGTCCCATTTGACAGATGAGAAAACTGAGGCAGAGAGACATTAAACATCTTTCCCAAGGCCACATAACTACTAGTGGCAGAGCTCAGATTTGAACCCAGGCAATCAGCCTCTGGAGGCTTCCTTGGTGGCTCAGATGGGAAAGAATCTGCCTGCAATGTAGGAGACCAGGGTTTGATCCCTGGGGGGGAAGATCCCCTGGAGAAGGGCATGGCAACCCACTCTAGTATTCTTGCCTGGAGAATCCTGTGGACAGAGGAGCCTGGCAGGCTACAGTCCATGGGGTCGCAGAGAATCAGACACGACTGAACGACTAACACACACACACACACACACACACACACGCAATCAGCCTCTGGGGTCTGTGCTTTATTAGAAAGTCTTTGCTGGAAACCCATTTCCTAGAGCAAATGAAATCCAGACTCTCATCCCAATATTCAAGTCTTCTGTGATCCAGCCCTGCTTTTGTGCCTAGCCTCACCAGCCCTCATCTAGCTTGTGGTCCAGCCGCTCCCAACCAGGCCTGTCCCCCTTGGGGCTCCACTCCTGTGTCTGCTGCCCTAGGAGAGAATGTAGATGCCCCTCAGAGGTTAAGGCTCCGCTCCAGTGCCTCGTCCCTCCGGTTACCTCCCCTGCTCCCTGGTTGATGCTCCTGCAGGATTTGGTTTGTTAGGCCCCTGCTTGCAGCCTTCCGTGTACACTGCACCCCCTCTGAAAGCCTGGGGTCCCTTGGGGTGGGGCCCCGGCTTTCTCCTCGATGCCTCCCTACCAGCTCAGCGTCCCATCTGTGGGCTTGACCGTACCAACCTCCCTTCCCCCACCTGGACTGACAGGAAACCTGATAGTTTTGTAACCGAGAAGTGTTAATTTAGAATTTGTGCTGGATCCGCTTTGGTGACTTTAACCCTCAGCTTGCCGCTTTTGTTGCTGTCGGCATACGTAAGGCCCTGTCTCTGGGAGGACAATCTGGACCGCCCACCTGCCCAGGACAGTTAGGAAGTGAAACTAACACGTTCTCCTGCCTGAGGCTTGCCAGTCTAGGGGACATTTTCAAGGATTGAACGGTCTTTTTACTTTGTTTCCTCACCCCCTGCCCCTATCTCTGATCCAACCAGGCCCCTACAAGATGGTTGTTTTGAGGAGCTAGCCTACCAGCTTCTCGGTCAGTTGGCTTCAGAATGAAGTCCCTTCCTAGTCCCAGCGCTTCGTCTCTGATTCATTGGCCTGTCTTGTGAGCAGAGTGAGCTTGGACTCAAAACATTTGGGAGAATGCTTCTATAGTTGCCACCATGTTCTATAGTTGCCACTCGAATGTTGACCAGCTGGGGACTCTCTGTTGGTGTAGATAATATCTTGTTCATGGGGGTGTGTTCCTAGAGTCATCCTGAGCTGTAGGAAAAGGCCTGATTTGGCATGTTCCACCCTAGAACGCCTTCCGCAGAACCCCTCAACAACTTAACAGGACGCAACGACTCAGGCCTTGTAAGCTGGAGAACTCACGGGTGTACGTGTGTGTGGGGTGTGTGTCTGTGTATGCTGACATGCACAGGGCAGGGCAGAAGTGCTGATGGACAGATCTTTTCTGCTAACATCTCATTTCCTGTGGTTGCTGGATTCAGTGGCGCCTCCAGGATCCTCTCTCCCCAGTCTCCCCCAGACTGGGGCCAGCTGCCCCTGGCAGGAGGCCCTTAGGGCAGCATGGGACTCCACCATTCCTCCTCCACAGACAAAACCCATGTGGGAGAAGGGGAGGAGGAATGTTCCAGGCCAGCTCAGTTATTAAAGACCTCTCAAGATAATGAGGCTCAAGGAAGAACAAAGAGACAGAAAGGCAACAAGATTAAAAAATACCACCCTCCGCACTTTGACCCTCAGGCCCAGGCAGAGGCGTATAGCGGATATTCAGCTGTTTGGAAGAGGAGATTTCTGGCTGCATCAGGCTGGAGGGTCTCTGGGTGTCCTCGAGGACATAGGAAGGGCCGTCCTGGCTTGAGCCTGTGGTCCACTGAGTGAAGAGGCCGTGTCTCTGAAAAGGAGCACCCTGGGTGCTCCTTTGTGGGTGGTCATTCTCCCTAATGACACTCTTAAGATCAGGGACCTCCTCCCCATGCCGGTTTGCTCTTAATATCCCACTCTGTGTGGACTCTAAAACGTGTAAACTTTTGGTATCTATTTATGTAACTCCTTGGAACTCTGTTCAGAATATTGATGACTCAAGCGATATTTTCTTTCCTGTTCTTTCCTTTTTCCAAGCTTCCTGCTGGTGCTCTGGAACTGGAGATCCAGATAGCTGCATTGTTGGTCGTAGCCTCCTTTGGACAGATAAAGTAAGAAAGGCAGGAGAGAAGGGAGGAAGGAGTGAAGGAAGGAAAGAAAGAAAGATATAAACAAATTTGATTACAAGGCATCACATCTGTGTTTTAAACATGGATATTTTACACTTGGGTCAAGCTGCTTTGCTTCATCCTGGAGTGTGAGTTCTAGCTGAGGTGGCGTTGGAAAAATAATCTTTTAAAGTGTTAAGTCCTTTCAGTTCAGTTCAGTCCCTCAGTTGTGTCCAACTCTTTGTGACCCCATGGACTGCAGCACTCCAGGCTTCCCTGTCCATCACCAACTCCCGGAGTTTACTCAAACTCATGTCCATTGAGTCTGTGATGCCATCCAACCATCTCATCCTCTGTCATCCCCTTCTCCTCCTGCCTTCAATCTTTCCCAGCGTCAGGGTCTTTTCCAATGAGTCAGTTCTTTGCATCAGGTGGCCAAAGTATTGGAGCTTCAACTTCGGCATCAGTCCTTCCAATAAATATTCAGGACTGATTTCCTTTAGGATGGACTGGTTGGATCTCCTTGCTGTACAAGGGACTCTTAAGCGTCTTCTTCAACACCACAGTTCAAAAGCATCAATTCTTCGGTGCTCAACTTTCTTTAAGTCCTTTAGAAGAGCTAAGTTATGCTGAATTATGAGTCACTGGCAAAGACAGAGTCACAGCTCTTTTCTGTCACTGATACATTTATACATGGTGTGTATAGGTGGTTTCTGAGGGTAGGGCACACTTGCAAACACGGCTCTCAGACATCAGCCTTGCTCAGGCCTCCCTCTTATGAATGACCATCACTTCTTCCCACCACTCCTTCCCACCACCCCGACATGTGGCAAAGGGACAGGATGCTAACCCAGGGCACAGCAAGACCAAAAAAGTCATTAAGAAAAAAGAACCCGCTAACCTCCCCTTTGCCCAAGTGATTCTAGATGAAAGAGAGCCCTAGGGACTGGGCCAGTTGTGCTCAAGAAAGGCTGGCTTTTAGGGTTTTCTTGGGATGTCCTGGGGTTGATGGGTACTGCCTCTGGAAAGGGGGTGATTCGAGGACCTTGATGTCCTGCCCAAGGACTGTCACATGGAAAGCTTAGGGTGGCTGTTGGTCAGCATCTTTCTCTCCTGTAAGTCAGGGAATGAGATCGGGATCTAGTATGGTAGAGCTGTTGACCAGAATGAGGAAAACAGTTCATACTTTGAGGTATTGAATAATGTGATCTTGAACTAACAGAAAAGGAGTGGGGGATGGTGATGGTCTAGGAACCTGTGGGAAGTGGGGCTCTCCTGCCCAGAGGAGGCTGTGGTCTTACAATCTCAGGGCATGGGATTCAGAGGTGCTGAAGGTAAAGCCCATGGGGCTGCAGGGAGGAGGGGTGGGGAGGTTTCCAGCTCTGGAGCCTCTGCCGGAGAGATGATGAGAACACGGGGCTGAGGGACAGAGCTGAAGGGGTGAGCCGAAGGCGGGGCCCCTGCGGTCCTGGAAGCCCAGCTGTTCCCCTAATCCTCAGGGATCTGGCTCTCCAGGGGCAGTGGAGGGGACCTTCTTGGGAAGGTCATGTCCAACCTCAAGGCAAAGGACAGACCCTGGGGGGCAAAGGCCTTGCTCCTGTCTGAACTCAGAAGGCTAGAGGACCGCTTGGGATGAGGGCCACATTGGCATGGTCCAGAAGGAAGAATGGAACCCAAGGCTGGGGGCCGGTGGGAAGGGCCTGAGGACCAGAGAGAAGACTTGGGAAGAGGCCTAAAAGGAGCTGATGAGTACTTTGAGCTGTGCAAGGATGCTGCCTCCAACGTGCACAGGACCTGCCAGGGCCCTCCCTCTTGCTAGTCCTGGGGCATGAGACCCACACACTGCCGTGTGTCTATGAGCTGGGAGCAGGGACCGCTTATGTTCCTCCTCATTTTAGAGCTGGGAACACTGAGACTCAGGAGAAGTGACCTTCTCAAGCTCACACAGCTGAGGATCCACGGCTGCGGATCCTTGGGTATTCCTTTTCCCACGGAATCTTTTAGTCTTGATGTGCTGTGTGCTTAGTCTTGATAAGACCAGCCTATAGCAGCGTTTCCTCACTAGCAGGCCACAATCCCCTCTGTGCCTGGACTCGGGTGCTCCAGGCAAGGCCAAGACGGTTGTCTCTGGAAGGCTGCCATTGGAATGAACATGTGGCCACCTGGCGGGAAGGGATGGCAGGAACACTCCCCTCTCCCAGAACAGAGAACTCCTGAAAATTCACTGTTTTAAGTAAAGGAATGACTGTCTAATGGTGGAATAGTAGGCATCAGTTAGTATGTGAGACTGTTCTTTCTCCAGTGCCTTCAAGTGGCTTCCCAGATGCTTGTGCTTCTACACTGATGTTGGCACAGGTGCTGATGCTGGTTAGTATAGTCCATCCATTCAAACCTCATGTCTGGCAGGGCCACATCTGCATAGGACTGGGAACCAGATTGGGCTTGGTCGTATCTTAGAAGACAGAAAACAGGACACAGAGTAGACAGGCGGTGACATGCCACAGAGGTCTGGGAATCCTGCTGGAGGTGGGGGTTTTGGGGGAGCTTGACCTGTAAGGGGCAGCCTGGGGCTTTTGGGGAATGGCAGAGGGCTCCAATGAACCTGCTGACTGTGATTTCCTTGCCACTGCTCAGTAAAACCACTCGCAGGAGACCAGACAGATCCTCCCTCCCCCAGAGCCGCCCTTATCACCCAGAGCAACACCAGAGCTGCTGAGAACAGGTACCTGGAACTGCAGTCCCAGGTCACATTCTTTTCATAAGTGGAATAACACAATGCCCCTTTAAACTTCCTTATTAATTGACTCTGCTGCCAAAGAAGCAGTCCATCACCCCCTCCGCCTCCACCCCCACTTCTTGTTTATGGCTCTGATGAGGCTGGGCTCTCAGTGGGCTGACATGATGATAATAGGCAAAGCCCCAGCCCCTGTGCAAGATCGCACGTGGGGGCTGCGGCCAGAGCTGCTTGTCTCCAGAACTCTGCTGTTTAGAGAAGCTTCAAGCAGACTTACGGGCTTCCCTGTTCCTGGTACAACTTGGGGAGTGATGTCAAATGGTGTTGTAAGGAGCCTGGAATTCCCCTGGCTTCTTTCCCCCAGCCTCCCTCTCTGGACAGGTGATTTGTTCTCATGGATAGAAAACCAAGTGTATCCTTAGAAAGGGGGAACATGGTCCCCATATTCCTCACCCAGGCATTGGGGCAGTCTTAGGGGGAAAACCCAGAGTGCCTACGTGAGTTAGGGGATGAAGACGATAAATTCAAATACATCTGCATGACCAAGACTGTGTCTTGGCATTGGGTGGGCAGGCCCCTCTTGATGAACATCAGGGTCTGGGTCAACATCAGCATTTTCAGGAAGCAGCTCCAGCTCTAGGTCACCTCTCTGGCTCTGAAGCTGCAGGACACTGGATGGATAGATGCTGTGGGCATGGGAGACAAGGGGAGGACGGTGGTAACAGAGCCTGGGTGCTGGCTAGGAAAGCTAGCTGGGCCCGCTTGGGATCCCAGTTGACCCTCTCCTTCTGGGATCCAGTGATGGTCCTTCCCCTTGTCCCTTCAGTTAAAGGTGTGACAGACCTCTTGTTGGTGGCCTTGGGGTATAGCCATATCTCTTCTGGTTCCTCTCTAACCTGCCCACACCTTTGAAAATAGATTCTTTATTTAAAAACTCTCTCACAGTTATCTCAGTTACAGTGTGCCCTTTGTCTCTTTCTGGGATGCTAACTGATGCAAAGAGCAGGATGAATAGACAGAAAATAACCAGTGGAGCTGAACTGTACCTGAGGCAGAAGAGTGAGTGCTCTTGGAGTGTATGCTGGGGCAGGGTAAAAGGGGCTGGCAGGGAGGACTTCTCAAAAGTCATGGAATCTGGGACCTTGAAGGGTGGTGGGAACTGAAGACTCTGTGAGGCTCCCGGCACAGTGAGCAGCTGATTGGACAGAATAAAACTGGAAAACGATGCTGGTATTCAGCACGGGCTGCCAGCCATCCATGCCAGTGGGCCACTTGGGTCTTGAGGATGAAGGCTGCACCTGTGCTGGGATGTTGCCCTCCAAGGAGCTCCTGTCATCTTTGCAACCTTCCCATGACCCTTCTCACTTGTCTGGAAGCAGAGGTAGGAGTGTCCCTTAGCTGCCAAGTAGATTCTGGGTCAAGCTTCCTTGCTTGTACACCTAGTGCTTAAAACTATGCTTTGCATAGGGCTCAGTTTAAATAAATATTTATTGACTGGCTAAACAAGTGTATGAATGAAAGAATTGAGTTCTGTCAGTGTTTGAATATCTGATGTGCTCAACACTGAGAGGATCTGGGGGGCGGGGCGGCGTGTAGAGGTGGGACCTGCCTCGTTAAGGAGCCTCAGGCCAATGGAACAAGCCACTGGAAATGGACCAAGACTGAGTCTGCTGAAAGGCAAGGGCAAGGTGATAAGAATTCAGAGGAAAGAGGGAACCCTTAGAATGGAGCTGGGAGAGGCAGAGAGAGCACCTCAGAGGAGAAGGTATTTGAATGGAGTCTAGGTTATGCCTAGTGGAAGAAGGATGGAGGAGGATTCTAGGCAGAGGAACAGCATGGAAAACATGCCTGTAAAGTGCATGACATGTTTAGGGAAAGATGAATAGGTCCTTAGGGGGACCTCCCAGGTGATGCTAGTGGTCAAGAACCTGCCTGCCAGTGCAGGAGACTCAGAGGTGCGGGTTCGATCCCTGGGTCAGGAAGATCCCCTGGAGGAGGCATGACCACCCACTCCAGTAGTCTTGCCTGGAGAATCCTATGGACAGAGGAGACTGGTGGTCTACAGCTCACTGGGTCACAAAGAGTCAGACATGACTGAATGACTTCGCATGCACACAGGGTGCTTAGGAGGATGGTGAGAATGGACCCTGAAGGGTGGCTGAGGTCAGACTGGAAAGGGCTTGAAGACCATGGGGAACCGGGAATGATTTTGAAGCAAAGAAACAACACGATCAGACCTATGTTTTGGAAAAACACCTCTGGTAGTAGGTGTTGGGGGGATCTGGGGGTTTAGGGGCCATGTGAGATAATACTGCAGTAATCCAGGTGACAGATGATGGAAACCCGAGAGAGGGTCTCAGTGGTGGGGATGGTGAGGAAAGGACAGAGGTGAGAGACACACTCGAAGTAAAACTGATAGCATCTCGCCAGAGGTGACGAGGGGTAAAGTCCATGACGATGGATGTCTGGCTGCCAAGTGATGCAGCTTTTCAGGGCTTTGGGAACCCAGGAGGAGGAGCCAGTTTTGGAAAGGAAATAGTTATTTTCTTTTTATTTTGGCTTCTGAGACCCTTGCTCCCTGACCCGGGTAGAGTCCATGCACCCTGCAGTGGAAGCGCTGAGTCCTAACCACTGGACCATCAGGGAATCCTTGGGAAATAATTATTCTCACGTCAGCCAAGCTTGAGGCATCTGTAGGACATGCCCTGGCCAGGAGGAGCTAGATAAGGACTCAGCAGTTCAGTGCAGCCGTGTCCGACTCTTTGCGACCCCATGGATTGCAGCACGCCAGGCTTCCCTGTCCACCACCATCACTCGGAGCTTGCTCAAACCCGTGGCCATTGAGTCGGTGATGCCATCCAACCATCTCATCCTCTGTCGTCCCCTTCTCTTCCTGCCCTCAATCTTTCCCAGCATCGGGGTCTTTTCCAGGGAGCCAGGTCTTCACATAGGTGAGGGCTAGAGGTGTGTCTGGGTTCCCTCAGCAGAGGTATGAGGTTTATACTCCAGGGAATGTAGGGTGAGAGGACTGAAGAGGGAGACTTCTATACCCGAAACCCTTAAAAAAATTTTTTTTTAAAATTTATTTATTTGTCTACAGCAGGTCTTTCTTAATGCAGGAGGGTCTATTTTCAGTTGTGCCACGTGAACTCTTTGTTGTGGTATGGGTGTTTTAGATCCCTGATCAGAGATTGAACCCTGCGTTAGTAGCACAGAGTCTTAGCCACTAGACCACCAGGGAGGTCCCCATACCCAAACTCTTAAGTGTGGCCGTTGTAGGAAGCAGAGAATGGGGTTGGCAGGAGGGCTGAGGGTCAGCGAGAGGAGAGCCCAGATGGAGTCCCTCAGGCTCAGAGAAGAGCAAAGGACTGGCCCAGTCTAAGCACACAACAAGCTTGTTGACATTGCCTGAGTGGAAAGCATTGCTTCTCCTCATGGAATTCTGACCTTTTGAGCAGGTGGAGAAGAGTTATGTCAGGCCTAGGGGCTGATAAGATGGCGCTAATGGTAAAGAACCTGCCTGCCAGTGCAGGAGACCTAAGAGACGCGGGTTCGATTCCTGAGTTGGGAAGATCCCCTGGAGATGGGCACGGCAACCCACTCCAGTATTCTTGCCTGGAGAGTTCCATGGACAGAGGAGCCTGATGGACTACAATTCATGGGGTCACAAAGAGTCGGACCCGATGGAGCAACTTAGCACGCACATGCACACAGGAGCTGATAAAGTGGTTTCAGAAGGCCCATGGACTTTCCTGCTAGCCCAGTGGTTAAGACTCTGCACTTCCAGTGCTTCACTTCTGGGGATGAAGGTTCGATTCCTGGTTGGGGAACTAAGATCCCACATGCCTTGAGACATGGCCAAAAAAAATTCAGAAAGTCCTAGATGGGTCATAGAAGGCAGCTGGTGTGATAATCCTGAGTCTTCAAATCCTGCGAGTCCAGGCGCCTGCCAATGGCAGGGTGAGCACTGGGGACCCTGGGTTGATACCCTGGAAGGCAGGAGTGGAGCACCTGGGCACTCTGTGTGGTTCTGTCGGTGATCAGGGACTTCATTTCAGGTCAGTTCAGTCACTCCGTTGTGTCTGACTCTTTGCGACGCCATGAACAGCAGCATGCCAGGCCTCCTTGTCCATCACCAACTCCCGGAGTTTACTCAAACTCATGTCCATTGAGTTGGTGATCAGGGACTTCAGAACCTTCATCTCCGCACATCAGCTGGATCTTTCGAGGACAGCTCCCAACTCTCCTGAGCGTCTTAGTAAACTCAACCTGACGATGCTAAAACTCTTCATTTCAGTGAAAGAGTACCTTGTAACTCGGGAAAATCAGTGCCTGTGTCCCTCCTTACATCATAATTGGTTAGAGATGAGCAATCTGGAAAATTCATTCAGTACTCCGTATTATAGATGGAGGAAGCCGAGGCTGGGACCAGGAATGAGTGACCCCAGTGCTGGCTCAGAGCAGTTCTCAGCTGCTCTGGGTGAGTGGGGCTGTGTCCAAGCCCCTCTTTTCCCCAAAGGTGGCCCAATGAAAATGACAGTTTGTCGACACTGGGGAGATGTGCAGAAGAGCCAGGCAGTGTGAGCACATTACTCTGAGCCCTGAGCCCTGCTGGTCAACGGAGCAGAGGCTAGATGCACCCCAAGGAAAAGTTAACTTCACAAAGAAAACACTCCTGAGTTATCTCTAAAGCAAAAATCAGACCACCTCACCCCCTGCTTGCAACCCTCCAACTGCTTCCTCTGGCCCTTGGGAAACCCAGGCTATGCAGGACAGGACACCCAACAAGGGCCCCGGTGAGCCAGCCCTGCCCTTTCTACCCCATCTGTGAATCCCGTGTCCTCTTTGCCTCTGGCCATCTGTTTCTCAGTTTTGCAGCTTGTTCTGGCTCAAGGTCTTTGTATGGACTGTATCCTGTGTTTGGAATAGCCTCCCCAAGTCAATCGTTAGGACCCATTAAGATGTCTGCTCCCCTGGGAGTCCTTCCCCTCCAAGTCTAGCTCAGGCCATCTGTTCTCTTCTCTTAGCCCCAGTTATTTGCCTTCAAAGTTTGTAGTTATTTCCTTAACAGTTATTACCACTGTCTGTGATTTTCTTGGACATTTCTTTGTTTACATGCCTACCATCTGGCTCCCCTCCCTAGATTGTAAATGCCGGGAGGACGGGGGCTGTCTTATTCACCATCATGCCCTTGTGCCCAGTACAGAGCCTGGAGCATGGGCGCTCGGTTGATGCATATGCCCGACACTGTGCGGTGAGCAGAGGTGTCACCTAGGAGAGCAATGCTCGTGGTCACCAAGGGCACAAGCAAGAGAGTGTGGCCGATTCTATAAAGGCCCTTGGCTTTGGGAGGTTGGGTGGTTAAAAGCATGAACTCTGGCCCCAGGTGGACCTGAGCTCAGATCTCCGTTCTGCCCCGGGGGAGAGACTCTAGATACTTCATTTTTAAACTTTTAATTGTGGTAGAATACACATGACATCAAATTTGCTGTTTTAACTACTATATGGCTTCTCTAGTGGTTCAGATGGTAAAGAATCTGCCTGTAATGCAGAAGACGCAGCTTCGATTCCTGGGTTGGGAAGATCCCCTGGAGAAAGGAGTGGTACTCCACTCCAGGGTTCTTGCCCGGAGAATCCCATGGACAGAGAAACCTGGCGGGCTACAGAGGTCATGGCATTGCAAAAGAGCTGGACACGACTGAGCAACTAACACTAACTACTTTAAGTGTACAGTTCAGAAGTGTAAAGCACATTCACGTTGTTGAGCAGCCTGTCTCCAGAACTTTTTCATCCTGTAAAACTGAAACTCTGGACCCATTGAACCTTCTTTCCTCTCCCAGGCCCTGGCAGCCACCCTCTGCTTTCTGTTTCCGTGAATGTGACTACTTCAGATGCGTCATATAAATGGAGTCATAACATATTTGTCTTTTCAAAAATTGAAGTAGAGTTGATTTATAATATTACTTTAGTTTCAGATACATAGCAGAGTGATTCAGTATTTTTACAGATTATACTCTATTAAAGGTTATTACAAGATAGTGGCTGTTATTTTCTGCTACACAATATATCCTTATTGCTATCTACTTTGTACATGGTAGTTTGTATCTCTTAATTCCATGCCCTTAATTTGTCCCTCCCTTTTCCTTCTCCTCTTTGGTAACCACAATTTTGTTTCTGTGAGTTTGTTTTGCATATATATTAATTTGTATTATTTTCTAGATTCCACATATAAGTGATATCTCAGAGTATATTTGGGAGAAGGCAATGGCACCCCACTCCAATACTCTTGCCTGGAAAATCCCATGGACGGAGGGAGGAGCCTGGTGGGCTGCTGTCCATGGGGTCACCAAGAGTCAGACACGACTGAGCAACTTCACTTTCACTTTTCACTTTCATGCACTGGAGAAGGAAATGGCAACTCACTCCAGTACTCTTGCCTGGAAAATCCCATGGACGGAGGAGCCTGGTAGGCTGCAGTCTGTGGGGTTGCTAAGAGTTGGACACAACTGAGTGACTTCACTTTCACTTTTCCCTTTCATGCACTGGAGAAGGAAATGGCAACCCACTCCCGTGTTCTTGCCTGAAGAATCCCAGGGACGGGGGAGCTTGGTGGGCTGCTGTCTATGGGGTCGTACAGAGTCGGACACGACTGAAGCGACTTAGCAGCAACAGCAGCAAAGTATATTTGTCTTTGTCTGACCTATTTCACTAAGCATAATATCATCTAAGGGCTTTCGAGGTGGCGCTAGTGGTAAAGGATCTGCCTGCCAATGCAGGAGATGCAAGAGACGTGGGTTTGATCCCTGGGCTGAGAAGCTCTCCTGGAAGAGGAAATGGCAACCCACTCCAGTATTCTTGCTGGGATAATCCCATGGACAGAGGATGGACCACAGGTCATGGGGTGGCAAAGAGTCAGACATGAGTCAGGCAAGAGTCAGTATGACTGAGCATGAACATGTAGTGTTCTCTAGGTCCATCCATGTTGCTGCAAATGGCAATATTTTATTCTTTTTTTATGACTGAGTAATATTCCTGTGTGTGTGTGTGTGTATTGTTTTTTGACTGTGCCGTGTGGCTTCTGAGATCTCAGTTCCCTGACGAGGGATTGAATCCAGGCTTTTGACGGTGGAAGTGCGGCATCCTAACCATTAGACCGTCAAGGAATTCCTGTATATATAAATAAATATCTCACACCTTCTTTATCCATTCATCTGTTGATGGACATTTAGGTTGCTTCCATGTCTTGGCTATTGTAAATGGTGCTATGAACATTGGGTTGCATGTTTCTTTTCAACTTAGTGTATTTTCCCGGATTTATACGCGGGAGTGGAATTGCTGAATCATATGGTAGTTCAGTTTTTAGTTGTTTGAGGAACTTCCCTACTGTTTTCACTACTGGCTGTGTCAAACTTACATTCTCATCAACAGTACACAAGGGTTCCTTTTCTCCACATCCCCTCCAGCATTTGTTGCTTGTAGGTGTTTTGATGACAGCCATTCTGACAGATGGGAGGTAAAACACTGTTGTTTTGATTCGCCTTTCTCTAATTAGTAGGCACATTGGGCATCTTTCCGTGTGCCCGTTGACCATCTGTACGTCCTTGGAAACATTTCTGTTCAAGTCTTTTGCCCATGTTTTGATTGGGTTAT
>SJYQ01021482.1:29897-47451 GCA_006410935.1 Redunca redunca
AATAAGCAGTAGCATACTATACACTGTTTCCCACCTTACTCATTTTCTATTGAACAATAGAAAATACATGTATTTACAATACATGTTGGAGGTCATTCCATTCCAGTGCCCCTTATAGAGGGTCATTTTGTTATTACAATGTTGTAAGGTATATCCTTGTTTATATGACATTTCACAACTATGAATATATATATGGGATAACTTCCTAGAAATGAAGTTGCTAGGTCAAAGATTGCTTTAGTAAGTGGCGGCAGATATAGTGAGTGGTTAGGAAATTAAAGAATTAAAAATTCTAATCCTGCCCTCAATTATCACTGACATAATCATAGAACAGAGTCATATCACCTGAAAACCAGACTTTGCTTGCTGAGGTTCTCACAACTGGACTGTTTGTTATGGAGGGAATCAGTGCATGCTGCATGCTAAAGAGATCACAGGAAAGATGAGTCATGCTAGGCAATCAAGAGAGATACAAATATCCTACCTGGCTGGGCCTGCATTTCTTTCATTTATTTATCTATCCATCCTATTATATACTAACTACATACCCACCTATGATAAAGAGATAATTAATAGTCAACAGACTTGTCTAGTAGAGNNNNGTATAAATCAAATATAATTAACATAACCTTAAAAAGTGGACTGAGTGAATAATACATGACTCTGATAGAAATCTTTGAACAATACTGAAAAGGACAAAACAGGAAGCTGAAATCAACCATGATTATTCTACTCAGAAATAGCTAACATGAATATTTTGAAGTGATGCACCTCAAAGTTTATATTATTCAATTTGTATGTATGTAGAGGAGTACATGTATGTTTGTGGATAAACAGTTTGCCATACCATTAAATAATCATCCACAACAGTTAATTCTCCCTAGCAGAGTCCCTAAAGGAAGAAATCAAATTCTTCAAAGAGAGGTTCTTCTAGGGCCAACTTATGACTTTGAGAATCATTCAGTATAACAAAAGATGTTCCTCTGGGAAGCAGACAACTCTGTGAAGAGTATGGAATCCCACAAAAGATTGAAAACCTCTATTCCATATTATCATTAAAAAATGGCTGTATACTATTTCACCATATTTAAAGCCCAAAATTTCTTTAGTCAATCAGATGTTGCTAAACTGAGACAAATTAGTTAGACAAAAAAAAAATTAATCTATATTATGAAAATTATCAACTTACCCATAAGGAGGTAGAATGTCATGTTTGTCCTCCAGAGAAGCCAAATGCTGTTTTAGTGCTTCGAGTAAACTGTAGGGTGCCTAAAGATAATTAGGAAAAAGTTGTTTTTTGATAGTTATTAGCAAATTCAGACTCTCAGATATCATGAAAAGGTTCTGAAAAACAATTAGGACACCTGTCCAGCAAATGATGATGACCCTGTATGTGAGACAACAAAGGAGACTCAGATGTGTAGAGCAGACTTTTGGACTCTGGCGGAGAGGGAGAGGGTGGGATGAGATGGGAGAATGGCATTGAAACATGTATACTATTATGTAAGAAACGAATTGCCAGTCTATGTACAATGCAGGATGCAGGATGCTTGGGGCTGGTGCACGGGGATGACCCAGAGAGACGTTATGGGGTAGGAGGTGGGAGGGGGTTTATGTTTGGAAACGCATGTACACCTGTGGTGGATTCATGTCAAGGTATGGCAAAACCAATACAGTATTGTAAAGTAAAATAAAATTAAAAATTAAAAAAAATAAAGTGAAATTATTGCTACAAGTAAATTCATTCTTAAAAGTAGCATCTTGGTATGAAATCAGATTTTCAGACTATGCTTTTACATACCTTTTTAAAGAAACAACAAAAAAAGTCTCTTAAGATGATCAAACGGCTGCTAAAATATGTCTCCTTTGGAAACAACACTGGGCTTGAAATTATTTATTACTTATGGCTCTTTCATGAATCACTAGATTATTAGATAAATTTCAGTAAAACATTAAGCCTAGTGGGGAAGAGGGAGAGGAGGCAAGAAAAAAACAGAGAGACAGAGAAAGAAACACAGCAGGGAACAGAGAAGCTCATTCATGGTCTCTGGTCTCCCCTGGAATGTCATCTCTTCAACCAGGATTTCCTTGGGTGTCCTAGAGAAAACAGTACCTACCATCAATCTCTTTACCATCACCATCTTTTCTTTTCCTTCATGGCAATGATCATCTTTGAAATTATAGGTTTCATTCTGTGTATGTTTATTGCCTGTCTCCTTGCAGTAAAATATAAAACTCTTAAGGGACTGATGTTGAAGCTGAAACTCCAATACTTTGGCTACCTGATGCAAAGAGATGACTCACTGGAAAAGACACTCATGCTGGGAAAGATTAAAGGTGGGAGGAGAAGGGGGCGATAGAGGATGAGATGGTTGGATGGCATCACCAACTCAATGGACATGAGTTTGGGTAAACTCTGGGAGATGGTGATGGACAGGGATGGACTGGCATGCTGCAGTCCACAGGGTGGCAAAGAGTCGGACACAACTGAGCGATTGAACTGAATTAAACCGAAAAAGACAGTGATTTTGTCTGTTCATTGATGAATCTTGGTGTTTGGCATATAATAACTGCTTAATTGGTATTTGCCAAATGAATGTGGATGCACTCTTTCATTTTCCACTCCAATTAAAGATGGGAGAAGTGTGCTTCTTACATAAAGTCAATTCCCAACCAGGGTTCTGTGTGTCCCAGCATGTCTCCCCTGATCCAATCATTCATTCCTCAAGAAGAGTTTGTTAATAAACTACTAGAAACGACCAGGCACAAAGAATACAGCAGGCCTCATGACCTGGGGTGTGGGAGAGGAGAGATATCAAATAACCAAACAAATAAATGTCAAACGAAAGCTGTGAAAAGTACTATGAAGGAGAGGTACATGATACTTGGTGTTTAGGTGAATCTGATCAAGTGAGGGATGGCAGACAAGCAAGCTTAACAACATAACAGCTGAGCTGAGAGCTGAGGGAGAAAAGTAGGGTGGTATGAAATGAATGAGGATGACAGGGGGGCATATGGCACAGACCACAAATAAAGGTGAACTATGTTGCCAGGGCAGGGAGAGCCAAGGGGAGTGTGGAGGAGATGAAACTGGGAGGGTTTTCGATGGTGCAAGACCTTAAACTCATGTCAACATTGTGGCGTTTGGACATTAACTTGAAAATTGTTGTTTTCCAGTCGCCAAGTCAGGTCCAACTCTTGGAGACCTCATGGACTGCAGCATGCCAGGCTTCCTTGTCACTCACCATCTCCCAGAGTTTTCCCAAGTTCATATCCATTGCATCAGTGATGCCATCCAGCCATCTCATCCTCTGTCACCCTCTTCTCTGCCTGTTCTCAATCTTTCCCAGCATCTGGGTCTTTTCCAATGATCCAGCTATTTGCATCAGGCAGCCAAAGTATTGGAGCTTCAGCTTCAGTATCAGTCCTTCCAATGAGTATTCAGGGTTGATTTCCTTTAAGATTGACTGGTTTGATCTCCTTGCAATCCAAGAAACTCTCAAGAGTTTTCTCCAGCATCACAGTTCAAAAGCATCAATTCTTCAGCACTCTGCCTTCTTTAAGGTCCAGTTCTCACAACTGTACATGATTACTGGAAAGACCATGGCCTTGACTATTTGGACCTTTGTCAGCAAAGTGATGTCCTTGGTTTTCAACACACTGTCTAGGTTTAAAACTAAATATTAAAATAATTAAGATCATGGCATCCGGCCCCATCACTTCATGGCAAATAGAAGGGGAAAAGGTGGAAGCAGTGACAGATTTCTTACGTTTGGGCTCTAAAATCACTGCCCAAATTTCAGATGTTCAAGCTGGAGTTTGAAAAGACAGAGGAACCAGAGATCAAATTGCCAACGTCCGCTGGATCATCGAAAAAGCAAGAAAGTTCCAGAGAAACATCTACATCTGCTTTATTGACTATGCCAAAGCCTCTGACTGTGTGGATCTCAACAAACTGTGAAAAATTCTTCAAGAGATGGGAATACCAGACCACCTGACCTGCCTCCTGAGAAACCTGCATGCAGGTCAAGAAGCAATAGTTAGAACCAGACATGGAACAATGGACTGGTTCCAAAGTGGGAAAGGAGTACAAAAAGGTGTATATTGTCACCATGCTTATTTAATATATTCAGAGTACATCATGCGAAAGGCTGGGCTGGAAGAAGCACAAGCTGGAATCAAGATTGCCAGGAGAAATATCAATAATCTCAGATATGCAGATGACACCATCCTTATGGCAGAAAGTGAAGAGAACTAAAGAGCCTCTTGATGAAAGTGAAAGAGGAGAGTGAAAAAGCTGTCTTAACACTCAACATTCAGAAAACAAAGATCATGGCACCTGGTCCCATCACTTCATGGCAAATAGATGGGGAAACAGTGAAAACAGTGAGAGACTTTATTTTGGGGGGCTCCAAAATCACTGCAGATGGTGACTGCAGCCATGGAATTCAAACACCCTTACTCCTTGGAAGAAAAGCTATGACTAACCTAGACAACATATTCAAAAGCAGAAACATTACTTTGCCAACAAAGGTCCGTTTAGTCAAGGCTATGGTTTTCCCAGTAGTCATGTATGGATGTGAGAGTTGGACTATAAAGAAAGCTGAGCACCAAAGAACTGATGCTTTTGAAGTGTGGTGTTGGAGAAGACTCTTGAGAGTCCCTTGGACTGCAAGGAGATCCAACCAGTCCATCCTAAAGGAGATCAGTCCTGAATATATATTGGCAGGACTGATGCTAAAGCTGAAGCTCTAATACTTTGGCCACCTGATGCGAAGAACTGACTCATTTGAAAAGACCCTGATGCTGGGAAAGATCGAAGGTGGGAGGAGAAGGGGACAATAGAGGATGAGATGGTTGGATGGCATCACTGACTTGATGAACATAAGTTTGAGTAAATTCTGGGAGTTGGAGTTGGTGATGCTGCAGTCCATGGGGTTGCAAAGAGTCAGACACGCCTCTTTGAACAACTGAACTGAAAATCACTGCAGATGGCGACTGCAGTCATGAAATTAGAAGATGATTGTTCTTGGCAGGAAAGCTATGACAAACCTAGACACCTTGAGAATACTGTATGACTACTGGACAGCTTTGTAGTGAAGAGTGAAATGATCAGATCTGTATTGTGAAAGTTCTCAGACCAGCATCCTGGTTGCATTGCATAAAGCAATCAGCAGGGGGCAAAGTACATGGACGTGGAGCAGTGGAGAAGTGAGCTGAAGCTATGTTCTTGAGCTTATAGTGGCAGAGACCGACCCCAACATGGCTGAACTAGCAGCTGGAAAAGGGTTTAATGAAGGAAGTGTTCACAGAGGTGTGGCAGGGCTAAGGGACCATTCTGAGAGCAATAGGGATAATGGCACAAAAGTTATCAAGAAGGGCAACACTCATCCTCCGATTAAATTTAAAAAAAGAAAAGAAAAGCAGCAAACACATGAATCTGAGAAGACTCAGAGGAGGCTGGGATGATGCACCAAAGCAGAAATTTGTTCAGAGGAATTTCCCATCACACCAAATATGGGGACAAGGAGAAGACTTCCCCACAGACGCCTCTTAAACACATGGGCACTCCCAGCACAAAGGACTTGGAGAGTCTGTCCCTAGCCAGAGGTCACAGGCCCCTGAGCAGCAGGGAGACCAGGAGGTCTGGAGTCCAGGGTGAGCTTCAAATGTCAAACATACAAGATGGGAAAAAAAGAGGGAGAGGGACCCCAAAATGATCAGGGGATTGCCAACATCAGCAGGGCAAACACACATGTACGGCAAAGGCACAAAGCATTTCTGGATCAGTCAGTCAGTCATTCAACAAACACATGACAAAATTATAAACAGAGAGAAGTTGCCATTCCTTGCACAATGTGGGTTGGAAACATTCTTTTTTCATCCAATTTGCTTTCCAATGATTCCAGCAGAAGGGTAGGCGGGAGGCTGTCAGAGCTCTTCTGGGAAGCACCCAGTAGCCCTCTGCCCACCAAAACCATGGCCATGCCATCCAGTAGGTGCCCCCGAGTTTGGGCTCCTGGAACTCTGCTGAGGGGTGCAGCCCAGGTTTGAAGTGCTTGGGTGAAAAATGAATCACAAGCAGAGCAGCCGATGCATGAGTTTTGGGGGAGTTGAACCCAACACGAATGAAAGAGCGGGGAGGGGTGGCAAGAAAAGGGGTAGACCCAGACAGACACAACGGACAGCCACTCATGGAAGGATGCTCCATGAGTCAGAGACGTGGTTGAGACCGAGGAGGAAGGATCAGCCAAGGAAGTGAGGTAGATGCCTCTTCAGAAAATGGAAGGGTTTGGCTGAGCCTGAATGTGGGGAGTGTGCACTTAACATTTCCCTTCCTCCATGTAAAGTCAAGATTGTTGGAAGCATGAGAGAAACTGGCCAAGCGATGCAGAGGTGCAGAGGAAGACCTCCGCAGCCTTGCAGGGGTCGAGCATCAAGATTGACTGCAAACGCTCCTCCCAAGGGCGCATGGACCTCTCTCAAGGGGACTGACCGAGGGGGCAAAGAGGAGGAAGGAAGGAAGACCTCATCTTGAACTTTGAATCAAGATGTCTTCAGAGGAGTCAGGGGACCATTCTTCTGGCTCTTTTCAAATGTGATCCATTGAATTAAAAGATCAAGTGACTCCCTGCCTCCCTCCCATCCCAGAGAGTCTTCCATCTCAGTCCATCCTGGGCTTTCCAAAACGGCCCAGAAAGCACATGCCCAGCGAGCAGCTCAGCCAGACCAAGGCCAGGACAGATGACTCTCTGCACTTGCTGAGGGCCCAAAGCCAGTGTGCTGATAAGGAAGCCCTTGCAGTAAAAGCAGCTGATTCAGGAGCAAGGAGTGGAGACCTGCATGACGCTTGAACAACAAAGAGCCTCACCTGACTTCTGTGGTCTCTCCACCAGCCATCGATTTTGATTTTTGATTCAGGTGTCCTGGGGATCCTAGGAACCAGGCAGAGCAGAGGTAAGGAGGACAGAGGAGGGTCCCATGGGAAAGAAGGACCTCTAACCAGGGCTGTCTTGTCCAGATGGGCCCCTCCTCCAGAGCTCCGGCCGCAGGCACTGAGCACTGAAGGGGGCCAAGGCCAAGACGCCAAAGTCCAGTTCAACTGAAGCTTGTCTGTGCTGCCATGATGGGCCGGTTCAACTGAAGCTGGTCTGTGTCACCATGTTGGGCTGCATAGTTCTCAGCATGGGAACTGTTCCCACCTTTGCCACCACCCTCAAGGAAGGGAGGTCAAGGGAGAGAAAGTCAGAGGATGATATCTGGGGAGATATCACTAATTATAGTGACTCTGGGCAATGAAATCCCATCTTCTCCTCTACTAAGGCAGACATTCTCATTGTTTCTCTGTCTGATTAGTGGAATTCTCATTCGGGAAGCTGTGCCTTATTGCATCCAACAGTGGTTCCCATTGTGGACCATTTGATGAGGTTCAGTGTCTGTGAGGAAATTGGTCACTTTGGTACCTCTCCGCACATGAAGGAATGCTTGTGAAGACACGTATGTTTCCCTCAAAGGTTTTTGAGAAGTCGTCAGATAGACACTCCCTCCTTCTTCTGACACCAAACTCAACAATTCTTTGCAGCTGCAATGATCCTGTCCTCCCAAGATCCATTGGGTTTTTTCTTCACAAGCTTCCCCCCATACATGCCTGACCACCTCCCATTCCTCCAGTCTCAACCAAGGCAGCTCTGCAACACCAGAGTCAGGCAGCAGGTTGTGCTAGAGTTAAGGACCTGACTTATGGGATGGGGAGACCTGGGGGACAGCCATGGAGATTCTGAATCCCCAGAAGGCTCTGAACTTGAAGAAGCTTCCTCTTCCTCCCTTGCTGGAGATGATATGGAGAGCACTACCCCCCCACACACCCCGCTCCAAGTTACATGCCTCATCAGGATATGTCCTCACCCCTTCCTGGCCTCTAGGCCTCTAACTACAGTTAAGTCACAGCATTGCCAGCTGGGGACATGCCTCCACCTACAGTCCAGTCAAAACAGTAAAAATAAACAAGATCACCTCCTAGGAGGATTGCAGAAATCCGTGCCAATCTTAAAAGTGAAAAGAATGCAGGGGTGATGGTCCCTACTGTATCTCCATATAATTCACCAGTATGGCCCCCAAACCAGTCAGGCCCTGAAGAATGACAAACTGCAGCATAATCAATCAAGTAGTAACCCAGTTGCAGCCACTATAGTTTCTTGGTTTTTGTTGCTGTTGTTCAGTCGCTCAGACATGTCCAACTCTTTGCGACCCCATGAACCACAGCATGCCAGGCCTCCCTGTCCATCACCAACTCCCGGAGTTTACCCAAACTCAGGTCCATTGAGTCGGTGATGCCATCCAACCATATCATCCTCTGTTGTCCCCTTCTCCTCCTGCCTTCAAACTTTCCCAGCATCAGGGTCTTTTCTAATGAGTCAGCTCTTTGCATCAGGTGGCCAAAGTATTGGAGTTTCAGCTTCAACATCAGTCCCCCCAGTGAACACTCAGGACTGATCTCCTTTAGGATGGACTGGTTGGATCTCCTTGCAGTCCAAAGGACTGTCAAGAGTATTCTCCAATACCACAGTTCAAAAGTATCACTTCTTCAGTGCTTAGCCTTCTTTATAGTCGAGCTCTAACAGCCATACATGGCTACTGGAAAAATCAAACCTTTGACTCTACAGACCTTTGTTGGAAAAGTGATGTCTCTGCGTTTTAATACACTATCTAGGTTTGTCATAGCTCTTCAGTAGATGTAGGTTAATGTAGTCTCAGGAACATGGTATGTGGCTAACAGTTTGGTGAGTGCTGTGCTTTCCATTGTCATCTAAAGTATGAATCAGTAAGAGTTTGTGGGCAGATGAAATGGAAAATGCTATACATTTATGATCTGGTTCAGGCTGTGTTAACTCTCTCAACCCATATGTTGGTCAGAATATGGTCAGAAGAAGTTTAGACCCTTTGGTTACCCCTCGGAATATTGTGCTGATCTACTTCCATTCATGATGTCATGCTAAATGGACCAGATGAGCAGAAAGGGGACCTTGGAAAGTGATATGCACTCCAGGGGATGGGAGGTCAACCCTACAAAGATTCAGGAGCCATACATAGTAGTAAAATTTTTAGAGCATCAGTGGCCAGGGGTCTACCAGGAAATCCCATTCAAAATAGAAGATAAAGTGTTGTATCTCACACGTCTCACCATGAAAAAGGAAACATGAGTACTGGGAGGTCTCTTGGAGATCTGGAGACCAGGAAAGACTGCTTTGGCTTATATTCCAAGTGACCTAAAGTAGCTTGCCATGTTAGTCTGGGTCCCAGAGCGGGTCAGCAGGCTGGGCCTGCAACCCCTGCTGCTCGAGCCCTACAATACACGCGGGATGGAGAGCAAGCAGGTCCAGAGGGTACCCAGGGGCTGCATGAGCAGACTGCCAGACCCGCATTTCATCCTCACCTGCACCGCCTGCCAGCTGAGGGATTCCTGATGAGAGACTTTGGAGGAAGTAAAAATCCTGAGCTCATCTGATGCTCACAACTCTGCTGTAAGGCAGACAATAGCATCACCCTCATTCTGCATTTGCATAAAGGAGGAATGAAGAATGCAAATGAGTTGCCTGAGGTGACACACTTGAAAGGCAGATAACAAAGCCTCAAGTTTAAACTCACTGTCCACAATACCTTGATATTTTCTTTTTGTATTATTTTAAAATTTTATTTATTTATTTTTTTAAAATTTTTATTTTAACTTTAGTTTACTTTACAATACTGTATTGGTTTTGCCAAACATTGACATGAATTCACCACGAGCGTACATGCGTTCCCAAACATGAATCCCCTCCCCCTTCCCACCCCATAACATCTCTCTGGGTCCTCCCCATGCACCAGCCCCAAGCATCCTGCATCCTGCATCGGACATAGTCTGGCGATTGGTTTCTTACGTGATAGTATACATGTTTCAATGCCATTCTCCCATCTCATCCCGCCCTCTCCCTCTGCCTCTCCCCCAGAGTCCATGAGGAGGCAATATTGCTTACAGAGNGTTCACCGATCAGTTCTGTCCACTAAAAAAGCATATTGGAGTTGTTACACTATAAGTCACCATTTAGCATTCAGCGGGGAACAACCTCTTTTGTAAGACCTACAGCTCACAGACCTGTTCCAAAGACACAAGTCTATGTATATATAAGTAGAAATATAAATGTTACTCTCAGGGAAATGAAAATACACATGTAACCATACAGAAAATGATGGCATCTCAGATGATAAACACGGCACAAAGACAAAAAGCCACTTAAAGACAGACAAGAGATGTACTGACCTGAGAAAGATATGGAATGTCATTCTGGTCAATTCCAGCTTGCTGAAATCAGAAAAAAAAAAAAGGGACGAAAATAAAACATTACAGCAAGGAGTGTTAACAAAGAAAAGTAAGTGTGAGACCAATTTGTACACTAAAGAGAAAGGACTCCAAGAGCAAGAGTGCCTTGCTGGGCTGGTACACACCCAGATCAAGAAAAATGGCAGGCTAAAGTATGTCTTGTGGGGCTTGCCAGGTGGCTTAGTAGTAAAGAATTTGCCTGCCAATGCAGGAGACACAGGTTTGATACTTGGGTCGGGAAGATCCCCTGGAGGAGGAAATGGCAACCCACTCCAGTATTCTTGCCTAGGAAATCCTCTGGACGGAGGATCCTGGTGGGCTACAGTCCACAGGGTTGCAAACAATTGGACACAACTTAGTGACTGAACAACAACCACAAAAGAATGCCTTGCACACTTAAACATAAACTTACATTTGCTCTTAGGGTAAAATTTAAAAAGACCTGCCAGATTTTGAGTCTTTGTTGTTTTGTGAAGAGCTTGGCTTCATTTTGGATATCATACAAATGTGTTCTAACTTTTCAAATACTCAGAATTAGCTACTAGGGCAAACCTGTGGCTCACCTCATATATTTCCTTATCTCACTGGTTTTAGAGCTGTTTCTGGTAGGAAAGTAAGCTTGGTATAAATTATCCTCAAGTCACAAACAGAAATCATTGTAAGATTGTTTTTGATCACAAGTGCACTGGAGGGTACATTTGAAGTACCTATTCCTAGTTTTTAGTTGTACTGTTTACAAAATAGTTAAAACTACCCATTTCTGTTTATGTGGCAGTGATTGTGGGGTGGAGGTATAGTTGTACAGGATACTAAACTAATACAGAAAATAGCACAAAAGCTGTGGCTAGAAATAGATTTCTGTACCTCTGCAACTTTAAGGAACTGTGCCAGTTTGGTCATTCTTTCGAGGAACTTGATGTAAATATCCAAACTTTCCCTGCATTGCTTCTTCCCCATGTCAAAATATTTATCTAAAAATAGAAAGGAAAAAAAAGACAAAGTAGCCAGTATTTTAGCAATCCCAAGTTTCTTTCCTTTCTGATGATTCTATGTTAATTCTGGATATGATTCTAACTTCTTGAAAACAATCACAGTTTTAGTCCAATAATGTTTTGTTTTAACAAACAACACTGCACATCTAAATATAAACAACAGATTTTTTATACAGGAACTATTGCATGCTGAACACTGGTACTGGTAATATCTATGGCATTTAATAGCATACACATATAATTTAGATAGTTTAGTTTAATTTCTACAAATTCTAGTCTGGAATCTTTTTGATTAACATCAATTTCTGATGGTCTCTGACAGAGAGGCTGTATTTCCTACCCTTTATAACTCAACAAATGTAATAGGCACTTCCTAAATGTAAGAAATATCTCAAACTGTCAACAACAAAACTGGTTAGGGCTAAATGATGACTGAAATTTCCTCAAAAGCCTAAGAAACATTTGATTGTATATGATCAAAATAATAATTTGTAGGCTGTATCTTAGGAAAGTTAGAATTGTACTATTTGACATTAGTTGAGTGGGACTTACTGTGTACTGAATAAATACAGCAATCCATGTTAATTTCCCAATAAATTTCCCAGAAGTATCAGTTAGCACTTATATACAAATTGAAAAGTTCTGTGGATGATTAATTATTTTTAATAAAAAAAAATATGATGTCTAGTTATGTAAATATATATGACCTTGTAAGGATCTTCTATTTTGAACCTAAAACACAGATGAATCTAAATTTAGATATAAAAGGTTTTTACAAATAAAGAACTTTTGCCAGTTTAGTTTTTAAAAAGTTATGTCTATTCTTTAGCTTACCTAGCAGATTAAGGATCCCCTCATTATAGGCTACAAAGAGGCGAAGAGAATCCTTAAAGAGGAGCATGAAAGCAGCATGTATTATACCATTAGTTAGTTCATCAGCATTTGCCTGGAAATTAAAGAGGAATCAATTACCACCATGGTATTTTCCCCTTTCCAACCTACAGTCAAACAATGCTGCTTAACAATATTTTCTTAAAAAAGGATTTATAAAGCTCTTACATTAAAATTCAGAAGAGCGTCAAACTGAATTTGAATAACTGGAAGAGTGTTCAGCAGCTCCTTAGTGTTCATAGTTCTCATTACACCATCTGTCCTATAAAAGGCAAAAAAAAGTTCATAACATCAATGCTAATTAAGAGTTTGAGAAGCACTGTGACATTGGCATTTTGAAAAATAGCTGCGTTTTTGCCAAACTACATATCAGTACAGATATGTACTGCAGTACTTCTTGCTTAAAAATTAACAATATTTACCTACCCTGTCTTGGTTTTGGTGATGTCTGATCCCATCAGTCTATACGCGAGTGACTTTTCATTCAAGTACTTGCTATATCGTCTGATGAAAGCTGACATAGCATAGCCTAAAAATGAAATACCTTTTATTATTTCCAGTTTAACCAATGTTAACCATTTACAACATATGTCACCAAATGCAAAGATTCATTATTCCACATTCACACATATCCCTCAACAATATCTTTGAAGCATAAAACACTAGAACGGCTTTTATTACTCATCAAGTACAGTATTNNNTCAAGTACAGTATTCCTAAAACTTTCTGTTAAAGATTATTTTTTAATGAATTTATGCTTATTTATTTAATTTTAATTGGAGGCTAATTACTTCACAATATTGTGGTGGGTTTTGCCATACATTTACATGAATCAGCCATGGGTGTACATGTGTTCCCCATCCTGACCCTCCCAGCCACCTCACTCCCCATGCCATCCCTCAGGGTCATCCCAGTGCACCAGCCCTTCCTCAAAGTGTTGATATCACCTTTGGATGTGGTGTTGATGGTGACATTCCTGAACCGGAGGAATAACTGAACTTTATTAATTCCTTTCACATTTTCACAGACATTATTATAAATCCTTAGTATTTTCCTGACACCCCGATCCCCTTGTTACCATTGCTCTGGTCTTCCTTTCACTCAACAAATGACCTTGTCCCTACTTCATAGACAAAATGTAAAGAGAAAGGCCATGACAGAAACTCAGCTGCTCACTATGGGCCTTGATTCATTTATTCAATTTACTTATTCATTCAACAATTATTCAGTGTTCACTATGATGCTGTAGGATCAGTAGTGAACAATAGAGACACCCCCCCAAAAAAAAAAACCCTGCCTCCATGGATCTTATACTCCAAGGATGATTGATAGACAAGCAAAAGAAAAGAAAAATACAGAGATGTTTAGTTGCTGAGAAGTGGAAAGAATAAAACTCAGGCAGAGAAGGGATAAAAGGACCATGATTTTTGGGAGACTGAGGCAGGAAAGCCTCATTGAGTAAATACCTGCATATGTGTTGTGTCAATGAATTTAGAAATTACTTTCCATCATAAAACGTATACCACATCACACCCTTCATCATTCAGAACCATTTTTTTTAAACTAGGCATGGTTTCCAGAATATTTCCCTCCTTGCCACAAAGAAATATTTCCATCAAAGAATCATCTTACCTTCTATGACACTTTTATCCAGAAAGTTGTGTAAAGTGAACAAAGAACTTCTTGATGCAAGATGTTGGATAAAACGCTGTCAAACAAGTGTGCCAAATTCTCAAAATTAGTTTCGGTTCACAAATAGAGTTCATTCTTGATTTTGTCTTTGTGAACACATACTTAACATAATTTATCATATGTATATTCTATCTATTTCAGGGGCATTGATTAAGGTGAGCACCATCACACCCTGGGATAGCCAACATAAGGATCTGTAGTGCTGCCAAGTCTGTTGACATACCCCCCAGATAAACAAGGGGTTAAACATTAAAGCTAATGTGAATACACAGTTTTCACCCATGCCTTTCTATCAGTAACATCTCAGGAATCAGGGACACTGACCCACCATGCAGTTGAAAATTCCCATATAATTCATAGTGTATAAAGTGAAAGTCACCCAGTCATGTCCGACTCTTTGCAACCCCATCGACTATATATACAGTGCATGGAATTCTCCAGGCCAGAATACTGGAGTGGGTAGCCTTTCCCTTCTCCAGGGGATCTTCCCAATCCAGGGATCAAACCCAGGTATCCCACATTGCAAGTAGATTCTTTACCAGCTGAGCCACCAGGGAATAAAACCCACATATAATTTACAGTCAGCTATCTGCAGATGCCATACCACTGTAACTGTGATTCCATCCATGCCTATGGAGTCAACCAAGAATGGATACTGTAGTGCTGTAGTATTTACAATGGAAAAAAGCCACATACAAGAGGACCTGTGCAGCTCAAACCTGGGGTATTCAAGGGTCAGTGGCAATTATAGGATTAATTATTTTAATCATTCATGTTAAATTATTTAACAATTCAATTAATAGAAAAATAAAAAGAATACTGTGGTACATCTCTAGACCCCAATGCCCAGAAATGACAACTGCTAACTTTTGCACATATCTCCTTCAGTTCTATTTTTTGGCAGGAATTTATCATTTATGTATTTGGCTGAGTTAGGTTTTAGTTGCAACACAATGGATCTTCATTTTGTCAAGCGGGATCTTTTGTTGTGGCGTACCGACTCTCTAGCTGTGGCACAGGCTCAGTTGGCCCATGGCATGTGGGATCTTAGTTTCCCAGCCGGGGATCGAACTTTCATCCCCTACCTTGCAAGGCAGATTCTTAACGACTGGACCACCAGGGAATTCCTTTCAACTCTATTTTTAAAATAAGAGGCATAAAGCCTTACAGATCAAGTTAATAGTAGCCTTTGTCCCATCCTCAAGTTCAATTTACTTCTACCTGGAAGGAAACATTATCAAAATTTTCATGTGTTATCTTTGAATCCTATTTTATTTATAGTTTCATATATATACCTGTTACATGGACAAATATTATGTGAATTTTAAGCATTTATAGAAATAATATTGGACTCTAAATATCATTCCGTGGCATACTTCCTCTACTAGCAAAATGGTATACTTTATTAAATACTGATTGTAAAGAGAAATTCATAAGTAAAAATGGAAAAATTGGTATTTTAATATCTACTTCTATGTACTTTCCCCACTTGTCATGAATGGAAGTAAAATGTAGTAAGCCCTAACACACTAAGCATATTCAGCAGTTGTGTCCCAACAGTCCTTTGTACTAAAAGGAAGGAATATACGCCATGCTCACCTCATTTCCATACACCATGAGGTGATGGACAGTAACCAGGGCTTTGAACACCACCACCCAGCTGCTGCTACCAGTTTTCTCAGAAAGAACATCAGCCAGATGGACAACACTCATATTTGTTCCATTTATGTACTGGATCAGATCTAAATTAGAGACAGTGACAAGCATTAAAACACAGACTGAGAAAAAAAATTTTCAAAACCAAAATTGGTAACTTTACCTGAAATACAGATGCAATCAAATCTCAGAGACATGACAAAGAGAATCATCTGAAACATTTTCTTCATTTCCAGTAGTAAAATTTGTGCATGCCCATGCCCAGTTGTTCAGCCGTGTCTGACTCTTTGCAACCCCACAGACTGTAGCCCAACAGGCTCCTCTGTTCATGGGATTCTCCAGGCAAGAATCCTGGAGTGGGTTGCCATTTCCTCTTCCAGGGGGTCTTCCCAACCCAGGGGTCAAACCCACTTCTGCATTGCAGGCGGATTCTTTACCACTGAGTCACCTGGTACTAACATGGTAGGTGACACTGAAAACCTGTTTATCCTATTTGTTCCATAGAGTTAATGAAGATTGTGATTGTGTTGACTCTGCTCACCAGTGTCTCCCCAAGACCCAGCACAGTAGCTAGCACATACCAAGTTGGAACAAGTAAGGAAAATACTTATTAAACAAATGGAAAAGACTCAAGAAGGTAAGTAACATGCTCGAGGTCATACAGGTAGTTCAGTGGAAGGGCTGGGATTTGAAATAAGGTTTGTTTGACTTTGAAGATCAAGGTATTAAACATTATGTCATGGTGCCTCGCTCAAGAAAAGTGTCATTCCATGAAGGTTCAGTAAAGAGCTTTGTCTCCCTAAGTCTCACTTTTTGGTTTACACCTTTTAATTTCTTACTGCTTTTTCTTCTTTAGTCCTCTTCCCCACAGCCTCATATCTGGTTTATTGCAACACCTTTCTGCTTTCCTGACTCAAGGTTATAACCATTAATTAATTGACTTTTACAGCCCCTCAAAAAGTTTCATTGTTTAGTTTTCCTACTGAAGAACATGCAATGATTCCTTGCTGTTTATCAGTTCAAAAATTCTCCTTGCTTTCCAAACCATCTCTAAACTATCATTCTAAAACAGCTTTATCCATAGCACTTATCTATTACACAGCATCTTCATATGCACAGCAGTAGGACAGGTACTGAGGAGGGGGCTTAACAAATATGCTAGTGGATTAAAGTGACAGACTGACCCTATAAAGTAAGATTTACTTATTCAACAAACATATATACTCAGCGTCAATGTCTAATATGTGCCAGTTGCTATGCCATGTTTGGCAGGCTTCCCTGGTGGCTCAGGCAGTAAAGAATCTCCCTGCAATACAGGAGTCATGGGTTCAATTCTTTGTGGGGAAGACCCCCTGGAAAAAGGCATAGGAACCCACTCCAGTATTCTTGTTTGGAGAATCTCATGGACAGAGGAGCCTGGCAGGTACAGTCCACAGAGTTGCACAGACTTGGACATGACTGAAACAACTTAGCTCACATGTTCATGCCATGTTTAAGGTTATGAAGAATGAGATTCTCTGCTATATTTTTTATCTTTGGGTCTGCTTCATTCCTCTTTCTGTGCAGTTTCCTCTGCAACCTTTTCATTTCTTCTTTGGCATGATTTCAGTCTTTGGACTGAATCTTTCAGTTATGCTGGTACTGATTCAAGTGCTCCTGTTTGGTTCCATGCACGCTTCACATTGGTAATTATTGCTTAACCTTCAGGTTTGAAAAGTTAATCCTGGTACATGTTACATCCTAGCACAGGGGTGGATTATATATACTGTCCCAGAATCTAATATGGGACCTGTTGAGAATAATCTTCAGGAAACTTTATATATATATATATATATATAAAGAAGAAATTAATCTGCTTAACTGTGGTGAACTGGTAGTTGCTGCAATAAACACTCATTATCATGATGATAAGAAAAAACTTCAGGAGACAAATGCACACTAGGTCAATGAATAGTTTTGAAGCCAA
>SJYQ01021532.1:0-17465 GCA_006410935.1 Redunca redunca
TGAGTCTCCCGCATTGCTGGGTGGGTGTATATTACCTTCTTAGGGGATCTTCCTGACCCAGGGATCAAACCTGAGTCTCCCTCATTGCTGGATGGGTGTATATTACCTGCTTAGGGGATCTTCCTGACCCAGGGATCAAACCTGAGTCTCCCGCATTGCTGGATGGGTGTATATTACCTGCTTAGGGGATCTTCCTGACCCAGGGATCAAACCTCAGTCTCCCGCATTGCTGGGTGGGTGTATATTACCTGCTTAGCCTAGTGTCCACTGTTGGTCCAGCTTTCCTTATCTCCCCACCTCCCCTGCATGCTTTCATTACACTGACTCTGCTTGAACCAGTTGTGAGTTCTCTGGCAGCACGCTTTGGTTGTTGGTTTACATTTCTAATCTCCTAAGAAAATATGCTGTAAGACAGAAAAATATAGAAAAGAAACAAAACAGAAGAAAATATAAATCAGAATAAGAAGTCAGGGACTTCCCTGGTGGCCCAGGGTTTAAGATTGTACATCTCCAATGCAGGGCACCTGGTTTCAGTCCCTGGTGAGAGAACTAAGATCCCACATGCTGTGCATGTGCAGTGTGGCCAAAAAAAGTCAGCTAGAATTAAAATGCAGTTGTGCAAACCATAAGAGTTAATCCTGGAAGATGAAGACTGATGAATAGTCATGATTTTGTCAGTGGAGAGATGGTTGGTGACTTTAACAAGCAATTTCAGATTGCGGAGTAAAAGCAGGGTTGGAGTGGGTTGTTGAGTGAATGAAAGTAAGAAAGTATAGATGGTAAATATAGACTAATCTTTTAAGAATTTGGATAAGATGAAAGTGCAGGAAAAAAATAAAAAAACAGGCAAAATGTCTGAATAGATATTTCATCAAAGAAGATCTACAAATAGCCATGAAAAGATGTCCAGCGTCATTAGCCATCAAGGAAATCAAAACCACAGTGAGATACCACTTCACACCCACAAGGATGGTTGTAATCAAAAACACAGTTAATAGCATGGTGTAATTGTACCCTTATAACCTGCTGATAGGAATGTAAAATGGTGCAGCTGCTTTGAAAAACGTTTTGGCAGTTCCTTAAAAGGTTAAACACACTCTGTATAGACATTACTTTGCCAACAAAGGTCCATCTAGTCAAGGCTATGGTTTTTCCAGTGGTCATGTGTGGATGTGAGAGTTGGACTGTGAAGAAAGCTGAGTGCCGAAGANAATTGATGCTTTTGAACTGTGGTGTTGGAGAAGACTCTTGAGAGTCCCTTGGACTGCAAGGAGATCAGCCCTGGGATTTCTTTGGAAGGGATGATGCTAAAGCTGAAACTCCAGTACTTTGGCCACCTCAGGCATAGAGTTGACTCATTGGAAAAGACTCTGATGCTGGGAGGGATTGGGGGCAGGAGGAGAAGGGGACGACAGAGGATGAGATGGCTGGATGGCATCACCAACTCGATGGACGTGAGTTTGAGTGAACTCTGGGAGTTGGTGATGGACAGCGAGGCCTGGGGTGCTGCGATTCATGGGGTCGCAGAGAGTTGGACACAACTGAGCGACTGAACTGAACTAGGTATATACCCAAGGGAAATTAAAACATAATATCCACACAAAAAGCCTGTACATCAGTGTTCATAACGGCATTATTCATTATAGTCAAAGAGTGGAAACAATCCATATATCCATCAACTGATGAATGGATAAGTAAAATACTATATTTATCCATACAATGGAATTTTGGATTTTATTCAGTGATTAAAAAGTAGTAAGAGTACTGGGACTTCCCTGGAAGTCCACTGGTTAGGACTCCAGGGCGTGGGTTTGATCTCTGCTTGGGGAACTAAGATCCTGCCTGCCGTGTGATGTGGCCAAAAAGAGAAAAAGTAATAGGGCACTGATACAGTCTACAAAACAGAAGAACCTTGAAAAAAATCATGTTAGTGAAAGAAGCCAGTCACGAAAGACCACATACATTTGACCCTTGAACATCGCGGGGCTTGTAACACCAGCCCTGTGCAGTGGAAAATCCACATATAAGCTATATTTAATCCTCCGTATCCATGACTCCTCCATATCCATAGTTCTGCATCCTCAGATTAAACCAATAGCAGAAAATCCACATGTAAGTGGACCCGTGCAGTTAAAATTTGTGTTGTTCAAGGATCAGCTGTATTTGATGCTTCTATTTATATGAAATGTCCAGAATCAGAGAGATAGAAAGGAGATTAGCAGTTGCCTAGAGATGGAGTAGGAGAGTTCGGAGGGAAAGAAAAGTGACTGGTAATGCGTATTTGGAGAAGGCAATGGCACCCCACTCCAGTACTCTTGCCTGGAAAATCCCATGGACGGAGGAGCCTGGTAGGCTGCAGTCCATGGGGTCGCTAAGAGTTGGACACAACTGAGCGACTTCCCTTTCATTTTTCTCTTTTATGCATTGGAGAAGGAAATGGCAGCCCACTCCAGTATTCTTGCCTGGAGAATTACAGGGACGGCAGAACCTGGTGGGCTGCTGTCTATGGGGTCATACAGAGTCGGAAACAACTGAGGCAACTTAGCAGCAGCAGCAATGGGGTATTGGGTTTCTTTTTGGGGTAATGAAAATGTTCTAAAATTGATTATAGTGATCCAAATACCATTGAAATTATATTTTAAATGGGTTAATTACATGGTATGTAAATTATATCTCAATAAAGTTATTTTTATTTTTAAATATTTTATTTATAATTTTTAATTTGGTTGAGCTGGGTCTTAGCTGTGACATGTGGGATCTAGTTCCCTGACTAGGGATCAAACCTGGGCCCCCTGCATTGGGAGCATGAAATCTTAGCCACTGGACCACCAGAGAAGTCCCAAGTTGTTATTTTAAAAAGATGGGGAGCAGAGAAATGAGATGAAGGCTGGAAGAAGATAATGGTATGTGGGGAGAATTTTCCTAAAGGTGTGAGATACAGAAGCCAAAATGTAAAAAGGTTCATGATCAGTTACTTGATACTTTCCAAATATATGTGTTTATTCATAATCCCTCCCATTCTCCGATTCTGTTGTCTTTGTGCTTCATGTAGTATTCAGCCTCTGATAATTTTTTGTTGTTGTTCCTTCCTTTTGGAATGACCTTTTACTATTTATTTGTTCATCGTACTCACATTCCTTAAATAGCTCCAGAATGTGCTAGGACCTATGTAAATAGACTGTTATTTCTTTTATTAAAAAAAAAAAACCCTTTCTGTTGGTGCCATTTCTTCGTTCAGCTGCTGTTCCATTTTTCTTCTTCCCGTTATATAAACTATCTTGAAAGAATTTTTTTTAAGAGTTATATATACTAGTTGTCTCCAATTTATTTCCTTCCATTACTTCTCTTTTATTATCTTTAATATATTATTTAATAACAAGATTACATGTAACTATAAAGCATATCATGTATGGATATGAGAGTTGGACTATAAAGAAAGCTGAGCACCGAACTGATGCTTTTGAACTGTGTTGGAGAAGACTCTTGAGAGTCTCTTGGACTGCAAGGAGATCCAACCAGTCCATCCTAAAGAAGATCAGTCCTGAATATTCACTGGAAGGACTGATGTTGAAGCTGAAACTCCAATACTTTGGCCACCTGATGCGAAGAGCTGACTCAGTAGAAAAGACCCTGATGTTGGGAAAGATTGAAGGCGGGAGGAGAAGGGGACGACAGAGGATGAGATGGTTGGATGGCATCACTGACACAATGGACAAGAGTTTGAGTAAGCTCTGGGAGTTGGTGATAGACAGGGAATCCGGGGGTGCTGCAGTCCATGGGGTCGCAAAGAGTCGGATACAGCTGAGCAACTGAACTGAAGCTGATAAAGCATAATAACAAGAGGAACACCTGTGGGCTTCCCTGGTGGCTCAGTGGTAAGGGATCCGCCTGCCAATGCAGGAGACGTGGGTTTGATCCCTAATCCAGGAAGATCCCATATGCCACAACTACTCAGCCTGTGCTCTTAAGCCCAGGAGATACAGCAACTGAGCCCGCGAGCTGCAGCTACCTAAGTCCACACGCCCTAGAGCCTGTGCTGCACAGCAAGAGAAGCCACCACAGTGAGAGCTCATGTGCTACCACCACTAGAGCGTGGACCCCGCTCGCCACAGCCGGAGAAAAGCCCTCGCAGCGGCCAAGACCCAGCCCAGCAGAAATAAATAAAATAATTTAAAAAGAGGAACACCTGTAAACCCATCTTCCAACTTAAGAACTATAATCATTGCCTGTAAATTACATATACTTGGGAGTTTTTCCCCATCCCACCGCCTACCTCCCTTCTAAAGGTAACTACTCTTAAATTTTATATTTATCATTCTATTGCTTTTTAAAAATATAGTTTAAAATCATGTTTAATTTGCTTTTTTACATTGTTTAAGTGCTTTACATATATAATTTAATCCTCATGACACTTTCATGATTATTTTCCCTGTTTCACAGATGAGAAAAAATGTACTACAGAGAGCTTAATAATCACATTACTAGTGAATGGCCCAGCTGGGATGTGAACTCAGACCGTTGGCTCCTAATCTGTGCTGTCAACCTCTGATTTATTGTCTTATTGCAACGCAGTCTTCTGTTTGTTTCCATTCAGTATTACATCTTCATGATTCATTCATGTTGTATATTTTATTCATTTTTTCTTGTTGTATAATATTTCATTTTCTGAATATACCATAATTTATCCATTCTTCCACCAATGAGCTTTTGGACTATTCCAGGCTTGTTTGTTTTTGCTGTTCCTAACATAGCTGCTCAGAATATTATCATATATGTGGCACAGTTGTGTAAAAATTTCTTTGGAGTTTGTACGTAGGAGTGGGGTTGTGGAGCATAGTTTGTGAATGTTGACTTTTAAGAGATGATGCTGGAGAATTCCCTGGTGGTCCAGTGGTTAAGACTGCAGGGGGCATGGCTTGGATCCTCAGTGGAGGAACTAAGATCCTCCATGCCCCATAGTGTGGCCAAAAAAATTAAAATACATGTGCATGTTCAATCGTGTCTGATTCTTTGAGACCCCATGGACTGTAGCCCACCATGCTCCTCTGTCTGTGGAATTTTCCAGGCAAGAATACTGGAGTGGGTTGTCATTTCCTACTCCAGGGGATCTTTCTGACCCAGGGGTAGAACCCTAGTCTCTTTCATCTTGTGCACTGGCAGGCGGATTCTTTACCACTGTGCCTCCTTGGAAACCCCAGTTTAAAAAGAGATAATGCTAAATTGCTTTCTAAGTATACTACTGTTGTTTCCATCAGCAATATAAAATTTACTGTAGATTCATAGCCTCTCTACTTATTGAAAATGTCATACCTCTCTCATTCTCGCTTAAATTCAATCTAATTTGACTTTTATTCCCAATGCTCCACCAAAACTGCTTTTGCAAAGGTCTGCAATGACTTTTCATTTTCCTGAGTGGTCAGTTCATAACCCTCATCTTACTTAATCTGTTGTCGACACTTGACACAATTTGATCACACAGTTGCTTGAAACACTTCATTTGGTTTACAGACCACCATACCCTCCTATTTCTCTAGTGTCTGTGGCCAAAACTGCAGGTTTCTTTGCTGGTTCCTCCTAATTTTCCTGATCTCTGAACGTTGGGAGATCCCAAGGACTCAGTCCTTGAGTTTCTTTTCTATCTACACTTCTCCATTCATAATTTTATTGAGTCTCATAGCTTTAAATATTACCCATATCTAATGGAAAATCTGAAAAAGACTATATACATACATATATATATAACAGGGCTTCCCAGGTGGCTCAGTGGGTAATGAGTCTGCCAGTGGTGCAGGAAATGTGGGTTTGATTCCTGGGTCAGGAAGATCCCCTAGAGGAGGGCATAGCAACCCACTCCACTCTTCTTGCCTAAGAATCCCATGGACAGAGGGACCTGGTGGGCTGCAGTCCACGGGATCACAGAGTTGGACATGACTGAAGCGACTTAAGCACACACGCACACATGTAAAACTGAATCACTTTGCTGTATACCTAACACTACCACAACACTGTAAATCAAAAAAAATCACCCATAGGATGACAAATCTCAAATTAGATTTCAACCTGGACTGCCCTCCTGCAATCCAGATTCATATTCTAACATCACATCTCCATTTAGATGTTTATCAGACGTTTCAAACTTAACGTGTTTAAAACAGAGCTCCTGCCTGCCTTCTTCCTCCTTACTCTGCCGCAGCCATCCTTCTCACTGTCTTCTCCATCTAAGTAAATGTAAATTTACTGTAAATTTCATTTTTTCCAGATGTTCAAGCCAAACTTCTTGACTTATCCATGACTGTTCTCTTTCTCCTACAGCCTCATATCTAATAACATAATACACTAGTACCTACTTTATTGGACTCTTAGTAATTAATGCCTGTTACATAGTAAATGATCATTAAAATTGCCCATGGAAGATATGATTCCATTCTTTTTCTTCCTGTATGCATATAAACAAACTTATAGTTTCTCTCATCTTAAAACAAAACAATGGAAACCCTGCTTGATCCCATTTCTTCTGCCAGTTACTGTCCCATTTTTCTGATCCCTTTTATAATCCACCTTCTTGAAAAAGTAGGTCCTCTAAAATCTCTGCTTCATTACATTCCACTCTTTTTCTCAATATTTGCTCTTTTTATTTTTAATTGTAAAATATATACAACAAAACTTGCCATCTTATCCATTTTTAAGTATACAGTGTAATGGTGTTAAGTATGATACATTTACATTGTGCAGCCCGTCTCTGGTAGAACTCTTCATCTTGCGAAACTGAAATTACCCGTTAAACGGCTCCCCCATTCTCCCCTCCCCCCAAACTATTGGCAACCACTATTCTACTTTCTGTTTTTTATGAGTTCTCTAAGTACTTCATATAAATGTAGTCATACAGTATTTTGTGATTGACTTATATAACTTAGCATAATGTCCTCAAAGTTTATCCATGTTGTAACATATATCAAGGTTTCCTTGCTTTTTAAGGCTGAATAATATTACACTGAATGTACATACCACATTCTGTGTATCCATTCATCTGTGAGAGATACTTGAGTTACTTTCTTCTTTTGGTTATTGTGAATAGTGTTTCTGTGAACTTGGGTGTAAAAATATCTCTTCAGATTCTGCTTTCAGTTCTTTTGGGTATATTCCCAGAATTGGAATTGCTGGATATGGAGGAGCCTGGTAGGCTGCAGTCCATGGGGTCTCGAAGAGTCGGACACGACTGAGCAACTTCACTTTCCCTTTTCACTTTCATGCATTGGAGAAGGAAATGGCAACCCACTCCAGTGTTCTTGCCTGGAGAATCCCAGGGACGGGGGAGCCTGGTGGGCTGCCGTCTGTGGGGTCGCACAGAGTCAGACACGACTGAAGTGACTTAGCAGCAGCAGCATGGTAATTCTATTTTTAGTTTTTTGAGGAATTACCATATTATTTTCCTTAGTGGCTATACCATTTTATGTTCCTACCAGTAGTGCACAAGTTCTGATTTCTCCGAATCCTTGCCAACACTTATTTTCCATTTTTTTGATAGTAGCCATCCTAATGGGTGTGAGAAGGTATTTCATTATAATTTTGATTTGTATTTGTTTAATGATTAGTGATGTTGATCATCTTTTCAAGTGCTTATTGGTCATTTGTATATTTTCTCTGGAGAAATGTTGAAGCCCTTTGCCCATTTTTAAAGTGGGATTTTTTTTGTTGATATTGAGTTTTAGGGGTTCTTTATAATTTTGAATATTAATACCTTGTCAGGTATATGATTTGCAAATATTTCTCTTTCAGGAAGTGAATTTTTATAAACAAGTTCTACAATGAAGAGAAAAAAGCATCTTGATACATAAACGTTAAAAGTTTTAAAACATTTGTAAAGGGTTTTGAAATTTAATTTGTTAGTTTTGGCTGTGCTGGGCCTTTGTTGCTGCTCAGGCTTCTCTCTAGTTGTGGGGAGTAGGGGCTACTCTCTAGTTGCAGCACACAGGCTTCTCACTGCAGTGACTTCTGTTGCAGAGCACGGGCTCTAGACATGCAGGCGTCAGCAGCTGTGGCTTCCCGGCTCTATAGCACAGGCTCAGTAGTTGTGGCTAACGGGCTTGCTCCTTGGCGTGTGGGATCTTCCTGGCCCAGGGATCAAATCTGTGTCTCCTCCATTGGCAGGCAGATTCTTTACCACTGAGCCACCAGGGAAGTCCTAAAATTTTTAAATCAGAAAGTGTTTAAGACTGCGTGGGTGCTAAGTTGCATCAGTCATGTCTGACTCTTTGTGACCCTATGGACCAGCTGTAGCCTGTCAGGCTCCTCTGTCCATGGGATTCTCCAGGCATGAACACTGGAGTGGGTTGCCATTGCCCTTCTCCAGGAGATATTTCCCATCCAGGGATTGAACCCACATCTCTTACATCTCCTTCATTGGGTTCTTTACCATTAGTGCCAACTGGGAAGCCCCATTTAAGACTAAGATTTCAAATGTTCAAACAAAACAAAAAGCAACCTATTCAATCTCAATACTAAAATGTGTCCTTGGGGCTTCCTAGTGGTCCAGTGGTTAAGAATCCACTTTGCAGTGCAAGGAACAGTGTTTGGATCCCTGGTCCAGGAAGATATCACATGCTGTGGGGCAAACGAGCCCGTCCGCCACAACTATGGAAGCCCACGCTCTTGGAGCCCGTGCTTTGAAACGAGAAGCCGCCATGACGCGAAGCCATGTGCGGCAACTAGAGAAAGCCGGCTTGCAGCAACGAAGACCCGCACAGCCTTAAATAAATATTAAAAAGGACTCGATCTTGGTATATGATCCTTTTAACGTGCCGCTGAACTTGTTTTGGTAGTATTCATTAAAAATTTTTCATTTTCCTTGTCATGGATGTTGGCCTGCTGTTTTCTTGTAGTGTCCTCACCTGGCTTTGGTATCAGGGTAATGTTGGTCTCATGAACTGAGTTTGGGAGTGTTCCTGTCTATTGAGTTTTTTGGGAGAGTTTGAGAGTTGGTGTTAATTCTTTGAATGTTTGGTAGAATTCACTTGTGAAGCCATCTAGTCCTGGAGATTGTCAGTCTCCTTATTAGTCTGTTCAGGTTTTCTGTATTTTTCATTAGAAAGACTTGGTAGATCCTACATTTCTAGGAATTTATTCATTGCTTCTAGGCTGTCCAGTTTGATGGCATATGATTGTGTCTTATGAGCCTCTGTGTTTTTGTGACATTTCCTCTTTCATTTTAAATTTTATTTCTTTGAGTCCTCTTTTCTTTGTAAGTCTAGCTAAAGGCTTGTCAATTTTATCTTTTTAAAAAAACTAACGCTTAGTTTCCCATTGTCTTTCTATTCCTGATTTTATTTATTTTTGCTCTGATCTTTGTTACCTCCCTCTTTCTTCTAACTTTGGGCTTACTATGTCCTTCTTTTTCATGAGGTAGTTTGAGATTTTTTTTTTCTTCTTAACATGTGCCTTAACTTCCCTCTGTGCTCTATTTTTGCTGTATCCCATGAGTTTTTATATGTCGTGTTTCCACTTTTGTTTCAAGATTCTTTTTTTACTTCATCTCTGACCCATTGGTTGTTCAGGGGTGTGTTTAATTTCCACACATTCGTGAATTTTCCAGTTTTCCATCTGTTATTTATTACTAGTTTATACCATATTGGTCAGAAAAGATACTTGGTATAGTTACGATATTTTTAAATTTACTGAGACTTTTTGTGACCTCATGTGCTCTATCCTGGAGAATGTTCCAGGTGCACTTGAAAAGAAGATGTAATCTATTATTTTTAGATGGAAGACTATATATGTTTGTTAGGTTATTTGATCTAAAGTATAGTTCAAGTCCATTGTTTCTATACTGATTTTCTGTCTGGGTGATCTATTCATTATTGAAAGTGGGATATTGAAACCCTCTGCTATTATTGTATTGTCTGTGCTCCCCTCAGATCTGTTAATATTTGCTTAATATTTTAGGTGCTCTGATGGTTAGGTCCTCTTAATATTTTCAGTTTAGTCCCGTTGCTCAGTCATGTCTGACTCTTTGGGATTCCATGGACTGTAGCATGCCAGGCTTCCCTGTCCATCACCAATTCCCAGAGCTTGCTCAAACTAATGTCCATCAAGTCAGTGATGCCATTCAACCATCTCATCCTCTGTCGTTCCCTTCTCTTCCTGTCTTCAATCTTTCCCAGCATCAAGATCTTTTCCAGTGAGTCGGTTCTTTGCATCAGGTGGCCAAGGTATTGGAGTTTCAGCTTCAGCATCAATCCTTCCAGTGCTGTGAATCCTCTTGATGAATTGACACTCTTATAGTCATATAATGACTTTCTTTGTCTCTTGTTACAGTTTTTTACTTTTTTCCTGCGGTATAAGTATAGTTATCCTTGCTTTATTTTGGTTTCCATTTGTATGGAATATCTTTTTCCAGCCCTTCATTTTGTTCTTATGTGTCCTTGTGGCAAAGTGAGTCTTTGTAGGCAGCATAAACATTAGGCCTTTTTTTAAAATCCATTCAGTCACTCTTCACTCTTGCCTTTTGACTAGAGAATTTAATCTGTTTACATTTAAAGTAATTATAACTCAGTAAGGACTTATTATGGCAACCCACTCCGGTATACTCACCTGGGAAATCCCATGGATAGAGCAGCCTGGTGGGTTGTACAGTCCATGAGGTTGCAAACAGTTGGACATGACCTGAGCGACTGTTGCACACTAAGGACTTATTATGCCGTCTTGTTAACTGTTTTCTGGCCATCTTGCAGTTCCTTTCTTCCTCTCCTCTCTTACTGTCTTATTTTGAAACTGATGATTTCTGATATGATGTACTTTGATTCCCTTCTCTTTATCTTACGTATATCTGTTACAGGTTTTTGTTTTGTTGTTACCGTCAGACTCACCTGAAACGTGTTACAGGTGTGACAATCTATTTTCAAGCTGATAACAACTTAACTTTGATTGCATACAAATTCTATCCCTTTATCTCCCCCCATTTTATGCTTTTCATATCACAGTTTACATCCTTTTATATTGTGTATCCGTTAACAAATTATTATAACTATAGATATTTTAATACTTTTGTCCTTTAATTTCTGTACTAGAGGTAAGTAGTTAATATTATGACACTAGATTATTCTGAATCTATGTTTACCTTTATCAGTGTGTTGTGTATTTTCATGTTATTAGTTAGTATCCTTTCTTTTCAGCATTTCTTGTTAAGGCAGGTTAAGTGGTAGTGAACTCTCAACTTTTGTTAGGGAAAGTCTTTATTTCACCTTCACCTCTGAAGCACAACTTTGTTGGGTAAAGTATTTCTTGTTTTGCTTTTTTTTTTTTCTTTCAGCGTTTTGAATATATCGTCCCATTCACTCGTGGCATGCAATATTTCTGTTGAGAAATCAACTCGTAGCCTTATGGAGACTTTCCTGTATGAGAGACTTTTTTTTTCTGACTTAGAAAAAAAAGTGTCTTTGTGTGTTTATTTCTGTGACTGCAGTGGGTCGTTGTTGCTGCGCGCGGGCTCTCTCTGGTTGTGGCGAGTGGAGGCTGGTTGCTCTAGTTGGCTGCGTGAGCTTTTGATTGCAGCGGCCTCTCTCGTTGCAGAGCATGGGCTCCAGGGTGTGCAGGCTTCAGTCGTTACGGTGCGTGGGCTTAGTGGCTCTGTGGCATGTGGGATGGGTTTACTGTAATACATCTTGGAGAAGGTCATTTTCGATTGACATTTTGAAGTGAGCTTTTAGCTTAATGAACCTGGATGTCCACATCATCTCTCCCCACATTTGAGAAGTTCTCAGCCATTACTTCTGAATAAGCTTTCTACCCCTTTCTCCCTCTCTTCTTCTGTGACTCCAGTGGTGTGTAGATTGTTTCTGTTAATGTGCCCTGTGAATCCCATAGGCTTTCTTCATTCCTCTTCATTCTGGCTTTCTTTTCTTTCCTTCTGGCTGGATAATTTCAGATGATCTCTCTTCAGGCTCACTGATTCTTTCTTCTGCTTGGTCTAATCCATAGTACTTTTAAGTTGACAAATCCAACTAGTATTTTGTTTGTTTGTTGTCTTTTATCTTACATAACCTCTTAGTGGCATTGCTAGAGTTGACCCTTCCCCATTTCTTGAATCGCTGTCTTCTGTTGCTTCTGGTAACACCACCTTCTTGGGTCTTGCCCTTTCCTCCTCCTCTTTTGACCTTCTTGTCAATTACCCTACTCAGTTTCTAAGTATTTTTAGTTCTTTAGGCTTTCTTGCCCTCTCTCTAAATATACCTTCTTCCTAAATTTCACTTATTACTATGCTAATAGGTTTACCGATAATTACTAGACCAGACTTTTCCTCTGTGTATCCAACTTCTTAATTGGTATTTTTTTTCCTAGAAGTCTCACAGATTATTAAAATTAATGTATTCAAAATGTGATGACTGCTTTGTAGTCCTCAAATTGGCTCTGCCCCCCCATCTCTATAGTAGTAGTGAATGATACCACCATCCATCCAGTTACTCAAGCTAGACACTATACTTTCCCACATCTAATTTATTATACAAGCTAACTGTCCATCTTTACAGCCATCTCTCCAATTATAGGCTATATTGTCTCTGGTTTGGACTATTACAGCGACCTCCTAATTGAGCTTGCCACTTCAACTCCTGTCTTACTCTTGCTTATTCTTTCTGTAGTAGCCAGAGTAGTATTTTGAAAACCTAGATCAGATCTTATAACTTCTCTCTTACATAAAATTATTCACTGTCTGTAGGGCTGAATGAAAGCCAGACACTTTAAGACAGCCTGAAAGTTTGTACCTACACCTTCATCCTTCTATACACAAGTGTCACTGGCCTTCTGTTTCTTTCAGATTCAGTTGAAAATCTCACTTTGTGTCTTTTGCACGTTTTTCTTTCTGGAATGATCTTTTATTTCATTCTCTGAATGACTGGTTTCTGCTTATCCTTGAAGTCTCACTTAAATGTCACCTTTCCGACTATCATAACTAAAGTAGGTCACAGCCTTCTGATCTTTTTTTCCCCCTAGCCCATTTATCACACTCGGTAATTATACAGTTACTTTGTGATTATTTGATTAATGGCTGTATCTCTGCTAAATGCTGAAGTCTGTTAGGACCAAGACTGTCTCACATCTTTGTCTCTAGATCATCTTTAAGTCAGCGTTTTGCTCTTGGTACCTGACATAGTGCCTGCTACTCTAAAGTGGGCATTAAGTATTCACTGAATGAACGAATGTGAGCTTCTTTCATATTTCAAGCACTGTAAGAGCTGCTGTTGCTGCTCAGAGTCTCAGCTGTGGCTTTTTACTACCCCATGGACTGTAGCACGCCAGGCTTCCCTGTCCTCCAGCATTTCCTAGAGCTTGCTCAAACTCATGTCCATTGAATTGGTAATGGCATCCAACCATCTCATCCTCTGTCATCCCCTTCTCCTCCTGCCTTCAATCTTTCCCAGCATCTGGGCCTTTTCTAATGAGTCGGCTCTTCGCATCAGGTGGCCAAAGTATTGGAGTGTCAGCTTCACCATCGGTCCTTCTAATGAATATTTGGGTTCAATTGCCTTTAGGATTGACTGGTTTGATCTCCTTGCAGTCCATGAGACTATTAAGAGTCTTCTCCAACACCACAGTTTGAAAGCATCAATTTTTTGGTACTCAGGCTTCTTTATAGTCCAACTCTCATATCCATACATGACTACTGGAAAAACCATAGCTTTGACTAGATGGACCTTTGTTGGCAAAGTGATGTCTCTGCTTTTTAATATACTGTCTAGGTTTGTCACAGCTTTTTGTCCAAGGAGCAAGCATCTTTTAATTTCATGGCTGCAGTCACCATCCACAGTGATTTTGGAGCCCAAGAAAATGAAGTCTTTCACTGTTTCCATTTTTTCTCCATTTATTTTCCATGAAGTGATGGGACCAGATGCCATGATCTTAGTTTTTTGAATGTTGAGTTTTAAGCCAGCTTTTTCCACTGTCCTCTTTCACTTTCATCAAGAGGCTCTTTAGTTCCTCTTTGCTTTCTGCCATTAGAATGGTGTCATCTGAGGTGTCACTTCATATCAATATCTGAGGTTATTGATATTTATACCAATAATCTTGATTCCAGCTTGGCTTTATCCAGCCTGGCATTTCACATGATGTACTCTGCATATAACTTGAATAAGCAGGGTGACAGTATACAGCCTTGACATACTCTCTTCCCAATTTTGAACCAGTCTGTTGTGGAGTTCTAAGTATTGCCTTTTGACCTGCATACAGGTTTCTCAGGAGGCAGATAAGGTGGTCTGATATTCCCTTCTCTTTAAGAATTTTCCAGTTTGTTGTGGTCCACATAGTCAAAGGCTTTAGCATAGTCAATGAAGCAGAAGTAGATGTTTTTCTGGAATTCCCTTGTTTTCTAAGATCCAACAGATGTTGGCAATTTGATCTCTGGTTCCTCTGCCTTTTCTACGTCCAGCTTGTACATCTGGAAGTTCTTGGTTCACATACTGTTGAAGCCTAGCTTGAAGGATTTTGAGCATGACCTTGCTAGCATGTGAAATGAGTGCAGTTGTGCAGTAGTTTGAACATTCTTTGGCATTGCCTGCTTTATTTGTATGTATTTTAATCCTTACACTAATCATATTACGCAGTTGCTGTTACTGTCTGTATTTTGCAGGTAAGCTTAAGCGACTTACCAAAGTCACACAGCTCACACATGGCAATAGTAGAATTAAACCTCAGTCTTTTAATTTTCGAGCCTGTGTTTTAACTACTTTCTGCTAGTTAATGGGCTCTATAGACAAGAAATATACTTTTTGAAAAAACATTTAGTGAACATTGATTCATTCCCTACTCAGTTGCTAATTGAATAGTGAAATAATTGAGTGCTTATATAAAAAATGAATCTTATTTTTTTCTTATTTGTAACATAAAGATCTTACATTACAAATGAAAACTTTTTTTGTTGTCCCAAATTTACTTAATACTAAACCATTATTTTACATTTACAGAATTTGTAGATTGGTATGGCTAGGCATGCTAACATTTTACCCTGGCCTCCACTTCAGCCATCAAATACTTGCCTAACCCTTAAAGACTGGTAGGGTTTGAGGGTTTCAGTTTGAAGCATCCTTCTTCTCCACTCCAGTTGAGAAATAAGAAAAATGTTTGACAAATGGAAATAAAACCAACACCTTTATTACTGATAAAACTGATATTCAAGATGGTACCTCCTATCTGTGGGCCAGTGAATTTTCTAATACTGCCAGAATTAGGCAGATTTTTCCACCTAGGTGCAAGCAGTGATCAAAACCAAACCAAACAGAAAGCTCTGGTCCTCCCTTGTGAGGCAACCCTTGTGAAACCTCACCATTGTGTAAGGTAGCAAAACTGAATGCATGCTCCCTTCAGGCAACTGTACGCCCAGAGCAGAGCTGCCTGCCCACCAGGGATGGTATGCTGATGTCTGTCTATTCACATGGGAGGGCGCAGTGGAGTGGGCAGTCAGTGATTCCCCCAGTGAGGGTGATGATCAGATTCCTCAGTTTAGTTCCATTTTCACGTACCAGACCAGTGCTTAAATCCAGTAGACTTTTTAAACACTGTGTGTGTGTCTGTCTTTGGCTCTGTTGGGTCTTCATGGCTGCACGCAGGCTTTCTCTAGTTGTGAGGAGCAGAAGCTGCTTTGTTGTAGCGTGCAGGCTTCTCATTATGGTTTCTTCTCTTGTTGCAAAGCACGGTCTTTAGGTTCAAAGGCTTAGTTGTCCCGCGGCATGTGAAATATTAGTTCCCCAACCAGGGATCGAACCATGTCCCCTGCATTGCAAGGCAGATTCTGAATCACTGGACTACCAGGGAAATGCCTAATCTAGTAGATTTTTTGATGATTTTTAAAAATTTTTATTTATTTTAAATTGAAGGAAAATTGCTTTACAGTATGGTGTCGGTTTCTGCCAAACATCAACGTGAATCAACCATAGGTATACACATGTCCCCTCTTTCTTGACTCTCCTTCCCTCCTCCCTCCCCATACCACCCTTCTAGGTTGTTACAGGGCCCCAGTTTGAGTTCCCTGAGTCATACAGCAAATTCCCATTGGCTATCTATTTTACATATGGTAATACATGTTTCTATGTTACTCTCTCCATACTCTTCCCACTCTTTCCTCCCTCCCTCTCCCACCCTCATGTCCGTAAGTCTGTTCTTTGTGTCGTGTCTCCATTGCTCCCCTGCAAATAATTTCATCAGTACCATCTTTCTAGATTCCACATATATGTGTTGCTGCAGCTGCTAAGTCACTTCAGTCGTGTCCGACTCTGTGCGACCCCATAGACGGCAGCCCACCAGGCTCCCCCGTCCCTGGGATTCTCCAGGCAAGAACACTGGAGTGGGTTGCCATTTCCTTCTCCAGTGCATGAAAGTGAAAATTGAAAGTGAAGTCGCTCAGTCGTGTCCGACTCTAAGCAACCCCATGGACTACAGCCTACCAGGCTCCTCCATCCATGGGATTTTCCAGGCAAGAGTACTGGAGTGGGGTGCCATTGCCTTCTCCACATATATGTGTTAGTATATTATATTTGTTTTTCTTTCTGAGGTACTTCACTCTGTATAATAGGGTCTAGGTTTATCTACCTCATCAGAACTGACTCAAATGTGTTCCTTTTTATGGCTGTGTAATATTCCATTGTATGTATACACAACAGCTTCTTTATCCATTCATCTGTAGACAGCTAGCTTGCTTCCATGTCCTAGCTATTGTAAATAGTGTTGCAATGAACATAAGGGTGCTTGTGTCTTTTTCAGTGTTGGCTTCCTCAGGATATATGCCTAGTAGTGGGATCGTGGGTAGTACAAAGGTGAAGAAGAGGAATGCTGATATTGTATTAACAACTGGCTAGTTGTTAATTAAGGATACCACTGAATGCAACTGTCAGGAGTAAGCCTAAGCAAAGATAGAGAGGAAGGGACAAAAGTGGAAGAAGAATGGAGAGGAGTAAGAGAGAGGATGGAGACTAGAAGAGGGGAAGAAGTGAGGGGCAGTAGAGGGTTGCCTCTAAACTATAAGTCTGTTATTCTGATTCTAAATTTTCTTTCAATTTCACCTCTCAGTTCAGTTTCGTTCAGTTGCTCAGTCGTGTCCGACTCTTTGCGACCCCATGAATCGCAGCACGCCAGGCCTCCCTGTCCATCACCAACTCCCGCAGTTCACTCAGACTCACGTCCATTGAGTCAGTGATGCCATCCAGCCATCTCATCCTTTGTCGTCCCCTTCTCCTCCTGCCCCCAGTCCCTCCCAGCATCAGAGTCTTTTCCATTGAGTCAACTCTTCGCATGAGGGGGCCAAGGTATTGGAGTTTCAGCTTTAGTATCATTCCTTCCAAAGAAATCCCAGGGCTGATCTCCTTCAGAATGGACTGGTTGGATCTCCTTGCAGTCCAAGGGACTCTCAAGAGTCTTCTCCAACACCACTTCAAAAGCATCAATTCTTCAGCGCTCAGCCTTCTTCACAGTCCAACTCTCACATC
>SJYQ01021565.1:0-10160 GCA_006410935.1 Redunca redunca
GACGACACGCAGGGCGCTGTGTCCCTTACAAGCAAAGGAAAACCCGGACCATGGGAGGGGGGAGGGAGAACAAACAGATGGCAGCACACATGCTTAGGTGTCCACTGGAGCTTACTTACAGATCTGAACCCTTAGTTTAGGAAGGCAGCCATATATTAGTATACTCTAGTTACAGATTTACCAGAAAATTTTATGAGGAAATAAATAGAATCTCCCTCTTAGAGATGAACAGACTTGGCCTCAGTAAGGTAAAGCATCCCAAGGTCATAGATACTTGAGTGGCCCTGTGGACCTGTACTCAGGACTGTTTGATTTCCAAAATCAGTGTTTTATCAGTGGCTTTCCTGCCAGAAGGAGAAATTTTAATTTGTGGTGAATCTCTCTTCTAGGCTGTGTCCAGTGTCCATGCCACTCCTGCTTACCAGCTGCTGTGATGAGCGTGAACAACACAGATGGACACATATATACCAGCCTTTAAATCCAGAGTCATCTGGGTAGAGAAAGGCCACTAGGCAGGAGACCTGGGTTTCACCTAGCAGAACTCCCTTTGGCTAATGATTTGATATGGGGACATCACTTCATTTCCTCCCATCTCAATTATTTTTAATGTGTGAACCATTGAGTATGAACTAAATGACCTCTGAGGTTCCTGTACTACCTTCCTGGCTCTTATTTTAATACTTTTTTTTCCACTTTAATAACTATTTTTCAAGCAAAGTAAAAGTGCATACAAAAGTCTTAACTCTTGAGGTAATGCCGAATCAAATTTCTAACAATACAGAAACCATTATGGTTGATGTGATGGATAAAAGTCACATAGAAATCTTCCTACTGCATGGTCTCTGACAGGTATCATTGTAAGGATAACTTATTTTAAAAATCATATTCACTGTTCTTACATTATAATCCTGTATTTTTTATTGTTCAGAAAAGAACCTTTCCCCCTAATACAATATTGTATTTGTATGGTTCTCTCATTTATCTTCATTAAGCAGAACAAGTATTAATGTTTTGATTAACAACAAGGGTTTGGGGGACTTCCCTGGTGGTCCAGGGGCTAAGACTCGGCACTCCCAATGCAGAGACCCTTTGTTCAATCCCTTTTCAGGGAACCGGATCCCACATGCCACAACTAACAGTTCACACGACGCAACAAGAGTGCTGCATGCCGCAATGAAGATGCTTTGTACTGCAACCAAGACCTGGCACAGCCAAACATTGGTAAATAAATAAATATAATTTAAAAAAACACAAGGATTTGGGAGTCAGACTGCCCCTGTTCCATTCTTGCTTCTCTCATTTCTTACCCGAGCAACCTTGGCCAAGTTTGTTTAACCTCTCTGTGCCTCAGTTTCCTCACGTGAAAGCAGAATTGGTTAAGTAGGTCAAACATGTCAAACTCTTAGATCAGTTTCTGACAATGTAGTAGATGGTGAATGAATGTTAACTATTAACCCCTATTTCATATCAGGAAATAGGCTTCTAGAGGGTTCCTACACTAGGTAAGGGCAAAACTGGTGTGTGAATTTATATCCCTTTTCATATATTCACTCTGACCTTATGTGCAAAGTTAGATAATATCCTTATTTTATATAATGCAGAGGAGGGCAATTGAGGTTAAATAACTTGCTCAAAGTCACATAGTTTGTAAATGCCTCTCAGGATTTCAACCCAAATCTGATTAATTCAGGGATCCTTGCTTTTTTAAATGAACCAGGCTCTAATAAACTAAGGACTGTGATGGATAAAATTCCTTACAAAGATTTACTTTTATTTCTGGATAATATTATAGTCATATCAAAGATGAAAAAAGTATGAAAGCTGACATTTAGGCTATGGTTCAATGGCGTTAGGGACGTTGAGTTATAAAAAGTCAAATTTTCTAATTCTGTGGCTACATAGATACACAACAGTTCAGCCAGGCAAGCCTTAAGACATTCTTCTGCAAACCCACCAAACTGAAAACAGGCACACGGTGGTAAAATTGCATAGACATCTTTACTGCAGGTACACACATATTCCCAAACAAGTAGCTCAGACATGTTTGTACACACACACAAATACCCCATAATCCCCCTCAAGCATCCAGAACACAAATATGTTGTAAAAAATATTCTAATGTGTCCTCACACATCATTTGGTGTTCTAGAATGCACCCCTTATTCATAAGACCATTTTTAAAAAGTGGGATGTGGTAATAAGCCTACCTTCATGTCTTATTCTTTGGCACTGATGTTTAGGCCTTCAGCTAACAGATGAGAGGCTGGACTCTTGCTCCTACTCTGGATTCTCTGGGTTTGAAGTGGCCGTGGGAGGGATGAAAGAACGGTCAAGTCACATGACTGTTATCTCTGGAATGGGTGCCTGAGATCACAGCAGTTACCTTAGGGAAGAAGACTTAGAGTGGTTGCTTCTTGCTGGTCAGCAGAGGAATGAATAGAATGTCCTGGGGGCAAGAATCTCCCTAAGTCCTGGGATACACTGAGATGCAGGTAGAGGTGGTGATTCGGGTTCCAGGAGAACCCTGTAATGAGGTGTAGACAAGGTGAAGACCTGACCCTTGTGGTGATGGCGAATCAGTATTGGTGGTGGCAGCAAAGATGTCTTTCCTTAAAAATGTTTTTTAAAAAATGAAAAAAAGCCCACACCTCATTTTATTAGATTCGATTCCCATGTGTTCAGAACAAAAAAAAAGAAGCATAAAAATGTTTTTTAAAAAAATAGAAAAAAGTCTGCATCCCAATTTATGTGTTTAAATAAAAAAAAGCATAAAAATGTTTTTTAAAAAATAGAAAAAGTTCATATCCCATTTTATTAGATTTGACTCTTTATGTATTTAAAACAAACAAACAAAAAGCATAAAAATATTTTTTAAAACATAGGAAAAGAATGTCCTTCCTGATTCTCAAGGGCAGAGCAGTTGTAGAGAAAGAGGAAGGAGCCAGGGAATTAACAGACTCCTATTATTTAGAGAGAGGGTGGAGCTCTGGGAACTCTATGACCCTCTCCCATAATTAGTCCTTTGTATGGAGGTGTCCAGAGAGAGAGCTCTCCCAGGGTAGGCGAGGGAAAATACTAGAGGGAATGGTCCCTTTGGGTGGAGTGTCCCTGGCAGTGTGTGGAAGCCAGAGGCAGCACGATTCCTTCTCACATTATTGCTACTCTTAATTTCTAACTGGTTTAGGATATCATTCTCTGTTGGGTGACCTTCAGCCAGCTGTTCAACCTCAGTGATTCTTAGTGTCACCATCTGTAAAACGTAGGTAGCAACCCTGACCTGTGGGAGATGTTATAGGTTCGATGAGGTCATCCTCAGTTTTCTTCGGCTCTCACTTCATCAGCTTTACCCCCGACACTCCTCAGTGCTGTTATTTCCCACCTCACCCACTTTGCTTTCCTTTGAAACACACACATACGTATGTACCACTTTATATCCCCACCAACAGCACACCAGGGTTCTCTTTCCCACATCCTCACCGACACTTGTTATCTCTCTTGTCTTTTTGATGATAGCTGTTGTAATAAGTGTAAGGTGACATCTCATTGTGCTTTTTTGGGGGGTGGGGGGAGGTCTGTGATGGATCTTAGTTGTGGTGTGCTGGTTCTCTATTTGTGGCACTCAAGGTTAGTTTCTCTGAGGCATGTGGGATCTTAGTTCCCAGGCCAGGGATTGAACCCATGTTTCCTGCACTGACAGGCAGATTCTTAACCACTGGACCACCAGGGAAGTCCAGTCCCCTCTCATTGTGGTTCTGAGTTGCACTTCCCTGATGGCTAGTGACATCAAGCACCTTTTAATGTTCCTGGTAGCCCTTTTTTATGACTTTGGAAAAAACATCTATTCAGATCCTTTGTCCACTTTTTAATCAGATTTTTTTTTCCTGAAAAATATCTGTTCAAGTCCTTGGACAATTATTTAATTGAATTTATTTTGCTAGTGAGTTGTATATATTTTTGTTTGGAATATTAACCGGTTATCAGATAATATGGTTTACAAATATTTCCTCCTGTTATTTAAGCTGCCTCTTTCATGGGCCTAGTGAAGACACTTGAACCCAGAAACCTTTACCATGGTCCCTTTGACCTTCTTTCTATGTCTCTCAGGATCTTTCAAGAGTCTTTGTATTCATCTTGAAATTAACTTAAATGATTCCTGCCTCAATAAGAGTGTTGGAAGGTTGGAGAAGTATGTGACTTTCTCCAGTGCCCCCTCTCCCCAGATAGAGCCAGTAGTCTGAGGTCTGGCATTCAAGGTTTCTAAGAATCCAGCCTCAAGTTTCCAGGCCTGGCATGTGTTCTGGCTTTTTCTCACATAAACTTGCTGCCCTGGTGGGGTTGGGTGACTCTTTGTGCATCCCCACCTCTGTATCTTCACTTGAAGGAATGCCATCCTTGTCCCCTTGCACCAACCTTATTCGTCCCCACCCCTCCAGCTTCAAAACAAGCATCACTTCCTCCAGGAAGTCTTTCCAAGCCTCTTCTCATTTCCCACAGCCTTTAGAATTTGCAAAAACAAACAATCTTTTTTAACCTTCTGCTTTTCATTTCATTATAAGGCTTCCCTGGTGGTCCAGTGGTTAAGAATCTGCCTGCCAATTCAGGGGCCTTGGGTTCAATCCCTGGTCCAACATCTCTGGAGGACCCAGCACTCCTGTTTCTCAGCCCCATGGCACCTGAGTTTCTCCCACTTGCCTCTTCCCTAGTTGACCCTTACAGTGATAGCACATACCCTAGAGAGACAGAGGAGCTGCCAGGGAACAGAGTCAGCATCCACTCATGTTTTCTGGACCGAGCTGAAGCCTTTGTCTCACCCACTCCTGCTTCCTACATCTCTTTCCTGGCCCCCAAGGGAGATCTTCTCCTGCCAGGTACTCCAGTCCCCCTGGGACCCTGATCTGTGAATCCCAGAGAGCCTGGGGGAGGAAGCAGGGGGATCCGGGAGTGCAGGCTGGGGAGGTGAGATCCATGGGTGAGCATGCTGCTCCTTAGCTTCTAAAAGAGACTGGCCCAGGGAGCCCAGACACCAATTTCCCTGTGAGCTAGTGAGTTTTCCTCTGGGCTTTTGTGGTGGTCCTTCTCTTTCTCCACCAGCGGGTCACCCTGCTTGCACCCCTCCTTTTCCCATCCCAGTCACCTCCCACTTCAGTTCTGCAGAGTGAGGGGAGGAGGCTGCTTCCGGAGCTGATGCCTAGGGGTGGGGCGGACTTTAGAGGGTGGGTCCTCTGGGGATGGGAAAGTTATGGGAAAGTCTGGGGAGAGAGGGAGAAAGTCTGGGGAGAGGGGGAGAAAAGTCTGGGGAGAGAGGCGGGGAAGAGGAAGTCTGAGGGAAAGGGCAGTGGGAGGTGAAGAGGAGGGCCAGGGGTTGTTGCGGGCAAGGGCAGGATCCGAGAATAGAGCAGGATGTGAATAGGGGTGATAGCTCCTAGGTGTCAGGTTCAGGGAGGCGGAATGGAGTGGGGGGTGATACCCTCAAGAACAGGATCTCTAATGGCCTCCCCAGCTTAACTTTCCCCTATCTTTATCCTCCACAGACTAACTGTGATGTCTGTGCACTTTGCAACTGGGGTTCAGGGGAGAATGTGGCCTCTTGACTTCCCCCTTGTCTTTTCTTCTACCTCTTCCTCTTTCCTACTTTCATGGCAACTCTGTGTTCCTTTTCCTTTTTGCTCTTTGGGCTAGTACTCAGCCATCTCTTTCCTTTTACCCCATCTCACTGCCTGACTGTTTCAATTTTCTCTGAACCCAAAGCTCTGACTTATCTTATGATGAAACCAGGTGGGTAGGATTCATTCATTTGTTCATTCAGCATGTATGGAGAGGCAAGATAACAATGGCCAGAGAACTTGGTTGGGCCAGAGGAGACCTAGGATTCTGGTTCTGCCCTAGGTAGCTTTGTGACCATGGACACATCTAAGCCTTTGTTTTCTCATCTTCCAAATGATGGGATTAGACCAGATAAGCCCATTTTTCTGCTCAGATGCCCTATTGACTCCTTGATACTGGAGTTATGTTTATTAAGCAGTGCCGGCCACCTAATTCATTTGGTCCCATTGGTTCAGGTCACTCTGCCTTTATCTGCTCCTTATGCCATCCTCCTCCCTGTGTCCTTGAATCTTGCTTCTTCTTCATATTTGAATGTCTTTTCTTGTCCTTCAGGCTTTACGGAGCTCATCCTTGGGCTCACATGCTATTCCAGGGTTGCTGACATTTGAGGAGGTGGCTGTGAGTTTCTTCTGGGAAGAGTGAGGNGACTGGCCCAGGGAGCCCAGACACCAATTTCCCTGTGAGCTAGTGAGTTTTCCTCTGGGCTTTTGTGGTGGTCCTTCTCTTTCTCCACCAGCGGGTCACGCTGCTTGCACCCCTCCTTTTCCCATCCCAGTCACCTCCCACTTCAGTTCTGCAGAGTGAGGGGAGGAGGCTGCTTCCGGAGCTGATGCCTAGGGGTGGGGCGGACTTTAGAGGGTGGGTCCTCTGGGGATGGGAAAGTTATGGGAAAGTCTGGGGAGAGAGGGAGAAAGTCTGGGGAGAGAGCGGGGAAGAGGAAGTCTGAGGGAAAGGGCAGTGGGAGGTGAAGAGGAGGGCCAAGGGTTGTTGCGGGCAAGGGCAGGATCCGACAATAGAGCAGGATGTGAATAGGGGTGATAGCTCCTAGGTGTCAGGTTCAGGGAGGCAGAATGGAGTGGGGGGTGATACCCTCAAGAACGGGATCTCTAATGGCCTCCCCAGCTTAACTTTCCCCTATCTTCATCCTCCACAGACTAACTGTGACGTCCGTGCACTTTGCAACTGGGGTTCAGGGGAGAAAGTGGCCTCTTGACTTCCCCCTTGTCTTTTCTTCTACCTCTTCCTCTTTCCTACTTTCGTGGCAACTCTGTGTTCCTTTTCCTTTTTGCTCTTTGGGCTAGTACTCAGCCATCTATTTCCTTTTACTCCATCTCACTGCCTGACTGTTTCAATTTTCTCTGAACCCAAAGCTCTGACTTGTCTTATGATGAAAACAGGTGGGTAGGATTCATTCATTTGTTCATTCAACATGTATGTAGAGGCAAGATAACAATGGCCAGAGAACTTGGTTGGGCCAAAGGAGACCTAGGATTCTGGTTCTGCACTAGGTAGCTTTGTGACCATGGACACATCTAAGCCTTTGTTTTCTCATCTTCCAAATGATGGGATTAGACCAGATAAGCCCATTTTTCTGCTCAGATGCCCTATTGATTCCTTGATACTGAAGTTATGTTTATTAAGCAGTGCTGGCCACCTAATTCATTCGGTCCCATTGGTTCAGGTCACTCTGCCTTTATCTGCTCCTTATGCCACCCTCCTCCCTGTGTCCTTGAATCTTGCTTCCTCTTCATATTTGAATGTCTTTTCTTGTCCTTCAGCCTTTACGGAGCTCATCCTTGGGCTCACATGCTATTCCAGGGTTGCTGACATTTGAGGAGGTGGCTGTGAGTTTCTTCTGGGAAGAGTGAGGGTGTCTGGACTCTCTTTTCCTTGTAGACCTCCTCATCCTGGAATGGTCATTCTGCATGTCTCCCCCCGACCCCCCAACCCCACCCATATGGCTTCTTATCTGCTGGGTTTATATGCAGCTTATAGCTCTCTCTGAGTCTTTTAAGAGTTTCATCTGTCACTACTTCACAGTCCTAACACCCAGATCTCATTGTATTTTAATCCTTGCTTTGCTCAGTTGGGTGGGTGAAAGGAGAAACTCCAGCCTAAGAGGGTTCTTGCTAAAGTTTAGGAAAGTATTCTTGAATAAACACTTCTCAAATTGTTGGATGTGAGAAATGGAATATTTCCTGCCATATTAGTGAACATTGATGTCACAGTCCACAGTCGTTAGCAATTCCAGACCTCCAATCTGAGCCTAAAGGCACTCAGGAAGGAGAAGAATATCTGAGATCTAATAGTCATCAGATTGCAGTCACTCCCTAGAGTGAGCCCAAGGGAGCTCAGGATGTGGAAAACATAAGATGCTGGCCCCGGATAGCTGATATGGATATGAAAGGAATGATTTCTGTTAGCCCAGATTCTTTCTTGTGTCCTCCCATACATAGAAAAGTGCTAAATTCCTTAACTTGAGATATCTGATTTTCTTTAATTAACAATAGTCTTTTGATCAATCTGATTTCAGTGTTGACCATCTGGTGATGTCCATGTGTAGAGTCTTCTCTTGTGTTGTTAGAAGAGGGTGTTCGCTATGACCAGTGCATTCTCTTGGCAAAACTCTGTTAGCCTTTGCCCTGCTTCATTCCGTACTCCAAGGCCAAATTTGCCTATTACTTCAGGTGTTTCTTGACTTCCTACTTTTGCATTCCAGTCCCCTATAATGAAAAGGACATCTTTTTTAGGTATTAGTTCTAAAAGATCTTGTAGGTCTTCATAGAACCGTTAAACTTCAGGTTCTTCAGTGCTACTCGTTGGGGCATAGGCTTGGATTACTGTGATATGAATGGTTTGCCTTGGAAATGAACAGAGATAATTCTGTCGTTTTTGAGACTGCATCCAAGTAGGGCATTTTGGACTCTTCTGTTCACCATGATGGCTACTCCATTTCTTCTAAGGGATTCCTGCCCGCAGTAGTAGATATAATGGTCATCTGAGTTAAATTCACCTATTCCAGTCCATTTTAGTTCGCTGATTCCTAGAATGTTGACGTTCACTCTTGCCATCTCTTGTTTGACCACTTCCAATTTGCCTTGATTCATGGACCTGACGTTCTAGGTTCCTATGCAATATTGCTCTTTATAGCATCGGACCTTGCTTCTATCATCAGTCACATCCACAACTGGGTATTGTTTTTAATTTGGCTCCATCCCTTCATTCTTTCTGGAGTTATTTCTCTACTGATCTCCAGTAGCATATTGGGCACCTACTGACCTGGGGAGTTCCTCTTTCAGTNGGCACCTACTGACCTGGGGAGTTCCTCTTTCAGTATCTAACATTTTGCCTTTTCATACTGTTCATGGGGTTCTCAAGGCAAGAATACTGAAGTGGTTTGCCATTCCCTTCTCTAGTGGACCACATTCTGTCAGACCTCTCCACCATGAGCCACCCATCTTGGGTGGCCCCACAGGGCGTGGCTTAGTTTCATTGAGTTAGACAAGGCTGTGGTCTGTGTGATCAGATTGGCTAGTTTTCTGTGATTATGGTTTCAGTGTGTCTGCCCTCTGATGCCCTCTCACAACACCTACCATCTTACTTGGGTTTCTCTTACATTGGATGTGGGGTATCTCTTCACGGCTGCTCCAGCAAAGTGCAGCTGCTGCTCCTTACCTTGGATGAGGGGTATCTCCTCACCACCGCCCCTCCTGACCTTGAACATGGAGTGGCTTCTCTCGGCCCTCGTGCACCGGCACAGCCACTGCTCCTTGGACTTACACAAGAGAAGACTCTACACATGGACATCACCAGATGGTCAGCACTGAAATCAGATTGATTATATTCTTTGCAGCCAAAGATGGAGAAGCTCTCTACAGTCAGCAGAAACTAGACTGGGAGCTGACTGTGGCTCAGAGCATGAACTCCTTATTGCCAAATTCAGACTTAAATTGAAGAAAGTAGGGAAAACCACTTGACCATTCAGGTATGACCTAAATCAAATCCCTTATGATTATACAGTGGAAGTGAGAAATAGATTTAAGGGACTAGATCTGATAGATAGAGTGCCTGATGAACTATGGATGGAGGTTCGTGACTTTGTACAGGAGATAGGGATCAAGACCATCCCCCTGGAAAAGAAATGCAAATAAGCAAAATGGCTGTCTGAGGAAGCCTTACAAATAGCCATTGAAAGAAGAAGAGCAAAAAGCAAAGGAGAAAAGGAAAGACATAAGCATCTGAATGCAGAGTTCCAAAGAATAGCAAGGAGAGATAAGGAAGCCTCCCTCAGCGATCAATGCAAAGAAATAGAGGAAAACAATAGAAAGGGAAAGACTAGAGACCTCTTCAAGAAAATTAGAGATACCAAGGGAATATTTCATGCAAAGATGGGCTTGATAAAGGACAGACATGGTATGGACTTAACAGAAGAAGAAAATATTAAGAAGAGGTGGCAAGAATACAGAGAAAAACTGTACAAAGAAGATCTTCATAACCAAGATAATCATGATGGTGTGATCACTCACCTAGAGCCAGACATCCTGGAATGTGAAATC
>SJYQ01021578.1:0-22510 GCA_006410935.1 Redunca redunca
GTGGCTAAAACTTCCAAAACTATGTTGAATAGTAATGGTGAGAGTGGGCACCCTTGTCTTGTTCCTGACTTTAGGGAAAATGATTTCAATTTTTCACCATTGAGGATAATATTTGCTGTGCATTTATCATATATGGCTTTTATTATGGGATATGAATTTTTGACAGTGTTTTTCATGAAAGAGGTGGTATTTCGGTTCATTTGCTCACTCAGTTATTTTGAATAGCTATCATGTACAGGGTGCTAGGATATGATAGTGAATACAACAGATACGATCCCATTTTTGTGGAGTTTACAGATGAGTGAGGTGATAGGATTTAAATATGTAGAAGGTGAGGGGACAGTCTAAACAGAATCGTAGACATGGCAAACATGGACTGTATGGCAGTGAGGGCAGTTGCTTGAGTGTAATAGAGATTTTATTTCTGGGAGGAGTATTGAATGTGATAGATGTGGGCTGTATTTTGTAAGTCTCTGAACAGCTATTTAAGTCTATGAGAAGTGGTGTGGAAACAGTCTTGTGGGACTGAGGCCTTAACCTGTGGTATCTGTCTCCATCCCCATGTGGATAGTGTTAGGATTTAGTTAAATTATAGGCCACCTAGCTGGTGTTGCAGAGAATTGCATTGTGGGGAAAAATCTCCACGTGTCTGGTGTCAGAAGTGTTGTGAGTGTGTTATTTGTTTATTTATGTGGCTGCACTGGGTCTTAGTTGTGGCCTGTAGGATCTTTTAAAAAGTTGTGGCATGTGGGATGTAGTTTCCTGACCAGTGATCAAACTCAGGCCCTCTGCATTGGGAGCATGAAGTCTCAGCCACTGGACCACCAGGGAAGTCCCCACATTCAATTTTCTTTTACATTCCTGTCAGAAAGAATCTTTGCATTATCGTCAGTTTTCTTTTGCAGTTTTGTGGATAAGAAGGCATTAAGGTCAGTATTCTACAACCTATGGAGTATATTCTAGAGGACTTTAATCAATGAAATTGATTGATATGAATGGCTCATTTAAGTGATAAAAAATAAAGTATCAATGATACCACATTTAGAAGACAACATTTTTTGTGACTCTGAAAACATTGATTTGATTCATGTTATGANTTCTATTTATTCCCAAAGAGGGAGCTAATAGTATGGAAACTGGGACCCATTATACATTTTTTACTGGTTTGTGTGTTTTAAAAGACCTTTTGTCTACCTGTTTCTAAATCAAAAGCCTGCTCCTGGTGTTTTTGGTAAACCTTAAAATGCTACTTAATTCTCAGTGCTTATTTGCTTCGCTGATTTATTTGTGGGAGTTTTTTTATATGTTAGATGCTGGAATCTTGGGAGACATCAGGTGGATTTATCAAGCCAAAATCTTAGCAGCTATTGGGGTAAGTTTAAAAGCCAGTATAGTTTAGAAGGGCTTCCCTTGTGGCTCAGATGGTAAAGACTCTGCCTGCAGTGCAGGAGACCCAGGTTTGTTCTTCCCTGGATCAGAAAGGTCTCCTGGAGAAGGGAATGGCAACCCACTCCAGTGTTCTTGCCTGGTGAATTCCACAGCGTAGCAAAGAGTCAGACACAACTGACTAACACACGCACACACATAGTTTTTTAAAAAAGAAAAAAGATGCATAATTCAGCTGTTGCTAAAACCCAGAGAAAGTTTGTTACTTGGTTCTACAAAGGTTTAGGAAACCTTCACATTATAGAAATTTCTGTTGGGAGAGTCTGCATTGGGGATCAGATCCTTTTTCATGGCTGACGCTGAGATACATGAAAAAAGCACATACCCTCCCTTTAATCAGCTAGCATGCTGGAACACTCCTGTAAATTTCAAAATATTTAGAAATATTTATAGGTTCAAGCAGTTGGGAGATCCTAAAACTCTCCTTTTCAGCTGTTATTTTATAACATTCTGATCACTTGGTAGTAGGTCAGAAGGAGGAGGCAAAGATGAAATAAATAGGAGACCTGAGGAATTACTGAGAGAGAAAAATGATAGTATAGTTTATTATAAAGCATTGCCTAAAGCTTTTATTTCACATACTTTGCCCAAGGAGTTAAGAGGATCCATATTGAATCAGACACTCCCTGGTGGTCTAGTGATTAGGATTTGGTGCTGTCACTGCCACAGCCTGGGTTCAATTCCCTTTCTGTCCTACATTCATAGCTATACCTTTTTCAAAAAAAGGTGTTGTCAGAATTAGTTGTGTGTGTTTGTTCACATGAACCCTTCATCAGAAGTAGGAAAAAAAGGCAGGTAAGGCAAGAGAAGAAGTGCTTTAATAATTTATTTCAAAGACCTAACAGAATATACTAAGCCATAATTTAGAATTTAGGTTTCTTAAAAAAATTAATTATTAGTCTTTTTATTTTTGACTATGCTGGGTCTTCATTGCTGCATGCATACTTTCTCTAGTTGTGGTGAATGGGGGCTACTGTTTGCTGTGGTGCACAAGCTTCTCATTGCAGTGGCTCCTCTTGTTGCAGAGCATGGGCCCACAGATTTTTAAGAATTAAGAAGGTAAACCCCCTTTAATTATTTTTATTTATTTATTTAAATTTTTGGCTTCATTGGGTTTTCATTGCTGTAAGTGGACTTTATCCAGTTGCAGTGTTCAGGCTTCTCATCGTGGTGGCTTCTCTTTTGTAAGCATGGGTCCTAGAGCGCTCAGGCACCAGTAGTTGCAACACATGGGCTCATCAGTTGTGGCACATAGGCTTAGTTGCCCTGCAGCATGTGGAATATTCCCGGAGCAGGAATCAAACACATGTTGCCTGCACTGGCAGGCAGACTCCCAACCATTGGACCACCAGGGAAGTTCCTAAACCCTCTTTAAATTAGTTAACTAACTGAAGGGAAACATTTACCTTGTGAAAACTGATTGTTTAAAATGGGGAAAAAGTCTCCTTTGTAGTAAAGCACATTTTTTGCTCTACTATAGCAGCTTTTATTTTATTTTACTTTTTGAACATAAAGCACTCAATTTATTATTATTTACCATTAAAAATTTTTTTATGTTGGAGTAGAGTTGATTAGCAATCTTGTATTAATTTCAGGTGTACAGCAAAGGGATTCAGTTCTACATTTATATGTATCTATTCTTTTTCAAATACTTTTTCCATTTAGGTTATTACAGAGTATTGACCAGAGTTCCCCAGTGCTATATAGTAGGTAGGTAGGTCCTTGTTAGTTATCTTATTTATTTTTTAAATTAACTAATTAATTTTTTTGTCCATAACACGTGGCATGTGGGATCTTAGTTCCCTGACCAGGGATTGATCGTATGTTCCCTGCATTGGAAGTACAGTCTTAACCGCTGGCCCACCAATGAAATCTTTGGTTATCCATTTTGAATATAGCAGTGTGTACATGTCAATCCCAAACTCCTAAGCTACTACCTCCCTCTGCCCCCTGCCAGCTTCTACCAATAACCATGAGTGCCTTCTCTAAGTCTGTGAGTCTTGAACTTCTCTGGTGGTTTAGAGGTCAAGATCCCATACTTCCAGTGCAGGGGGCATGCATTTGATTCCTGGTTGGTGAAGTTCTGCATGCCATTTGGCGTGGCCAAAAAAACTCTGTGAGTCTGCTTCTGTTTTGTAAGTAAGCTTGTTTGTATTATGTTTTTTTAAATTTCTTACACAAAAGTTTATTCCTTTTTTAAAATACTTATTTATTTGGCTGCATCAGGTCTTAGTTGTGGCAAGTGGGATCTAGTTCCCTGACCAGGGATTGAACCTGGGCTCCCTGCATTGGGAGCGTGGAGTTTTAGCCACTGGACCACAAGGGAAGTCCCAAAAGTTTATTCTTAAATGTACAGTGGATTCCAAGACAACAGTACATTCTAGCTATAGGTGGTAACAGCTGTTATGACAGGGGATTCAGATATTTAAATAGGAATAAAACTAAGGATCATCATCATTGCCTCAGGCATAAGTAACAGCTTACTTGCTGCCAGATTTCTTAATTATACCTGTGGCCAGGGGACTTTTCCCCCCAGCCTTGGCTTTTAGCCTCAAGTTTCTTCTGCTCCTCCTTCTGTTTCTGCTTGAATACCTTATCTTCCTCATCCATCTCCTTGGCTTGATTCTTGGGCTGATTCAGGGGCTTCTTGCCACCTTTGCTGCCCAATATGGCGCCTGCCAGCCCTTCCCCTAGACTCTGCCAGTGGAAACAAAGTTGTGTCATTTTTTAAAACATTGTGCATGTAAGTGATACCGTATGCTGTTTGTCTTTCTCTGTCCAACTTACTTCACTTAGTGTGATAATCTCCAGATTTATCCATGTTGTTGCACATGGCATTATTTCATTGTTTTTAATGGCTGAGTAATATCCCATTGTATATATGTACCACATCTTTATCCATTCTTCTGTCAATGGACATTTAGGTTGTTTCTATGTCTTGGCTATTGTAAACACTGCTGCAATAAAAATCGGGGATCTTTAATCCATTTTGAGTTTATCTTTGTGTATGGTGTTAAGAAGTGTTCTAATTTCATTCTTTTATACGTAGTTGTCCAGTTCTCCTAGTACCACTTATTGAAGAGAGTCTTTTTCCCATTGTATATTCTCACCTCCTTTGTCAAAGATAGGGTGCCCATAGGTATGTGGGTTTATCTCTGGGCTTTCTATCTTGTTTTATTGGAGAAGCGATTTATTTTATCTCACAGGACACATGAGAGGCTTAGAATTTGAAGGTAAGTGGTTTTTCCTAAAAGGTAAGGAGGTGGTCCAGGTATGAAAATAAGGGAAATGTTTTAAAAACTGACAGAATGGGATTGGACCCCTTCAGTCTCTTCCCTTTCATGCTGCAGTAAAGTGATCCATCCACCTGCCCCCCGCCTCCACTTCCACCCACCTTGAGTGGTAGGAGACCCAGAGGAGAGTCTCTGACCTAAGTGAACCTGACAGGCTTTGGGCTCTTGGACAGTGGCAGAGTGAAGGGCACTGAAACAAAGGGCTGAGAACAGGGAGACTGAGTGGAAGTCTTCAGACTGAGTGGTTAGCCTCGTCCCTCACCTTGCTTTAAATTTAGTGTCCTGGTAAATGCTTCCTAGGCAGGAGATTGGAAAATTATTCTTCTGAAAAACAAATGACCCTATAGAAAAGAATTCCAGACACTAACATGTCAGTGTTTTACAATGAAAAAACAACAACAACAACAACAACAAACAGCTAGCTGCTAAAAGGATGGGCTCTAGAACTAGACTTTTTGAGTTTAAATTCAGGCTTAGCTACTTATTAGCTGTGTGACCTTGCAAAAGTTACTTAACCTATTTGTGCTTCTGTGTTCTCATTTGTAAGATGGGAGTAATTGTACTGTTTACCTCAAGGTTATTGTAAGGGTTCAATGAGTTAACACATGCTAAGTACTACTCATAGTAACCACTCAATAAGTAGTAGCTGAGGAAAGAGATGGTATTCAAGGACTTCCCTAGCTGACAAAGGCAGTTCCAGAATTTAAATGATATTCCACAGTGATGAGCAGACTTTTTTCCTTAGTGTGGAAGCTGAGGCTTTGACCTCACAGTAGGTAACTTACCCCAGTCCCTCTCCATCATCCCCAGCACTTTCTTTTAGGAACCCTTTTGAGCTATGACTGGCTCAGCAATGAGCTCTTCTTATTCATTTACTGTATAAATGTTTATTGGGTGCCTGCTCTATGCCAAGGACTGTTCAATCTGCTGGAATGATAGCCGTGAAGTGGGTCAATAACAATACTAGCGTTTACTGAGTACTTATTGTATGCTAGGTTTTGCTAAGTGCTTTATATAAAGTCACTTAATTCTCATGACAACTCTATGAAACAGATGCCATTAACATTCTTGTCTTACAGATAAGGAAATTGAGGCACAGAGCTTCAGTAGCATTCTCGAGGTCACACAGCTAGAAAGCAGTAGATACAGGAATCATATCCAGTCCCTCTGGCTCTTAACTCTGTCTTTTAACTGTTATGCCTCCCTGCTCTCATGAAGCTTACATTTTAGAAGAAGACAAACAGTAAATAAGTAAATAGAGAAAATAAATATCAAATGGCAATAAATGGTATGAAAAAATATAAAACAAGAAGATTGTGATCTAGCGGGATTGGCGGAGGGTAACTTTCAGTGAAGTGGTTTATGTTTATGAGCACCAGATGAGATAAGGGACAGTTCTCTAAGAATTGATTGCTTAGTGTACTGCTGTCTACAGATTTACAAAATGTCCTTGCTGTGATTTAATTCCTAGTGCTACCTCAAGTTCAGTTCAGTCACTCAGTCATGTCCGACTCTTTGCGACCCCATGGACTGCAGCACGACAGGCTTTGCTGTCTATCACCAACTCCTGGAGCTTGCTCAAACTCATGTCCATTGAGTCGGTGATGCCATCCAACCATCTCATCCTCTGTTGTCCACTTCTCCTCCTGCCTTCAGTCTTTCCCAGCATTAGGGTCTTTTCTAAAGAGTTAGTTCTTTGCATCAGGTGGCCAAAGTATTGGACTTTCAACTTCAGCATCAGACCTTCCAATGAATATTCAGGACTGATTTCTTTTAGGATTGATTAGTTTGATCTCCTTGCAGTCCAAGGCACTCTCAGTAGTCTTCTCCAACACCACAGTTCAAAAGCATCAATTCTTAGGCACTCAGCTTTCTTTATGATCCAACTCTCACATCCATGCATGACTACTGGAAAAACCATAGCCTTGACTACAGGGACCTTTGTCGGCAAGGTAATGTCTCTGCTTTTTAATATGCTGTCTAGGTTGGTCATAGCTTTTCTTCCAAGGAGCAAGCATCTTTTAATTTCATGGCTGCAGTCACCATCTGCAGTGATTTTGGAGACCAAGAAAATAAATTCCGTCACTGTTTCCATTGTTTCCCCATCTATTTGCCATGAAGTGATGGGACCAGATGCCATGATCTTAGTTTTTTGAATGTTGAGTTTTAAGCCAGGTTTTTTGCTCTACTCTTTCACTTTCATCAAAGAGGATCTTCAGTTCCTCTTTGCTTTCTGCCATAAGGGTGGTGTCATTTGCATATCTGAAGTTATTGATGTTTCTCCCAGCAATCTTGATTCCAGCTTGTGCCTCATCCAGCCTGGCATTTCTCATCATGTACTCTGCATATAAGTTAAATAAGCAGGGTGACAATATACAGCCTTGTCGTACCCCTTTCCCAATTTTGAACCAGTCCATTGTTCCATGTCTACTTCTAACTATTGCTTCTTGACATGCATACAGATTTCTCAAGAGGCAGATAAGGTGGTCTGGTGTTCCTATCTCTTTAAGAATTTTCCACAGTTTGTTATGATCTACACAGTCAAAGGCTTTGGAGTAGTCAACAAAGCAGAAGTAGATGTTTTTTCTGGAATTCTCTTGCTTTTTCTATGATCCAGCAGATGTTGGCAATTTGATCTCTGGTTCCTCTGCCTTTTTAAAATCTAACTTGAACATCTAGAAGTTCTTGGTTTATGTACCGTTAAAGCCTCACTTGGAGAATTTTGAACACTACCTTGCTAGTGTGTGAGATGAGTGCAATTGTGCAGTAGTTTGAAGCTATAAATTTTGATATTGCTAATAAAAGAGCAACATTTCATGTGCATTGATGGCTTACTGTATACAAAGGACTGTGCTAAGCAGTTTGCACAGATTGTCTCATTTTAACCTCAGGAATGTTATTATTACTCTTAATTTTTCAGCCATGGAAAACTGAAGCTTAAAGAGACAAAGTGACAGGCCTAGGGCTTTAAAGGTGGCAAGTAGCACAACTAGGATTTAAACCAAGGTAGCCTGATTCCAGGGCCATTGTTCTTAAATACTTTCCATTTTTATAGATGAAGGGATTTGTCCAAGGTAACTCTTTTTTAATAAACAATAATAGCTAACTCTTATAGAGATTCAAAATACTATTCTAAGCATTACTGGGTCTTCACAATATCAGAGAATCTTATGTATATTTTGGAGCTTCAAAATAGGTTAAGTAACATATTTTGAGTGAATAGCTTCTAGTGCTCTATGATTTTATCAGTCCCAGTTAGAAAATTTATAAGAACTAATATGCATAAGTTATTTCAACACAAAGGCAGAGCCAGGATTTGACACCAAGCCATTTGACATCAGGTGTAGTACTGTTTCCCATTCCATTGCAAATAAGCAAGGTGAAAAGACACCCTTCAGAATGGGAGAAAATAATAGCAAATGAAGCAACTGACAAAGAATTAATCGCAAAAATATGCAAGCAGCTCTTGTCACTCAGTTCCAGTAAAATAAATGACCCAATCAAAAAACGGGCCAAAGAAGTAAACAGACATTTCTCCAAAGAAGACATACAGATGGCTAACAAACAAATGAAAAGATGCTCAACATCACTCATTATCAGAAAAATGCAAATCAAAACCACAATGAGGTACCATCTCATGCCAGTCAGAATGGCTGCTATCCAAAAGTCTACAAGCAATAAATGCTGGAGAGGGTGTGGAGAAAAGGGAACCCTCTTACACTGTTGGTGGGAATGCAAACTAGTACAGCCACTATGGAGAACAGTGTGGAGATTCCTTAAAAAACTGGAAATAGAACTGCCATATGACCCAGAAATCCCACTACTGGGCATACACACCAAGGAAACCAGAATTGAAAGAGACACGTGTACCCCAGTGTTCATTGCAGCACTGTGTACAATAGCTAGGACATGGAAGCAACCTATATGTCCATCAGCAGACAAATGGATAAGAAAGCTGTGGTACATATACACAATGGAATATTACTCAGCTATGAAAAAAGTGTGTTCAAATCAGTTCTAATGAGGTGGATGAAACTGGAGCCTATTATACAGCATGAAGTAAGTCAGAAAGAAAAACACCAATACAGGATATTAACGCATATATGTGGAATTTAGAAAGGTAACAATGACCATCTATGTGAGGCAGCAAAAGAGACACAGATGTAAAGAACAGACTTGGATTCTGTGGGAGAAGGCAAGAGTGGGATGATTTGAGAGAATAGCATTGATGCATGTATATTACCATATGTGAAACAGATCGCCAGTGCAGGTTCAATGCATGAGACAGGGTGCTCAGGGCCAGTGCACTGGGATGGCCCTGACGATGGGATGGGGAGTGAGGTAGGAGGCGGAGTTCAGGATGGGGGACACATGTACATCCATGGCTGATTCATGTCAATGTATGGCAAAACCCACTACAGTATTGTAAAGTAATTAGCCTCCAATTAAATATATTTAAGAAAAGATAGCATATAGCTTTTCTTTTTTCAGTGTACCTTGGGAAATCAATATATTGAAATTACAGTTAACAATTCCCAAGGAATGTTTGTTAAATTATTTGTAAATTCCTAAGACTTTTATATATCTAAAAACAAAAGCTGAATAGAGACTTTTTCTTCATGGATTTGGAAACCATATAAGGGAATGGTCTGGAGTGAGAGCACTGGGGTCAGATTGTTCTCTCATCTGCATTCCTTGATTTACCTACTTAAACTTGAATAGGCAACTTTGCCTTCCAGGCCTCAGCTCCGTTACTTGTGAAAAAAAGCATAGTATAGTATCTTCTTGTAAGTATGAGGACTAAATGAGGCAACCTTTCTATAAAGTGCTGGGCAATGTCCCTTTTGGCTGGCTACCTCTCATACTGGAAATGGACCCTCATTCATCATCCATGTAAAGTGAAGCTTTGGTTCCATTACTTTGGTTTCACCACTGCCATACAGTGTCCATGAGCTGTAGAACAGACACTTTACTGACATACTGTTGCTTGATGGCAATTTTTTCTTTTTATTATGGTAAAATTATAAAACAAAACTTAACCTTTTTTTTTTTTTTTTTTGGCCACTTTGCATGTGAGATCTTAGTTCCCTGACCAGGGATTGAAACTGCACCCCCTGCAGTGGAAGCTCGGAGTCTTAAGTGCTGGACCACCAGGGAAGTCCCAACTTAACCATTTTTAAGTGTACAGTTTGTTGAAATTAAATACATTCACATTGTTATGCCACCATCACCACCATCCATCTCTGGAACTCTTTTCTTCTTCCCAAAATGAAACTCTGTACCCATTTAAACAAAATTGATGGCAGTTTTTATTTGTTTTCAACTTTGTTACTGAAGCTGGAAGTTAGAAATATTACTCATATAAAGAAAGACATAAACAAAGAGATGTGATTAAAAGTCTATATTATCCCCAAAGCATAATCCATAAGTGAAAAAAATGGATATATNNNNATATATGGACTTTATCAAAATAAAAAAACTGTGAAAGAAAATGAAAACTCAAGTCACAAACTGGGATAAAATATTTACAAATCACATTTCTGACAGAAAGTTATATCTAGAATAAAATTAAAAAACCCTTAAGTCAACAATGGGGAGGGTGCCAGGGAGGGAGGCTCAAGAGGGAGGGGATATATGTATACTCATGGTTGATTCATGGTTTTGTACGGCAGAAACTAACACAACATTTTAAAGCAATTACCCTCCAATTAAAAAGAAAAGATAAAGTGTATTTTGTCTGAAAAAAAATAAATGTTAAAAAAAAAGGCAAAATGATTTATAAAGAAAAAAATAATGAGAAATAATCCAGTGGGCAAAAGATCTGAATAAATACCTCACCTAGAAGATATACAAGTAACAAATAAAAGAAATGCAAATTAAAATCATTAGAGAAATGCAAATTAAAACCACAGTGTTGATTGTAATAAATATACCAGTCTGATTCAGGATGTTCGTAGTGGGGGAGGTTGCATGTGGGGGTGAAAGGAGTAAATGGGAAATCTCTGTACTTCTCATTCAGTTTTTCTCTGATCTAAAAATGCTCTGAGGGAGAAAAAAAAAATCACAATGAGATACCATATTGCTCCTGTTAGAATGTCAAAACAAATCCAACAATACCAAAGGTTAGCAAGTCAGAGCAACTGGAACTTTCATACATTGCTAGTGGGAATGAAAAATGAAATAGCCACTTTGGAAGACAATTTGTTAGTTTCCTATGAAATTAAACGTATTTTAATCATATGACTCAGCAGTCTTATTTCTAGCTATCTATCCAAGAGAACTGAAAACTTATGTTCATACAAAAACCTGACATGAATATTTATAGCAGCATTATTCAGCATTAGTCACCCCAGATTGGAAAAAAACTCAGTTATTTCAACTGGTGGATAAACAGGTTGTTATATATCCACACTGTGGAATACTACTCTATGATAAGAAAGGAACTACCTATTGATTCATGCAATAACACAGGTGAATCTTAAAATGCATTTAGCTAAGTGAAAGAAACTAGATTTAAAAGGCTACATAATGTTATTCCATTTATACAATAATCTGAGAAAGCAATACTATAGGAAGGGAAAGAGATTAGTGGATGCCAGGGTTTGGGGATATAGGGAAGTGTTTATAAAGGAGCAGCATGAGAGAAGTTTGGAAGTAATGGGATGTTTCTCTCTCCTTCCTACCCCTCCCACATACCCTTCTTGCCAGTTCTCACCAAATCAATAGACATGCTGTTGGTTAGTGTTAATATTTGTTCTGAAGAAATAAAGGGATTCTCTTAAGATGTATGTCAAGTTGGTAACATATATACTACAATTCAATTAATGAAAGTAAATATAACTGTATTAACTCTCAAGTCATGTAGAAAGTCATAGAAATGTCCTTTTCAATTAAACATGGGAAATCATATATTAACAAAACAAAAAAAAAAACCTTTTCACTTCACTGGTATTTACTGATCATACCAGAAAAACTTTTACCACTGCTAGGTCATTCAGTAGACCATTTGTGTAAGGTAATGATAAATTTTGTGAGCATAGTATATCTACTTGAGCTTCTTGGACTCTTACAGAAAAGCATTTATCTTGCACTCTAGGCAGCCCAAAATGGAAGGTGCTAACAAGAGATAAGTACTTTTCTTTTACAAGTATCCTGAAATTTTAAATATTATAGAGAGCAAGATTTTAACGTACATTTTCAAAAGGCTTATTTAGTTTCAGTGCTTCTTTTTCTAATAAAATCTTCTCATAAACATCAGGAATCATATGACCATTGTAAAACAGCTTGCTAGAGCTAGACATAGCCCAGTATTCTAACAGGATTGGATTAATCAAAGTGGAATTTCAACTTCTTTGAGGAATATACATGGGCATCGGTCTGAATTGTCTAATTCCTAGGATTTATGGGTTTGACCAGCGCTTCTCCTGTGGCTCAGTGGATAAAGTATCTGCCTCCAATGCAGGAGACAGAGGAGACACAGATTCATTCCCTGGGTCAGGAAGATCCCCTGGAGGAGGAAATGGCAACCCACTCCAGTATTCTTGCCTAGAAAGTTCCATGGACAGAGGAACCTGGTGGTCTATAGTCCATGAGGTCACAAAGAGTCGGACATGACTGAGCATGTAGCACAGGCAGGCATGGGGTTGACCTCACATGGGTTGCTCGTCACTCTCTTTCAGTATATAATATATTAACTGTAGAAAACTTTGTAAAGCACAGCAAAAAATCATAACAGTACTATCAGTATTACTATTCTCCAAGATAACTGTATATAGTCTTCCAAACTTCTTCCTGTGCAAATATACACTTTGGTCTGTCTATGTCTCCTTTGAAAACAAAGACATTATTCAGTATACTATTGACTGTCTCTCTCTGTCAGAATATTTAAACGTCATAGCTGTACAGTATTCCACTAAATACATGGATCATCATTTATTTTACTAATCCTCATTTTTTTGAGTCTTTTAACTTGTATCCAGTTTTTTTGTGAAGAATATTCTTATGTTTATACAGTATCTTTGATTGTCTTTCCATTTATTTCCTTACAACTACCACTCTGACATAGCAGTATTGCTTTCAGGAATATACTGTAAGTAAATAAATGGAAAGCTTCTTTTTCATAACAAAAATAATATATATGTTCATAAAAAAAAGTCACAAGGTGCAAAAAGTAAAATGCTCTGAATTCCCAGCCCCTCCTCAGAGAAAGTGTTAGCACTTTCTTGTGTATTCTAAAACACTTCAGTGCATTTTCAAGCTTTTGTAATACCTATTTCTGCTTTTTCCTCTTTACACACATGGGATTATACTATACATATACTATTTTGCACTTTGCAGGTTTCATTTACCATATCTTGTTCATATTATGTGAAGAAATATAGACCTACTTCATTTTAGAGAATGATTTTATGATGTTTCATCATATGAATGTGCTGTATTTTATTTAATTAGTTCCTTTTTGGTTAACATTTAAGTTGTTTTCAGTTCTGTTCTATAATAAACAGTGCTTCAATGAATATCCTTGTATATATATCTTTATGAGCCTATCTTCTAGATTAAATTCCTAGAGCCTACCTTCTAGATAGCATATTGAAAAGCAGAGACATTATTTTGCCAACAAAGGTCCGTCTAGTCAAGGCTATGGTTTTTCCATTGTTCATGTATGGATGTGAGAGTTGGACTGTGAAGAAAGCTGAGCACCGAAAAATTGATGTTTTTGAACTGTGGTATTGGAGAAGACTCTTGAGAGTCCCTTGGACTGCAAGGAGATCCAACTAGTCCATTCTGAAGGAGATCAGACCTGAGATTTCTTTGGAAGGAATGATGCTGAAGCTGAAACTCCAGTACTTTGGCCACCTCATGCAAAGAGTTGACTCACTGGAAAAGACTCTGATGCTGGGAGGGATTGGGGGCAGGAGGAGAAGGGGACGACCGAGGATGAGATGGCTGGTTGGCATCACTGACTCGATGGACGTGAGTCTGAGTGAATTCTTGGAGTTGGTGATGGACAGGGAGGCCTGGCGTGCTGCGATACGTGGGGTCACAAAGAGTTGGACACGACTGAGCAACTGAACTGAACTGACCTTCTAGATAAAATTCCTAGAAGTGGAATTGCTAGATCAAAGGGCACGTGCATTCTAAATTTTGGTAAATAGTGCCGAATTGCCCTCAAGAAAAGTGGTACACATTTATACTGCCACTAACAGCATATAAAAGTGGTGAGTATTTTGAAAGACTTTTGATACATACTGCCAGGTTGTCCTCCAGAAAAATAACTTCATGCTTTCACTAGCAGTGTAAGAATGTGTCTGTCTAACTATACTGGAGTGGGCAGCCTATCCCTTCTCGAGTGGATCTTCCCCATCCAGGAATTGAACCAGGGTATCCTGCATTGCAGGTGGATTCTTTACCAGCTGAGCTATCAGGGAAACCCTGATACTTTAAACAGTATCTGCCTAAGTGTGGTTAGACAGTTCTATCAGTATTACTACTCTCCAAGATAACTTTATAGTCTTCCAAAGTTTTTCTTGTGCAAACATACACTTTGGTCTGTTTGTGTCTCCTTTGAAAACAAAGACTTATTATTCAGTATACTATTGATTGTCTTTGTATGTCAGACTATTTAAACTTCCTAGCTGTACAGTATTCCACAAAATACATGGAATTGAACCTGTGCCCTCTGAAGTGTGGAAGTGTGGAGTCTTAATCGCTGGACTGCTCGGGAAGTCCTGATATAGAATTTAGTTTAGTTTAAGTATATTATATAGAGAATTAACTTTTATATTTTTTCAAAGTGAGTAACTGATTGTCCCAAGATCATTTGTTAATGAACCACTGTTTTTCACCTACTTAAAATGCTGTCACTATTTCATATATAGTGATATAAAGTTGTATATAGAGACACCCTCCTTACCAGTCTTTCAAAATTAGTGTGTCCTCAAATATTTATTCTTTCATTTGAACCTTAGGATTATTGTGTCAGGTTCTCCCCACCTCAAAATTCCACTGACTCAAATTTATAGACCAGCTTCAGTAATACATGAACCGTGAACTTCCAGATATTCAAGCTGGCTTTAGAAAAGGCAGAGGAACCAGAGATCAAATTGCCAACATCCACTGGATCATTGAAAAAGCAAGAGAGTTCCAGAAAAACATCTATTTCTGCTTTATTGACTATGCCAACGCCTTTGACTGTGTGGATCACAATAAACTGTGGAAAATTCTGAAAGAGATGGGAATACCAGACCACCTGACCTGCCTCTTGAGAAACCTATATTGCAGGTCAGGAAGCAACAGTTAGAACTGGACATGGAACAACAGACTAGTTCCAAATAGGAAAAGGAGTACATCAAGGCTGTATATTGTCACCCTGCTTATTTAACTTATATGCAGAGCACATCATGAGAAACGCTGGGCTGGAAGAAGCACAAGCTGGAATCAAAGATTGTCGGGAGAAACATCAGTAACCTCAGATATGCAGATGACACCACCCTTATGGCAGAAAGTGAAGAGGAACTAAAAAGCTTCTTGATGAAAGTGAAAGTGGACAGTGAAAAAGTTGGCTTAAAGCTCAACATTCAGAAAACGAAGATCATGGCATCCAGTCCCATCACTTCATGGGAAATAGATGGGGAAACAGTGGAAAAAGTGTCAGACTTTATTTTTTTGGGCTCCAAAATCACTGCAGATGGTGATTGCAGCCATGAAATTAAAAGACGCTTACTCCTTGGAAGAAAAGTTATGACCAACCTAGATAGCATATTCAAAAGCAGAGACATCACTTTGCCAACAAATGTTCGTCTAGTCGAGGCTATGGTTTTTCCTGTGGTCATGCATGGATGTGAGAGTTTGACTGTGAAGAAAGCTGAGCGCCAAAGAATTGGTGCTTTTGAACTGTGGTGTTGGAGAAGACTCTTGAGGGTCCCTTGGACTGCAAGGAGATCCAACCAGTCCATTCTAAAGGAGATTAGCCCTGGGTGTTCTTTGGAAGGAATGATGCTAAAGCTGAAACTCCAGTACTTTGGCCACCTCATGCGAAGAGTTGATTCATTGGAAAAGACTCTGATGCTGGGAGGGATTGGGGGCAGGAGGAGAAGGGGACGACCGAGGATGAGATCGGTGGATGGCATCACTGACTCAATGGACGTGAGTCTGAGTGAACTCTGGGAGTTGGTGATGGACAGGGAGGCCTGGCTTGCTGCGATTCATGGGGTCACAAAGAGTCAGACACGTGAGTGACTGAACTGAACTAAACCTCTGTTAACAATATCTTCCTACACGTTTCTTATTAAGTTTATTACGGAGTATTTAAAATATTTTCTTCAGGGAAATGTAGAGTGCTATATGAATGAATCTTTTCATTCTACTCTCTAGTTGATTATTCTGCTACCCACTCCAGTATTCTTGGGCTTCCCTTGTGGCTCAGCTAGAAAGAATCCTCCTGCTATGCGGGAGACCTGGGTTCAATCCCTGGCTTGGGAAGATCCCCTGGAGAAGGGAAAGGCTACCCACTCCAGTATTTTGGCCTAGAGAATTCCATGGACTGTATAGTCCATGGGGTCACAACGAGTCAGACACAGCTGAGCGACTTTCACTTTCACTTTCATTGTGAGTGTATAAGCAATTGATTTCGATATATTTAATTGTCAATCCTACTATACTCAGTAATACCTCTCTATAGTAACTAAACCTTAATATACTCTGTAGTTAGAGTTACATTTCAGGAAATCAAGTGTATCATCTAATACACATAAATTTTCTATAAAATGTATACATTTTAATGAACCTATCTGCTTATTTTACTTGCTTTTTTCATTAGATCGAAATAACAACTTTATGATACAGGTTAAGTAGCTATCATTCCCATATTATTTAGGACTATGTTTGTCAATGTATAGTCTTTGCGTTACTGTGTTAGTATCTTCAGAGGTGTTTGTTAAAATGTAAAGATTCTTTGACATCATTTCTCTCCTAATGAATAAGATCTTTGGGTGGAGAGCTTCGAAATCCAGAATTTAAAAATTCTCCCCTAGATAATTAAGTACCTTGAAGTCTGGGAATCTTTGGAACAAAGACTGTGACTGTGAGAGCAATTAAATGACTTCCCCAGATTTGCATAGATAATTTATTCTTGACCCCATGTTTCCTGACTCCACCTTTAGTGCTCACCACATGTCTGTCTGCTCTGTCTGTGTGATTCCGAAAATAATAATAAAGTGTTCATTTGTATCCTTAGAATGTAATTCAGGGATAAGTTATTTTCACTTGTTTGCAGTTGTGTTAAAAGTTCTGTTGACTGGACATGAGAACTAACATCATGTACTATATAATTTAAATTTAAAATATCTTTATATTAGGTACCTTAAAAGCTATGAGAATAAATTACTGTATTCCTTTGCTTATAGTTTATTGCGCAAAGAATTTTTTTCTCTGGGAACAATGTCAACCTATAAGTCTCAGAATAGAAATGATGTGACAGGGTAGAGATCCAGGTCTTTCAGCATTTTGAGTAGAGAGAATGTTCAGCAAAGTGTTTTATCAGTTTTATTGATACCATTTTTAGGCAGGTTGAAATGACTAATGTTTTAATTATCAAGGCAGTATAACCTCTAAAATTACTTTGCCCAGGGCAGATTTATTGGTGTTATTTATTGTTGTTGAGCCTAAAATAAGAAAAGAGTCTCTCAAAATCAAACCACCATATTATCTCCTAATGTCAAAATTTTCATTTAACATGCAACCCTCTGTAACTGCTTATTCATAGAGTTTTATAAGTACAGTAAGTCCCCTATATATGAATGAGTTCCATTCTGAGAGTGCATTCATAAGTCCAACTAAAAAATTAAGTCCGATGAAGTTAGCCTAGGTACCCAACTAATGCACTTGGCTATATAGTACTGTACTGTAGTAGGTCTATAGTACTTTTCACAGAAATAATACATAAAAACAATAATAAGGAAAACATTTTAAATCTTACATTAAGTACCTTGAAAAATACAGTAGTACAGTATGACAGGGTGGAGCCCATGGTAAAGAACCCATCTCCCAGTGCAGGAGACGTAAGAGACGTGGGTTTGATCCCTGGGTTGGGAAGATCCCCTGGAGGAGGGCATGGCAGTCCATTCCAGTGTTCTTGCCTAGAGAATCCCACAGATAGAGGAACCTGGCGGGCTGCAGTCCATGGGGTCTCACAGAGTCAGACACGACTGAAGTGACTTAGCACGCATGCACAATACAACACCTGGTATTCAGGTCTGGCATCGAGTGAACAAGTAAGAAGAGTTACTTACTGGAGGAAGGAGAGGAGGTGGGAGATGGTAGAGCTGAAGGACTGTCAACAATAGGAGATGGAATGTAAGCTGCAGTTTCACTCACGCCTAATGCAGATGGCACAGTTTCTGGTTCCTTGCTGTATTCAATTCTATCTGCCCTCTTGAAAAAACGATCCAGTAATGTCTGGGTAGTAGCTCTTTTTATCTCGTCATAGATGACATGGTTGCGCTGGATTTGCATTCTGAATGGCTGCTGCAACCTTTGGGTCCTGTGCCTCAGAAACTAACAATGCCTCTTCAAATAAAGAAAATCTTGCCAAATCCTGCATTGTGAATCTGTTTCTTCATTCACTTCTTCCTGTTGTCTCTCTTCATCCTTTCTCTCAGCCTCTGGTTTCATCAGGTCTTCATTAGTAAGCTTCTCATGTTGCATAACAAGGAATTCAGTGAAGTCATCCTTTTGCTGTTCTAGTTCATGCTTGTACACAAAAGGACAACCACTTGTAGAGGATGCATGCATGTGACAATGTATGCCATACATGTAAACTAATGTGATCGAACATGTGAATGGAGATTCATATCTTTGAAAGTTTGCAACTTGAAGGTTAGTATGTAGGGGACTTAACTAATTTATATGTGTCTCATTTCTAATTTGATAAACTGTTGATATTACTAGGATTGAAGAAAACAATTCATTTTGCTTATGGAAATTTTGCAAATTCCTTTGTCCCAAATCCATCCCTATAGTCAGATTGTTAGGACATACTGTATGTTTTTCTTGCTATTCCAAAGATTCTCAACCAGTTTGGTAACTAGTTTGTTCTTCTTTTCCTGAAAGTATGTAAAATTTCCTGATCACAGTTGGATTTTTCTAGTCTTTTAAAACTAATTGTAGTGAGATTTGTTGTTGTTGCTGCTTACACTCTCTGACTGAAGAAACCTATTTCTCAGTTTTTCTTTTTTGCTTCTCTTTTTAATTTAAGGTTAAAGCATTATATTCTGTTCATTATTTTCAGGCCAAGCACTAAAAGAATTCCTTTTGCCACACTTCTCTATGAATCATCTTTTACTATTCTTTCCCTCACCTCCTTTATTTTATACAGTCTCCTTTTTCTTTGTCACTCTTAACATATTTTTGTTTTCAAAAACAGGAACTGTATGTGACCTGCTTCCTCTTTTGTTTGGAAAAACCCTATCTGCAGATGTCTGAAGCTCTAGAAAAAAATAGATATATCTAGTTCAAGCAAGAAAGTATGTTTAGCCAATTTTAGCTTTTTATTTATTATTTTTTCTGAATACTAAAGTAATACATGCTTATTTTAATGAAATTATAAGTATATAAAGTTAAAAAAAAAAACAGAAGGTCATTCCCACAAAGGGTAATCACTTTTAATGGTTTGTCTCTTTCTAAGACCTTTTTCTATTTAAGGATATGGTTCCATGTCAGTATATGTAGACTTAGCTTATCCTTTTTAACTGCTATGTAGTTTTCTATAGTATGAATGCATCATAATATATTTATTGATGTTTAGAGAATCTCCAAGTTTTAAGTGTGCTTACCCTATGGCTTACGGCAATCCACTCCAGAACTCTTGCCTGGAAAATCCCATGGACGGAGGAGCCTGATAGGCTACAGTCCATGGGGTCGCAAAGAGTTGGACACGACTGAGCGACTTCACTACCCTATGGCTTTGAACATCTGTGTACATTTTTTGTAGATTATAGTCTTTTAAGTAAAATTGCTTGGCTAAGGGTTATATACATGTGATAATCTTGATAGGCATTGCAAAACTGCCCTCCAAAAAAAGCTATGGTTGTTGGGGTCCTTAATGGACCGGGACCTGGCGGTCTGGAGTCGATGATAAAAAAGTGAAGGAGAGAGCCAGAGGGAGGGAGGAAGAGGGAGAGAGACAGAAAGAAAGAAAAGAAAGACAGACACGGGGACGCAACTCTGATGGAGCAAAGGTGCTTTAATTATTTTTCTGTGAGTATATATAGGCTGTGGTATAAGAAATTTCTTTCGACAATAATAAGATCAGAAAACCAAACGTACAGCAACCGTTACCAAGGGAACAGGGGATTAATAATGGTCACAAGGTCAGGAGACAATCCATATCTCAAGAAAGGGGATTGAGACTAAGCAGTTTTGTTGTAAAGAGAATGTTTACTAAAGGAGATTCAAGCCTGTCTCACACAATGACCACAGTTCCTGGGAGCAGCGTGCTGCTCCGCTTGAAAAGAAACGAAGGACTTGTGAGAAACAGCACGTAGGAATCCTCCTGTTAAACACTCCCTGACAATAGTGATCTATACATTTTTTTTTCCCTGATTGTGCTGTGTGGCATATGGGATCTTGATTCCCTGACCAGGGATGGAACCTGAGCCCCCTGCAGTGGAAGCATGGAGTTTTAATCATTGGACCACTAGGAAAGCCCCATAGTGTTGGTAAAATATTTTTCTCATTCTTGATCATATTGAATAGATGCATTGGTCTTTTAAATTTTTATCACCATGATAAGCAAAATATATGATGTTACTGTTTTAGTTAATATCTAATTTGTATTTCCCAAATTTTATTTTTAGCTAGTTTAAACATCTTTTCATTGAATAACATTAATAAGTTAATAAGTAGTTTAATAACTACCCCATTTAATAACATTATTCATTTAATAACAACCCCATGGACTACACAGTCCATGGAATTCTCCAGGCCAGAATACTAGAGTGGGTAGCCTTTCCCTTTTCCAGGGGATCTTCCCAAGCCAGGGATCGAACCCAGGTCTGCTGCATAGCAGGCAGATTCTTTACCAGCTGAGCCACAAGGGAAGCCCTTAATAATTACATTATATGTTAAATAAAGGATTGTAAGCATATACTATAATCACTCAGTAAGAAAAAATGTAGGTGTTAGGAAAAAATCATGCAATCTTTATCCTCTCATTTCTTGCATATGGTGGGAAAGAAGTAATGAATGCATGAATTTTGTATGAATTGGTCATCTTTTCAGGTGCATATATAGAAATCCCAACCGATAGATTTCAGAATGTGTTGGGCTGATGGCTTGTCTCTTTCCTAGGCTGCCCTCTCACTTGTTATCTCCCTGAATAGGCCACTGCTCAAGTCTGTCAGTGAGGGTGACTTAGCTTTGTGGATAGTTATGTCATTCTTGATGGTGGGCTAATTTTTTTTACTGATTAGTTCACTTCTATTTAACATCAACCTGCTATGAGACCTGTTTATTTACTTTATGCTTATAGGCCAAAGTCCCTGTAGGCATATGCACTAAATTGACCGGAATTATGCAATAAAATCACAGAGCCAAAAGGCAGTAGAAATGTAATTTGCCTTATAATCTTTGTAGGTTGACACTGAAATGATAAATTGTGAGTCACTGGGATTGGTGGTCTTCACTGAAACTTCAAAAATTGGACAGATTCTTCTCTCTTCAGTGATTATATATATAACTGTGATTATATATATATATATATAATACATTATATTATATAATTATATAATATAATATATATTATAACACTGCCTTTACCTGAGAAATTTTATTTGCTGACCTTTGTTAAGACTTCTGTCATTCTATATTGTTGTATTTCTAAGGCTACAAATTATATATATATATATGCACATATATATATGTTAAAAGGACAGATATAGATTTTTTTGAAGATTCATTTATTGATTTTTGGCTGTGCTACGTCTTTGTTGCTGCATGGGGGCTTTCCCTAATTGTGGTGAATGGGCTTCTGGTTGCAGTGGCTGTTTGTGGATCACGGGCTCCAGGGTGCATGGGCTTTAGTAGTTGTGGCATGTGGGCTCAGTAGTTGTGGGACATGGGCATATGGGATCTTCTTGGACCAGATATCGAACCCAGGTCCCCTGCATTGGCAGGTGGATTCTTAACTACTGTACCACCAAGGAAGCCCAGAACAGGTATAGGTTTAATTCTGACTTTTACTGTCCATCAAGAGGTGTGATTTAAAATAAATTTATAGATATAATAAGGTAGACTGAAGTTATCAGTCTTTTTTCTTAAAGGTATATTGAGGTATAATACATGTACAGCATTGTATAAGTTTAAGGAGGACAGCATAAGGACTTGACTTACATATATTGCAAAATAATTATCACAATAAGTTTAATAATATCCATCACCTCATATAGATACTAAAAAAAAGAAAAAAAAATTTTTTTCATTGTGATGAGAGCTTTCAGGATTTACTCTCTTCAGTTCAGTTCAGTTCAGTCACTCAGTCGATTCTGCAACCCCATGAATCACAGCACGCCAGGCCTCCCTGTCCATCACCAACTCCCAGAGTTCACTCAGACTCACGTCCATCAAGTCCGTGATGCCATCCAGCCATCTCATCCTCTGTCGTCCCCTTCTCCTCCTGCCCCCAATCCCTCGCAGCATCAGGGTCTTTTCCCATGAGTCAACTTTTCCCATGAGGTGGCCAAAGTACTGGAGTTTCAGCTTTAGCATCATTCCTT
>SJYQ01021597.1:0-10016 GCA_006410935.1 Redunca redunca
AAGACAGAGCTGGAGGGCTCCTATCGAGTACAGGCCTCTTGATGGTGAAGTACAGTATACAGTAGCGCCCTTAAAGACTTGGAGCTTGGACTGGAACCCAGGTCTTCTGAGCCTCCCCTATCCCCAGTGGACTTTGCTGCTAGACCATGAGGTTTTATTCTCATTTCCTAATTCATGACCTAGGGCTTTGCACAGTGGGTGCTCCATACATTTTTGCAATGAATAAATGCCTGAAGAAACCACCTCCTATTCCACTTAATGTGTTGGTGCATTGAACTTGAGGTTGGCCCTGGAAGGAAGAGCATGTGCAGTTGTCTGCTAGTGCAGCACGATTTGCTTTGATGATAGTTTTACCCTTGGACATTACAACATAGAGGTTTTAGGATCACACAGCTTACCCATGTCCTGCTTTGACTTGGCCTGAGAAGCTAGGAGTCTTGTGTAATGCTTACTTATCTCTTAGTTTCACTTCCCCTCATTTCTTTCATTTTTCCTTTGGTTAGTTCCCTAGGGTTATTTTCAAGATGGATTCAACCCTAACAGCAGGTGAAATCCGTCAGCGTTTTATAGATTTCTTCAAGAGAAATGAACACACCTATGTTCACTCATCTGCCACCATCCCTTTGGACGATCCCACTTTGCTCTTTGCCAACGCAGGCATGAACCAGGTAAGGTTGTTTTCCCCTTCCCCTTGCCTTTTTGTCCACATAGAAGGCAGCAAAGCAACCCTGAAGTCCTATAGAATCCCAGCTCTGTCACTTACTGTGTAGTCCTTATGTTGTTGAACTTGCATTTCTTTGTGTGTGAAAAGAGAAATAATAATAGTGCCTGTCTTTAGGTTGCAATGAGGAGTAAATAAAGTAATGCATTAGAAGTGTTTACCACAGGGATTTACCTACCTGATGGTCCAGTGGTTTAGACTCCACACTTCTGCTGCAAGGGGCTCAGGTGAGGCCAAAAAAAAAAAAAAGGTTTAGCACAGTATTTGAAGTAGGTACTTGAACATTAGCTATTGTTATTTTTAATTATGAGAGACCCTGATACTCATGGATTAACCTTGTATGCCTCTCAAGAAAAATACAGCCTGCATCTACTCTGTAATGTTTTGCCTTTTTTTTTTTTTCCTTCCTAAGGAAAAAGCTGTGTTTTATTAGAATCAGAGTCTGGGTTAATCTTGCTGAGCCCTGAAGAGACTTGTTAACTCAGGTGTTGTGGTTCTTCTTCATATTCTCATTGTCCTTGTATTTTTCTTTATAAAATAAGTCAGTTCTTCAGAATTCTTTTAAGGCTTTGCTTTCACTCCCATTCTAGGCCATGCACTGTTTTATTGATTTTTAATTTTTTCTTGAAGCTACTGCCACCAGTGTCAATTTGGATCTACTTATAAAGAAACTTAGTGGGGCAATTGATCTATAAAAGATACTTGAAAGTTTTATTTTAGGAGACAAGAGTTTTCTCTTGAAATAGAGGGAGCATCACAAGTTGATAAAGGTGTTTCAATATGCCTGTGACATGAAAAACTGTTTAATTAGTTGGAAGTGGCTTCAGGTTAGATGGTACCCTCAGGGCTTTCCTTTGGAGGTTCTCTGGGTGCCCCGCTTAGCTTGATGGGCCCACCAGCCATTAGGATGACCCTCTCTGGGATAAGCTGACATTTTATTTTGTCCCAGGTCTCTTCTCTGGCTTTGAAAAGTGGCAGCAATGGAAACATTTTCCACCTTGTGTAACGTGAACTATGAAATTATAAAAGTGTTTTCCATTATGTGTGTGAATCCCATGCATACACCTGGAATTGAGGGTGCTAATTTTAGGTGGATTCTTTCAAGGTGGTGGGTTTTCTAGAACACTGAAACAGTTCTGTTCTACTTAGGCATACCTAGGCTTTGTCTTCTCCCACATGAACTGACTGTACTTGGCAGAAGAACCATAAAGTCCAAGGTTGACAAACATTCCCTGAATAACCGTAACTAGTAGACTGCATGTGGCACCTCCTATACACCAGGCACTGCTCTGTGTCTGACACACACTAACGTCTGATGCTCACTCCGTACCATCCCACTGAGGCACTGAAGGCTCAGGTAAAACTGCCTAAGCTCACGAGACTGGTAAATGCTGGAGCATGGATTTGAACTCAGAGAGAGTCATTTGTTTAACTTATGTGCTCTGTTGTTTAGCTGCTAAGTCATCTCCAACTCTTTGAGATCCCATAGACTGTAGCCTGCCAGGCTCCTCTGTCAGTGGGATTTACCAAGAAAGCATACTGGAGGGGGTTGCCATTTCCTTCTCCAGGGACTGAACCTGGGCCTTCTGCATTGGCAGGCAGATTCTTTACCACTGAGCCACCGTGGAAGCCCCTTACCTGTTCTACTGCCTCTTAATCCGAAATACCTTTTTTTTTTGGCTTGATTGTTTGTACATTTTGAGTTAGTATTTGTTAGGCATCTGCTCCTTCTATCCAGGTGCTGGTTATACAGAGCTAAGTAAGATAGTTTTTCCTTTAAGGAGTTTGTGGTCTAGTGCAGGACTATCCAGTAGAACTTTCTGCAATGATGGTAATTCTGTAGCTAATCACACATCAGCCAGGTGTGATTATGGAGCTAGTATGACCTAGTTGTGCTGATTCTACTCCTTTAAAAGGTCTCAAAATTTTTTTTTCCTTATCACCTTTGCTACCAGGCCAGCACATCAGGTTTGGAATAAATTCTTCTAGAAAGATGGTATGACTTGACTGTCAGAGACTTAAGAGGAAGCACTGGTTTCACTGCATCAACCTTGACCGTTATCCTAGATCTGGCAGGGCTTTCTGTCTCTCAATTGGTGTCACTGGCATTGATGGAAATCGTTAGAAAACTAGGGCCATGGGGGCGCTGCTGCAAGACAGGCTGCCTCTGCTGCAGCCCACAGGGCCACCTGCCTCTGGTAAGTTTCGGTTTTGCAGGCTGATCATCTTTGGAAATGGACAGTTTAATGTGTTGTCTCTTCCTGCCAACATCCAACCACCTGATATATCTGCAGCTCTTTAAAAGTTGAAATGTTCCTTTTCTTTTTTAGTTCAAACCCATCTTTCTGAATACTATTGACCCATCTCACCCTATGGCAAAGCTGAGCAGAGCTGCCAACACTCAGAAATGCATCCGGGCTGGCGGCAAACACAATGACCTGGACGACGTAGGCAAGGATGTCTATCATCACACCTTCTTTGAGATGCTGGGCTCCTGGTCCTTTGGAGATTACTTCAAGGTAAGTTCAAAGAGGAGATCTGTTGGCATTTTGAGATTCAGAAGTGAAGGACATTTCTTAATTCTAAGACTTCCTGAAAGCAGTGCCTGTAATTTGATGATTTCAGTTTACATTTGGATTTCTTGTATAAATTGATCCTGAGTTTGACTATTTATGGTGAAGACACTGCTTTGGCCCTCTTCTATTCCTACTAAATAGATTTTGGTTTGGTCACATTCCACATCTTTTTGACCTTGTTGTAGGAATTGGCATGTAAGATGGCTCTAGAACTTCTTACCCAAGAGTTTGGCATTCCAGTTGAAAGACTCTACGTTACTTACTTTGGTGGGGACGAAGCAGCTGGCTTAGAACCAGACCTGGAGTGCAAACAGATCTGGCAAAACTTGGGGTAAGAATGCAGCTTGCATGTTGAGAGTATGAGTATGGAAAAATAAAATGATTCCTACTCTCAGTGCCAGAGTGGGGTCTTAGGACTTGGAGTGCATTGCCATTTCCTACGGAGAAGGCGATGGCACCCCACTCCAGTACTCTTGTCTGGAAGATCCCATGGACAGAGGAGCCTGGTAGGCTGCGGTCCATGGGGTTGCGAAGAGTTGGACACAACTGAGCGACTTCCCTTTCACTTTTCACTTTCATGCTTTGGAGAAGGAAATGGCAACCCACTCCAGTGTTCTTGCCTGGAGAATCCCAGGGACGGGGGAGCCTGGTGGGCTCCCATCTATGGGGCAGCACAGAGTCGGACACGACTGAAGCGACTTAGCAGCAGCAGCAGCAGCCGTTTCCTATTTTAGGGTGTGAATTAGGAGGTGGAGCTGCCTGGGAGTAATTACCTTTTGCTGCATCCATTGTTTTCTTAGTAGGTTTACTTGATCATAGAAATTTATTTAATTCTGTGCATATTCAGCATAAACATTTTCATTTTTATGTGTTTCTTTCTCAGCTTTATCTAGATATTTGCATATTTTCACTTAGTTGTGATCATAACATGTATTTTATATTCTGTTGTAGTGACTCTTGAATCACATTGTGCTTCTTTAGCAGGATTTGATGCAGGCTTGGCATTAGTAATCGCCAAAGAGTGAGCTCTCTTTCTAGAAATGCATAAGGATCTCCTTTTCTCAGGGATGCAAGTCTGTGCAGAATCCTGTCGCTGGTTGTAACTGGGCCTTTCTTCCCGCTCTGTGCAGGCTGGATGACAGCAGAATCCTCCCCGGCAACATGAAGGATAACTTCTGGGAGATGGGTGACACGGGCCCCTGTGGTCCCTGCAGTGAGATCCACTATGACCGCGTTGGTGGTCGGGATGCAGCACACCTCGTCAACCAGGATGACCCCAACGTGCTGGAGATCTGGAACCTTGTGTTCATCCAGTATAACAGGTTGCCTTGGGGTCCTGAACTATTCCTGTTAAGAGCAGCAGCTTTCCTCAAGCTGAGTAGAGCAAGAGGAGCTCAGCGCATGGTTGTCTGCTCATCCCATCTTTGGGGCCAGTGGGCCAGTGCTAAAGGCATAATTTGCTATAACTTGAACTGCTGTTCTAAAGCTCATTTCCTTGAAGCTTGCCTCACTTTGTAATGGATTCCAGATTATTTCTTCCCTTTTCCTCTGCACTCCCTTCTTCCCACCAAAATAGGCAGAAGCCAATGGCAATCACAGCCTACAAACAGCTAAGTGAGTTTTACCCAGCAGGGAGAGGTGGCAGCTGGAGTCCGTGTTTCAACTTCCTCTTTCTGGACCTTGCAGGGAAACCGATGGCATTCTGAAACCTCTTCCCAAGAAAAGCATTGACACAGGGATGGGCCTGGAGCGACTGGTGTCCGTGCTGCAGAATAAGATGTCCAACTATGACACTGACCTTTTCGTCCCTTATTTTGAAGCCATCCAGAAGGTACCGGTCCTATTGCAGAATTCTTTGGAGGTTTCCAGGCTGGCTGTTAGTTCTGTCAAAAATAAAACAATTGTATGCTTTGCCATGTGAGGGCACTTGTGACCATCTGCCAGCTTTGTTGTTAATATTAATAACACAGTGTTCTGAAGAAGCATAAGGCATTGTGATTTATTGAGTGCAGGGGCCTGGTTAGAGGCTCTTCACTCTTGCCCCTATCGCCTTCCTTGGGATTACAGAATCTGGCGAGATGCTCACCTTTTGTTCTTATCCACCCCCTGCCCCCAAGTTCTCTGGAACCTTCTAGGGTAAGGCAGCACCAGAAGGGCTGCTTCCCAGTGAGCTGCCTCCTGGTTTTTATCTGCAGGGCACAGGTGCTCGGCCGTATACTGGGAAAGTGGGTGCGGAGGATGTGGACGGGATTGACATGGCCTACCGAGTGCTGGCTGACCACGCTCGGACCATCACTGTGGCCCTGTCCGATGGCGGCCGACCTGACAATACGGGGCGGGGGTAAGTGCGTTACACATGGTGTAGCGTTAGGACTGACACTGAGTTTTTGGCTCTGTGGAACTTAAAGCCACACTTCATTATTGCTTTATCTGTCATCTAGGTAGTTGGAGGGATTCTTTTTTTTTTCCTTTTTTAGAAATGGAGTTTCAGCTCACTTTGAGCAGAGTTCACTATATTAAATCTTTACTGCCAAGTACAAGATGATAAGGATTGTATTCAAGGTTGCCTGATAAGATATGGACAGGGGCAGGGTAGATACTAATTAACACGAGGCATCTTAATTATTGACAGGCAGGACCTGGTGTTGTGGGCATCAAGTTGGCCATCTGGTCTGTACTTCCTGCCTCCATCTCTGGTTCAGCAGAACAAGGCTGTAAGATAAACCAAGGTTACCCTTGATGTGTATTTGTGGATATGTAGTAACATCCACAAAACATGAGTTTTATGCTGGAATTAATGTTCATGACCTTGGGAATGCAAAAAAAAAAAAAGCCTTAGGAGAGTCTCTCAAAGAGTAGGCCTTTTGGTAGAATTCCAAAGGCCCTCTACAAAATGCTTGACTGGGAATGCTGTCTAGCAGGGTCTTGGGTTCTGCCTCTTACAGGTATGTGTTGAGACGGATTCTCCGCCGGGCTGTTCGGTACTCTCATGAGAAACTCAATGCCAGCAGGGGTTTCTTTGCTACGTTAGTAGACGTTGTTGTCCAGTCTCTGGTAGGTGTATTTCCTGCTCACCTCTTCTGTACTAAAATGCATACCTTAATTGGGGTAGGGTGGGCGATGTCACACTGTTAATGAGAATTTTTAGAAGAGTCATGGTATAATCCTTGTCTTTACTGGCCTCAAATCTGTGTTTCCCATTTGCCAGGGAGATGCGTTTCCTGAGCTGAAGAAGGACCCAGATATGGTGAAGGACATCATTAATGAAGAAGAAGTCCAGTTTCTCAAGACGCTCAGCAGAGGGCGTCGTATCCTGGACAGGAAAATTCAGAGCCTGGGAGACAGCAAAACCATTCCTGGTAAGAACTGGTTTGTTCCTTTCTTCATCAGGCTGGTTCATCTTCCTGGAAGAGGCAAGCCCTTTCTCACAAACTTGACTGTAGACTCTTGTGTCTCCAAAGGCTGAGCATAGCCTGGTTAGACTGCTTTGGTATGAAATGGGGTTTAATAATAAGATTTTTAAAGTAATATATTATTGTGGCAAAGTATTCAAACAGTGTAGAAGTAAAAAGTGAAAATCCTCTTTGACTCATTTTTCAGAAGTCATAATTCTTTGGAGTTTTGCATATAACTAACTAGTCAGGACTTTTCTCAATTTGCATACAGATGTATATAGGGATGTGTGTGCTCACAAGTAAAAATGGGAACAAATAGTATATAGTGTTTTACAAGTTTATTTTTTACCTGACAGGAAAGTTAGTTCCAAAAGTTTTTACTCTTTATGGAAGTATAATGTACAGGGTGAAAGCCTGGTGTATTTCCCACAAACTGAACACACTTGTGTTCAGATTAGGAAACAGAGCTTTTCCAGGGACCCTTTGTGCTTCTCCCAGGTTGACTGCAAAAGATTTGATGGATTTTCTGATACAGAACCAAAACTGACTTGCATGGCTCTTTAATTCCTCCTGTCATTGCCAGCTTCCTCCTGGGAAGGGCTTGCAGTGGAAGAGAGGGAGGCTGTTTCTATCATTTTTTAATCTTTTAAAATTTATTTATTTTTAACGGGAGGACAGTTGTTCTACAGTACCGTGTTGTTTTCTGCCGTGCATCAGCTGTAAGCAAACATATGCCCCCTGAACCTCCTCCCTCGTCCCTGTCACTCTTACCTGCCTCCTTGGTGCTGTGCAGGGGACACTGCTTGGCTCCTCTATGACACCTACGGGTTCCCCGTGGATCTCACTGCACTGATTGCTGAAGAGAAGGGGCTGGTGGTGGACATGGATGGCTTTGACGAGGAGAGGAAACTGGCCCAGGTAAAGTGTTTACGGTGTGAGCAGGAAACTCGGCGCCAAGCAAGGCAGGACTTGGCTGCAAAGCACGAGTTTCCTCCCATTAAAGTTTTTGAAATTTCTGTTTTTCCCAAGACCAGTGAGTGGGGGTGGTTTGGCAGTAATGTCTAAAGACATTTCTTGGGTTTCTCAGCTTGGGGGGCAAGTGCTGCTGCCACGTAGTGGCTCGAGGCCAGGCATGCTGCTCAGCCTCCTTCAGTGGACAGCCTCCCAGAGCAAGAGTTCCCGGCTCCAAATGTCATGGTGCTGAGATCAGAAAAACTGTTTCAGAGCTTTATGTGGGGCATGGTTTAGCAATTTTGAGTCCTTCAGAGTTCTTTTTCTCTGACATTAAGGTAATTTGTGCTTATTTCTCTTGCTGGCAGCTGAAATCACAGGGCAAGGGAGCTGGTGGGGAGGACCTCATTATGCTGGACATTTATGCAATTGAAGAGCTCCGGGAAAAGGGTCTGGAGGCAACGGATGATTCCCCGAAGTACAATTACCATTCGGACTCCAGTGGGACCTACGGTATGTTCATTTGCTCATCTGGGGTGGTTTTCAAGCAATGCGTGTCAAGATTGGGAACCCAAAATATCCATGGTAGCCTCACCTGTAGCGCTCTGTGGTCATGTTGGGTAATTTTATACTCAGGCCCTTCGTGATTAACTTTCTGTCTCTCTTATTTTCCAAAATAAAATTATTCCAATAATTATAGATTCACAGGATGTTGTAAAAAAATAAATTTAACTTGAGATCTCTTGTACCTTATACAGTTTTCACTAATCATAATAACATCTTGTTAGGAAACAAGGAAAATAATACTGACTGATGAAATTCATAATGACTGTTGAATTTTGCATCAGAACAGTAGTGTTCTGAAGTTAAGACTGTTCAAATATATAGGCACTACATGTTTTTGCTTTCTTCTTCTTTTTTTTTTTTTAAATATTTGTTTATATGTCAGTGTTGAGTCTTAGTTACAGCACTTCGGGTCTTTAGTTGAAATCTTTAGCTGCAGCATATGAATTCTTAGTTGTGGCATGGGAGTCTGGTTCCTTGACCAGGGATTGAACCCGGGCCCCCTGCATTGGAAGTGTGGAGTCATAACCACTGGAGTACCAGGGAAGTCCTTATTTTTTCTTTTTTCACTCCAGCAGTGATTCCTAAATCTATCCAAGGAAGCCCACAAAATGAATATATTCTTTATGAATTGACCTTGGAAAGGGAATTTATTACTACTGTTAAATTCCTGCTTATCAAGTTCAAAAGTTGCTTATCAGCTTTCTGTTCAGTAGCTCTCATTTTCCCAGAATTGTCCCAATGTTTCCTCACATCCTGGGAAATCCCTTGGTCCCAAGCAAACTGGGTCAGTTGGTCACCCCTGAGTATTGTGTACAAAAAAGATCTTTAAGACCAAGATAATCACGATGGTGTGATCACTCACCTAGAGCCAGACATCCTGGAATGTGAAGTCAAGTGGGCCTTAGAAAGCATCACTACGAACAAAGCTAGTGGAGGTGATAGAATTCCAGTTGAGCTATTTCAAATCCTGAAAGATGATGCTGGGAAAGTGTTGCACTCGATATGCCAGCAAATTTGGAAAACTCAGCAGTGGCCACAGAACTGGAAAAGGTCAGTTTTCATCCAGTCCCAAAGAAAGGCAATGCCAAAGAATGCTCAATCTACCACACAACTGCACTCATCTCACACACTAGTAAAGTAATGCTCAAAATTCTCCAAGCCAGGCTTCAGCAAAACGTGAACCGTGAAATTCCAGATGTTCAAGCTGGTTTTAGAAAAGGCAGAGGAACCAGAGATCAAATTGCCAACATCCGCTGGATCATGGAAAAAGCAAAAGAGTTCCAGAAAAACATGTATTTCTGCTTTATTGACTATGCCAAAGCCTTTGACTGTGTGGATCACAAGAAACTGTGGAAAATTCTTCAAGAGATGGAAATATCAGACCACCTAACCTGCCTCTTGAGAAACCTATATGCAGGTCAGGAAGCAAGAGTTAGAACTGGACATGGAACAACAGACTGGTTCCAAATAGGAAAAGGAGTACGTCAAAGCTGTATATTGTCACCCTGCTTATTTAACTTATATGCAGAGTACATCATGAGAAACACTGGGCTGGAAGAAGCACAAGCTGGAATCAAGATTGCTGGGAGAAATATCAATAACCTCAGATATGCAGATGACAGCAGCCTTATAGCAGAAAGTGAAGAGGAACTAAAAAGCCTCTTGATGAAAGTGAAAGAGGAGAGTGAAAAAGTTGGCTTAAAAAGCTCAACATGCAGAAAACGAAGATCATGGCATCTGGTCCCATCACTTCATGGGAGATACATGGGGAAACAGGGGAAACAGTGTCAGACTTTTTGGGGGGGG
>SJYQ01021597.1:19593-31031 GCA_006410935.1 Redunca redunca
GCTGGGCCTGGGCTCCTGAGCCATGTCCGATCTGAAGGGAGAGCCGCGGGGGCAGAGCTGAGGGCTGCTCTGGGCCAGCCCTCTCTGCCCCGCCGCTATGAGGGGAGGCGGTGCCCGCAGGAGGCCATGCAGCGGGCCCCTGTGCCCAGTCCGTGGGCAGCGTGCCTGGCCCCCGGACCCGGCCCAGCTGTCCAGGGCTGGGCTCCACTCTCAGAGGACCCGGTGCTGAGACAGTGTCCCTTTGACTCACTTCAAGGCAAAAGAACCCCTGAGGGTGGGGAGGCTGCTCCACCGTTCCCCCAAACTGACCTCGGGAACCAGCCCCATCGCCCAGCCCCTGGGGCCTGGGGTGGGACCGTCACAGGCAGGAGGGAGGATTTCCATGACCGCTGAGGGGCCCCAGCCCTGGCCGGGTTAGCTCTGCACTGTGCCCGCCGGCCGCCCACCCGCAGCTGCCTCTGGGCTAGGCTCCTGGGCTGGCTGCTGACAGGGCCCCAGGGGCTCTCTGCCCGCCTGGGCTGCGGGAGGACACCCCGCTGCCCTCTGTCCTGGCGGCGGGGGAGTCAGAGAGTCGGCTGAACTGGTTTAGAGCAGGGCTGAGCAGCAAGCCCGGCAGTCTGTGCAGCAGTCAGGGCGGGGGGTCTCCTTTCGGGCCCCCTCAGCGCCCACTATTTGAGCACAGAGCTCCGTGCTCGGGGCAGACGGCGGGGAATCTGCGCATTGCTGTATTCCCACAGCTCACCTGGGGCCTGGCCACCTGGTCAGTGCTCAGTTGATATCTGCTGCATCAACGAATGGAACGCCATTAGGTCAGTTCTAGCTTTTGTTTATGGGTTTGGATGGGACCCCAGAGTTTCACCTGTGACTTTGAGGCCCCTCCCTGAGCCCACCCCCTTTCCTCCTGAATCTGTGATCATCATCCACGGCCCACTTTTAGCTGCCAAGACAGTAACAAATGAGAGCCGTCTTTTCCTGTTCACAAGACTTCCTGCAACACAGTCACTAAGAGCATTTATCCAGCACCTGCTTGCTCACGAAGAGCAACAGGAAGGCCAGCAACCGTGTCCTGAGGTGCTGGCAACCCTGACCGAGCAATCAGTTGGGAGGAAGCTGGTGATTCTGTACCGGCCCCCCTCAGTCCTTCTTTCTCTCCCATTCGCGATCCTGACTTATCCACTCAATCACACATTAAACACATGCCCAGGCACTAAGAAAACAGCTGTGCTTCCACGCCATCTGGCTTTCCATGTCTTTTCTTTGACTTTCATATTCACAGTGTCCAGAGGAACACACCCATGTTCACCATGTAGGGCAACAATGCCTGGGCACTTTGAAATACGTGAAGCAAATCTCATTTTTTAAAATGGACTTGGGAAACTCTGAAGAGGGAGCTTGCACACGTGTAGCACTCGTTGCAGCCTGTATAACCAGCAGGAAGAAGGAAGATGACTATTTTTAACAAAGGAGGACATTAATCTCCTGGGGATTTTATTAATATCTCCTGCTTTTTTTTACAGAGGGGGGCGGGGGGCTGTTCCATGCAGCTTGTGGAATCTTAAGGCTTGAGCCTGGGCCCTTAGCAGTGAAAACATGGAGTCCTAACCACTGGACTGGATTCCCTGGTAAGTCACCCTTCCTGTTCAAAAGCAGGGAGAACATGTGATTCCTAATGTTTTAAAACAGCTGTTGGAAAACAGAGCCCCTCATAATTAAGACATTTTAGGGAATCCAAAGGCAAGATAGCTTCACCTAATTTTCGGACAAGCACCTGTGCCTTTCTGGAAAAATAGGTGAACATTTAGAGAATTTAGAATTATAATGGCCATCCTGGGGAAACATTGATTTAGATACATTCACCTAAAGGGAACTCCTATGTACCAGCCTGGTGGCTCAGCTGGTAAAGAATCTGCCTGCAATGCAGGAGACCTAGGTTCAATCCTTGGGTTGGGAAGATCCCCCAGAGAAGAGAATGGTCAACCCACTCCTCTGTTCTTGCCTGGAAAATACTATGGACAGAGAATCCTGGTGGGCTACAGTCCATGGGGTCACAAATACACTTTCATTTTTCAAAGGGGCACCCATCAAAGAGAGAATTCCAAACCTTTCAGAGACAACTAAATTCATTCTTCAACTGGTCTGCAGAAGATTCTAAAAGATAAAAAAAAGTAAAAAAAAAAAAACAACCCACAGCTTTAAAAGGATTCTTACTACAGGTGAATAAAAAAATCTTTAACGAAAAACTGACCATCTGATCAGGTAATGTTAATTTATTCCATCTGCCAGAAAAAATAATTTGGATTTGAGTTTTATACCTGGGACATGGCTAAAATTTTTAAAAACAAAAGCTCTAAGGTCTTCATGTCTGCCTGCATATTATGTATGTCTATGTGTGTATGTTACAGGCATGGATATTTTTCTACCTTTAGATGGTGTTGCCAAAATTAATTTGTAAGGAGCTCTATTTAGTTGGCTTAAAATAAAATTAAGCATGTATAAATTAAGTATACTCTCAGAAATATAGAAACTAACTCACATGCTTTTCCACTTCATGTGATCTGGAATAATGGTTGATAAGTAAAAGTTAGCTTAAGTTTGCTGGTGTAAATAAGAACACGCATATTTTCAGAACTGTCAATATTGGAAGTAAATATGCAACTTTCTTAGCCTGGGTTTGCTAATCAAATAGGCTCGGGCCGTCTTCAGAATTTACTTAGTTGTTCCACAGAGCCAGGTCTCAGTTGTGGCACGTGGGATTTTTGATCTTTGTTGCAGCATGCAGGATCTTTAGTTGTTGCATGTGGGAATCTAGTTCCCTGACCAGGACTGGAACCTGGGCCCCCCGGCATTGGGAGTGTGGAGTCTCAGCCACTGAACTACAAGGGAAGTCCCTAAAATGAGTTTTAACATCAAAAATACACTGGTACAAAATTAGAATTTGGTTTTTCCCTCTCTATTAAGAAGGCAGAGTTTCTTTGCCTTAAATGTACTCTGCCTAAGAAACAATAAGATTCTGTCTTTATGAGATCTTACTCAGAAAAGCTGAGTCTTCTTTTTTACATTTTATCTATCTTTGTGCCGCATCTTCCTTGCTGCTGGGCGGGCTTTCTCCAGTTGGCAGAGAGCAGGGAGGGGTGGGGTGGGGGTGCTACTCTTCATGGCGGTGTGCTGGCTTCTCTTGCAGAGCAAAGACTTTAGACCACACAGGCTTCAGTAGCTGTGGCGCGAGAGCTTCGTTGCCCCAAGACTTGTGGAATCTTCCCAGACCAGGGACTGAACCTGTGTCCCCTGCATTGCAGGGCAGATTCTTCACCACTGGACCACCATGGACATTCTTCTTATTTTTCATGTAAAAAAATTAAAAAATTGAAATATAGTTGATGTATACTGTAAGGCACAGGTGACAGAGTAGTGGTTCATAATCACAGGGGCCAAGAACCAGGAAATAGGGAAGAGGTCCTTGCTCCCTGTTCACCTCTTACAAAGACTCCCAGAGCCATCTCCCAAGGGACACCCGCTTGCATTCCCCCTGGTTGTGAAAAGCTTGAGCACCCAGAATGTGGGTAGGACAGTTAATGAATGGGAATCATAATGATGATGCAAGGATGGAGAGGCTGGCAGTCAGATGGGAAGAAAGAAGAAGGCTGAAACAGAGGCCAAGCTGACGGAAGGAGCAAGAGAAAAAGAGAACAGCTGATGGAGGCGGCCATACCGAACAGCTGCCCCCAGAGTTCCACGCTGATTCCCAGACACATCCCCCGAGTTCACGGATGTGCAGAAGAGCCCATTATTTTCACAGAGCTCCCAGGAAGAGAGGGAAGGGTGGTCGTATCATCCCCATATTACAGTTGTAACTGGCCGCCAACAATGATTGAATTCCAGCTATTTGCCAGGCATTGTGCTACAAACTTTACATCCATCATCTTGTTTAATCCTTATAACAACTTTGCAAGGTACATGTGCCCCATCTTTTTTTTTTTAATTTAATTTTGGATCTGAAGTGACCTTTGGGCTTAGTTGCTCTGTGGCATGTGGGATCTTTAGGCCTCCGACTAGGGGGATCCCCCTGCCTTGGAAGGTGAAGTCTTAGCCACAGGCCCACCAGGGAAATCCTGATGCTCCCCATCTTACAGAAAGGCTTAGAAGGTGCCCAGGGTCACATGGAGAGCGACTTGAGAGGAGTAAGGAGATCTCAGTCCCCTGCCTTGAAACCACTGTGTTCTAAGAAGTTGGAGGATTTACTGAAAGACCTACTGATGGGCTCTGCCATAAGCAGAGCCCGATTCTGTCAGCACCTCCAGGCCTCCCTGCCTTTGTGCAGGGATGCCCTGTCACCCACCTTCTCCTGCACAGAATCCAAAGGCTGGAGAGGCGCCTGGCTAGAGCGCGGGGTAACAAGGCCAGTGCTGCAGGCCAGGGTGGCAGGCGCCAGGTGGCCTCTTGTCGTGGACCTGAGTCTTTCTTTCGGCTGTCCCACATCAAAGACCACTTCCTGAGTTAGAAGTATCCTCCAGCTCTAAGACAGAGCCTGCCTGCTGTGAAAGAAGCTGAAAAGGCCCCTTTCTGCCTCCCTTTCCTAACCTTGCAGCAAGGGCCTGGACACATGACCTGGCTCCTCTGATCAGACCCACCCGCCCAACTTTAAGGTAAGGCTGCCAGAGGGAGAGGCCCGTCTCAGCGAGAGATGGCAGCAGCGGCAGCAGCAGCCTCCAGCTTTCAAAGGAGGCGGCATGTCCACCCCGGGTGATGGTGCCTGTCGCGGCCTCTGCGCCCAGCAGAGGCAGGGCGTTTCTTCCAGATCTGACCCTCCAACCTTCCAGAACTCCTGGGAACTAACCAGTATCTTGGACAAATTCCGTTTCTGCTTAGAGTCACCAGACTCAGTTTCTCTTACTTAAAGGTAAGAATCTTGGTTGATAACAAAAATAGGACCAGAAGTGGATGGAACCAGAAGCCTTGTGGGAAATGCGGGTGATGTAAGGCTGGCAAGCAGCCAGAGGCCAGTGACAATCCAGCCAGCATTAGGGGACAGGACACTAGCTGCCTGTGATATGCCATGGCAAGACAGCTAATCTTGTGGTGCCCAGAACAAAGCACCCAGCTAGGGCCGGCCTTCGGGACCTGGAGGCTCTTGCCATAGACTCATATAAAGGTTACTCTGCAATCAGAGGCTGTGGGGCAGGGCGCGGTGCTAGCAGCGCCGGAGCTTAGAGGAAAGACCTGGCTCTAGAGGCTCAAGGCTGCTGGGCTCAAGACATGGTTAGAAAATCAGGAAAGTTTTAAAGCTTTGGTGGCAAGGTTCAGAGGGTTACAACCCAAACTTAAGGCCTTATCAATGGTTCTAAAACGACACCGGGCTTCCCTTGTGGTTCAATGGTGAAGGATCTGCCTGCCAGCGCAGGAGCCTCAGATTCAATCCCTGGGTCGGGAAGATCCCCTGGAGAAGGAAATGGCAACCCACTCCAGTATTCTTGTCTGGAAGGTCCAATGGACAGAGGAGCCTGGTGGGCTATAGTCCAGGGAGTTGCAAGAGTTGGATACGACTTAGCAACTGCTGCTGCTGCTGCTGTTGCCCCAGTGGTGTCCGACTCTGTGCGAACCCAGAGACGGCAGCCCACCAGGCTCCCCCGTCCCTGGGATTCTCCAGGCAAGAACACTGGAGTGGGTTGCCATTTCCTTCTCCAATGCATGAAAGTGAAAAGTGAAAGTGAAGTCGCTCAGTTGTGTCTGACCCTTAATGACCCCGTGGACGGTAGCCCACCAGGCTCCTCCATCCATGGGAGTTTCCAGGCAAGAGTACTGGAGTGGGCACTTAGCAACTAGACAACAGCATAAAATGATGCTCTCAGGTGGCTTCACACCCTCTCTGTGTCTCTACCTAGGGAAGACTGTAGCGAAGAGCTGAAGCAATTAGAATCAGCCCATCAGGAAGGTGTGGGGGACTCAGGACCCCACCCGTGCAGAGGCTCCCCTGACGGCCAAAAGGACTCTTCTTGGTCACTCTGAAGGTCTGGGAAGCAGAAATTCACTAGCTCTTTGCCAAACCCAGATCCCTTTCCTCCTGGGCACACGTCGAGGTGGATGTGCCCACCCTCCCTTGTGCTTAGTGTGCTGTGTGGTTGAGGCGTGGCCAGTGGCAACGGAAGGCGGTGGGGGGGGGCACTGCTTCCTGCACTGACCCGTGGCATCCTCCGAGTGACCACCCACCCTCCTGCTTCCCGAGCGGATCCCCTGAATGCCAGTGCCCTGGGTGAGTGGGGAGCTGTGTGCTGCAGGTAGCAGGGGCCCTGTGCAGCCTGGGCCCCCTCCCCCTTTGCACATGGGCAACCAGGTCAGCAGCTAGCATTTCCTTAAATAATACACTCTGGAATGCCCCTGGCCTGAAGGAGACCCCTGTGTGTCCTGCCCCATTACGCCTCATGTTCTCCAGACTTGAATAACAAGGCAGATCTCGGCAGGCCCCCAGGGACCAATGACATCAAATCTGGGAGGAGGATATTGAGACACCAAAAGAACCGTGAGATTTTGCTAATTTATTTTGACAAAACCTGCAAAACGATCTGGGAATGGATTCTGAGGGTGCAGAGTGGGGAAGGAGGAAAATAATGTTAGATGAGGTGGAACGTACTGATATTTAGGGTTCTGTGGCAAAAAGCAAAGAACTAAAGAGCCTCTTGATGAAAGTGAAAGGACAGTGAATAATTTGGCCTAAAACTCAACATTCAGAAAACAAAGATCATGGCATCCGGTCCCATCACTTCATGGCAAATAGATGGGGAAACAATGGAAACAGTGAGAGATTTTATTTTGCGGGGCTCCAAAATTACTGCAGATGGTGACTGCAGCCATGAAATTAAAAGACGTTTGCTCCATGTAAGGAAAGCTATGACCAACCTAGACAGCATATTAAAAAGCAGAGACATTACTTTATCAACAAACGTATGCTTAGTCAGGGCTATGGTTTTTCCAGTAGTCATGTATGAATGCGAGAGTTGAACCAAAAGAAAGCTGAGCACTGAGGAATTGATGCTTTTGAACTGTGGTGTTGGAGAAGACTCTTGAGAGTCCCTTGGACTGCAAGGAGATCAAACCAGTCACTCCTAAAGGAAACCAGTCCTGGGTATTCATTGGAAGGACTGATGCTGAAGTTGAAACTCCAATCCTTTGGTCATGTGATGGGAAGAACTGACTCCTTGGAAAAGACCCTGATGCTGGGAAAGATTGAAGGCAGGAGGAGAAGTGGATGACAGAGGATGAGATAGTTGGATGGCCTCACCAACTCAATGGACATGAGTTTGAATAAGCTCCAGGAATTGGTGATGGACAGGGAAGCCTGGCGTGCTGCAGTCCATGGGGTTGCAAAGAGTCAGACATGACTGACCAACTGAACTGAACTGAACTGGGGCTACCATGAGTGTCTGGGATGGTTCTAATTGTCTGCTCTGATGGTCACTTAAAACCTGGACTTGGGACTTCCCTGCTAGTCCAGTGGTTAAGACTCCATGCTGCCCATACAGGGGGGCCTGGGTTCAATCCCTGGTCAGGGAACTAGATCCCACATGCTGCAACTAAGACCCGGCGCAGCCAAATAAACCATATATATATAAAACCAAGACCTGTGGACTCGACTGTGGCCCAATAATACTAGCTAATGGATAATAAGAATACAAATAAGAATAGCTGAAACTTACTGAGCATTTACTATTCTGTAAGGGACAGTTCTAAGCACTTTGTTTATTTAACAATTTTATTAGGTTAACAAATGAAGTTTAGATGGTCTAATGTTGATGGAAGAATTGAGAAGTGAGGGTATTGGCTCAGCTGAGCTGACATTCATCAGCGTTTACTCTCACCAGGCTGTTTCAAACACTTTGATGTATTAACTCGCTTTATGCTCTTCATTTCACGGAAAAGAATCACGAGGCAGAGAGATGTTTTAGCGTGACCAGCTGTCCTGTTTGTCTGGGACAGAGGCGCTTCCCAGGTTTCTGGGACTGTGAGTGCTGAAAGCAGGGCGGTTCCAGGAAGACGGGGACAGCGGGGCCCCTATGTGTTAAGTTGCCCAAAGTCACACAGTTCACAAGTGTCAGAGCCTGTCCTCCAATTCAGGTGACTTTAGATCCAGACGTTGCCTCTGTCAGTGCACCTGAGCCTGCATCTAAAGTGGCTGGAGGTCTGGTTAGAACACAGATTAGCTTCGGGGCAGCTGAAAATCTGCTTTTCTAACAAGACCCCAGGTGATGCTGATGCCGCTGGCCCGCGACCCAACACGGATGCCCGCTGCGGTCAGCTGCCTCCCCTCCAGCGTGGCCTTTGCTGAGTTGTTGAGAATACGCGTTGGTGGGGAAGTGCCGCAGCGCCAGGCCGGCTGGTGGGAGAGGCTGCAGCTGAATGGGGCGTTAGAGGCTCACCGGGACGCTGGATTGCCGGCCTCAGTCGCCCCAAAGGTGGCTCCCATGTCGCTGCTGTGGGCTAGGCTCTGCACTCCCTACGTCTGGGCAGGAGTCTACCTGGACGGGCTTGCAGCAGAGCTTGGAGACTGCTTCTGGCCAGACGGGGCCCCAGTGCGACTCTCACTCTACCAGGGGTCCTGTGACCAACCACTGTCTTAAAAAAAAAAAAAAACTGAACGGAAATTTGCATAACGTAAAATTAACCAAGTCAGTGGCACTGAATACATCTACAATGTCCTGCAGCCACTAACTCTCTCTAAATTCCAAAACATTTTTATCATTTCAAAATAAAACCCACAGCCTCATTTTCCCGTTTCTCTTGGCATCTGCCAGTCTGCATCTCTGGACTTATCTTCTTCTGACTAGTTCAGATAAATGGAGTCATGCAATATGTGATCTTTTGTGACTAGCTTCTTTCACTTAAAATAGTGTGTTCAAGGTTTATCCACCTGGTAGCCTGTATTAGTACTTCATTCCTTTTTCTAAAAAAAGAAATATTTGTTTGGCTGCACTGGGCCTTAGCTGTGGCACGCAGGGTCTTTTAGTGGCAGCGAGTGGGATCTAGTTCCCTGATTAGGGGTCAAACCTGCGATCCCCTGCACTGGGAGAACAGAGTCTTAGCCACTAGCCCACCCCTAGTGGGGAGTCCCCTCCATTCCTTTTAATGGTTGAATAATACTCCATTGCATGTGTACACTGCTATGCTTAGCTGTTTAAACACTGGTGGACTTTTGGGCTGTTTCCACCTTTTGGCTATTGTGAATAATGCTGCTGTGATCTTTGTGTCTAAGAATTTGTTTGGAAAAAAAAAAAAGAATTTGTTTGAGAACTTGTTTTCATGTCTCTTCAGTGATTCCCAGGAGTTAGGTTGCTGGGTCATATGGTAGTGGTGCTTAACTTTGCAAGGAATCGCCACACGGTCTTCCACGGTGACTGCGCCACTACTTTCCCACCAGCAATGTATGAGGGCCCCAGCGAGTCCCCGCCCTCATCTGTCAGCAATGCTTAACGCAGCTCCCGGCATTAGGCATTACTGACACTCATCAACGTTCGTTACTGACCGTTTTCTTGCTAACAGCCTCCCTAATGGATGTGAAGTGGTGTTTCATTCTGGTTTCTATTTGCATTGCCTAATGGCTAGTGGTGGTGAACATCTTAACACGTGATTGTCGGCCATTTGTACATCTTCTTTGGAGAACTGTCTATTCAAATCCTTTGCCTGTTTAAAAAAATCATTGCTGTTTTGATCAGCTCCTTTTCTGTCATGACTTGCCAGAGCAGTTTCTGTGTTTCTGTTGGTTGCCACCAAGAACTCCGACTGATCTGCTTCTCCCAGCTCCACAAGCCAAGGCCATACCTGTCCTTCCAACCAGCACAGGGCCTCGACATTTGTACAAGCAACCATGAGGCATTCTGGACACAGATGGTAGTACCTGCTGGGACTCACCCTCTTACCACCCTAGGAACAGGGAAGCCATGGGGCCATAACGACCCAAGTTCAGGTAATCACAAAGAAAGAAGAGCCGCGGAGAAGCAGTCGTAAGAATGAAGGGGGAGGTGCGAACAGAAACCCAAAGCCCACAGAGGCAAAGGTGAGAGGGGCTAGAAGTCAGGGGTGCGCATGAGGCTCCTGAGTCTGTGCCTTATTCAGGACTGAGGGTCTGAAAACCTCCGGAGCGGGGCCCAGGTCCTGTGGGTGAGCAGGGAGCAGGGCGGGTGGGAGGAGGCCAGTCTGCCAGAACCATTCTGGGTTGTCTGAATCCCCCACTCACAATGCGCGTGTGCAAGTCTGGCTCATCCATAACTTAGTTTAATCCTTTGAAGGGAGCGCCGTGGGCGGGGAGGAGCCTCCATCTGCCCCAGAGGGCCCAGCCTAGGTGGGCTGGGGCAGGCACTTCTCCCTGCTGGTCCGGACTCCTGTTTCAGGGCCTGATTAAGCCCCATCTTCCCGATCAAAAGCAGGCTCGGGGGTGGGGGCACCCAGGCTCCCCTCCTCCTCCACCAGCCTCTGTCGGCTTCGCTTGTACCCCGCCCGACGTCCTGCAAGGTCTGAGACCTCTTTGGTTGTTGGCTGCAGTCCCAGCCAGGCCCTGGTTCTACACGGGAGGGCAGGAGGGCCAGCGGGGCTGTGCACCCAGGCGCTGGCTGGGGAGGGGCACGGCTGAACCTCAGGGCCCTGGGTCCCAGCGGGAGATGTGCTCGCGAGCTGGAAAGGAAGAGGAAGAACAAGGGCCGGTGACTGTCCTGGGATTGAGCCCTGCCGCACCAGGTCCAGAAATGGCCTCTACGGGACCCCCAGGAGCTCCAGATCCCCTAGCAGGGGCTGCGGGGCCGGGCGAGGCTTCACCTCTGCCCTCACAGTTCAGGCGCTTGAGGGAATCAAGGCGCACCCGGCAGGGCCCAGTGTGATGGCGTTAGTGGCCGGACACAAGGGACCTTGAGAAATCCCCGGCTGTGTGGACTGGGGCCGTCTCCTGCTCCGGGCTCCAGGGGCCAGCAGGCCCAAGATGGGCAGGATAGCCTGGGGCCCGGTGTGCAGACCCTGCAGGGCCGTCACCCGGACACTCTCGGGGCCGGGGAGCCTCGGGCCCGGTGTGGGGGCCCTGCAGGGCCGTCACCCGAACACCCCCGGGGCCCGGGCCTGGGCAGGGAGCCACGGGAAGGCCCTCACCAAACTGGCAGATGTAGCGGTTGCGGGTTTTGCAGCGCTGGTCATTCCAGTTGAAGGCGGCCGACGCCTGCAGCTCCACGCAGTTGCCAAACCTGCGGGCAAGTGCTCAGGCGGAGGAGGGAGGCGGGAAGCTGGGAGAGGCTCCAAGCCCCCTCCCGGGGGCCACCTGTGCCCAGCCGGGGCCTCCCGGTGCCCCACCCCACACTCACAGGGGCCTCTGGGAGTTGGAGCCCCCCCCCCGCCCACGCTCCCCCGTCTCCACACCCGCTCCTCCAACCGCTCCATCTCCTCCTTTCTCAGGGGGCGCCTCGCCTGCT
>SJYQ01021597.1:31320-69397 GCA_006410935.1 Redunca redunca
CTGTGCTCTTTGGCATCTTTGGTTTGATCTTGTCAAGAGAAGCGAGTCAGAGCTGGGGGAGGAGCTGCTCGCGGTCACAGAGCTGGGGGATGGGCGGGAAAGGAATCCAGCCAGGATCCTTAGCTGCCCTCTCTGCACCCTCCCAGAGCCTACAGGCCAGGTCCGGTTTCACCTGCAATCTCCTGCATGGCGCAGGGTCTGGCGGACAGTCGGTGCTCAGTGGATGCCTAGTGGACGAGGATACGCTGTGCGCGCTTCACTCACCCGGGTTCCCTGACCCAGCTCCAGGTGCCCCTCACCTTGACAGTATCTGCCTGTGTATCCGGGGGGGCACAGGCAGTGGCAGGTGCTAATGTTGAGATGGCCATGGTTCCGGCAGCTCATGCGACACGGGTTCCTGGGGACCTCTGGTCAGATGGACAGGAAACGCTGAGCGGGCCTCCTCTGGGCAGGCCAGGCTGGTGCCTCCCTGGGTGCTGGGCCAGGGCTTCCGGGACAGCCTGTCACCCTCCTCTGCATCACCGGATCAGACCGGCTGGTGAGGGCACTTACCACAGAGCCCCCCTGCGTGATCCCAGGCTTTAAAGCAGCCCGAGACGCTGGCCGTGCAGAGCGAACACCAGGTACCCTTCTTGTAGGGGACGATGGTCTTCCCGTTGACCTCCCAGTTCCCTCTGCGAAAGCAAGCAGCGGAGGGCTGCAAGGACCTGCCCTTGGCCATGGCAGGGACAGGCCCTGCTGCCAGCCCCCCAGCCCCTGTCAGTTCCTTCCTGCCCCGCCAGGGAGTCAGGGAGCTGGGTGAGACAGGGAGATTTCCCAGGAGAGAAAAGATGACCTCCAAACGAATACTGGACAGATTTCCTGAATGCAGGGTGGTGCTTCCAGGAACAGGTGACTGGGCAGAAGTCACGCTCTGCATGGCCGGAATCCTGGGTGCTGCCTCCCACCAGGGGCCCAGACCCAGGGTAAAGGCCTGTGGGTGGGTGTGTGGGTATCTGGCTGAGAGCACCCCTGCCCTGCAGCCCAGCAGGAGACGGCAGGGCTCTGCCATGCGGGGGCTTACCCGGGAGAGTAGGCGCAGACAAAGGCTTCCAGCTCGCCCTGGGCCCCAGAGCAGAGGTGCCGCCCACAGCCCAGCTGGCTTGAGGTGGCCCACACGAGCTGCAGGAGACACGGAGGCTCAGACACCCCATCGCGCGCCCCCCTCCACTCCCAGTCTGGGGACCTGCAGCCTGCAGGATGCTCCCCCAGGGAGGGCAGGCATTTTTGCCCCAAACCAGGCAGATAAACAGTTCTGTCACCTCCCTGGGGACCCCAGGAGCAGAGCAGCTGTGCTAGGCAGGGCTATAAGGATGGGTGGGAATAGTCTAGAAAGGCCTCCTGGGTGGGGAGGTGAGGGTCTGCAGGCACCTGAAGGGTGGGGAGACTGGACGCTGGAAGAGAGTGGCAACAGGAAGACCTGGACATCAAAGGCCTTTCGATGGTTGCAAAAACTGCCCCAACGCTTCACATGTCCCCACAGCCCATTCTTGACAAAATGTGGTTTTGCATCAAGAGGAGTCTCCCACGCCTCGAAAATGGCTGGCCCCATGGCTTATGTTGCTCAGCACAATGCTGGAGAAATGATAGTCTAGCCATTTTAAACCTAGGTCTCAGGGGACCCTGCAGTTTCCACTCATTCTCTCTCATGCTCAGCCACCACGTGAACAAGCCTGCTGGAGGCTGAAAAACCTTAGAGGGCAGAGATGATCCATTGAGGCCACTGTGGACGGTCAGCTCCTAGCCCACCCAGCCGTTGGTTGCGGTTGCAAGAGTGAGCGCTGCCAAGACCAGAGGAAACTCCCAACTGAGCCCAACCCAAACTGCCAGTCTGCAAAATCACAGGATGATAAATTTTGGGATAGTGTGTCAGGCATCAATAGCTACCTGACACAGGTTTTTAATAGTATTCCAAACTTAGGTTTAAAGTATTAGAATCAGTGACCACTTGGAAATAACACAAATGGTCAATACCTAAGAATAGCCCAGCAAACTCCAGTAGCTACTAAAAATGACCAGCATGAGGCTGGGAGATATGCCCGTGTAATCATATATATATATATCTCCAGCAAGTAGAGAATGTGCATTCTTTTTAGGAGTGCATGGAATTTTGCAGACATTGATCCCTCACTAAACAGCAAAGTGAAAGTGAAAGTTGCTCAGTCCTGTCTGACTCTTTGTGACCCCATGGACTATATAGTCCATAGAATTCTCTGGGCCAGGATACTGGAGTGGATAGCCTTTCCCTTCTCCAGGGGATCTTCCCAACCCAGGAACTGAACCTAGATCTCCCGCATTGCAGGCAGATTCTTTAGCAGCTAAGCCACGGGGGAAGCCCAAGAATACTGGAGTGGGTAGCCTATCCCTTCTCCAGCAGATCTCCCCAACCCAGGAATCAAACCAGGGTCTTCTGCATTGCGGGCAGATTCTTTACCAGCTGAGCTCTCAGGGAAGCCTAATAGCTGCAAAGCAAGATCCAATAACTACCAGATAACCAACGTCTTACAGATCACATTCTATGAATTCAACGTAATAAAGTCTAAAGGAAGTAATTTAGAAGTAAGTAAAGGAGAAAACCTGGCTTCCCTGGTAGCTCAGCGGTAAAGACTCTTCCTGCCAACGTAGAAGACTTGGGTTTGATCCCTGGGTCGGGACGACCCCCTGGAGAAGGAACATGGCAGCCCACCCCAGGACTCTTGCCTTGGAAATCCCATGGACAGAGGAGCCTGGCGGGCCACAGTCCATGGGGTCACAAAAGAGTCAGATATGACTTGGCGACTAACCAACAAAGGAGAAAACCTCGTTAGGAAATTTAAGTTTACACTTCAAAATCACAGACAACGTTATAATGGAGGCACTTCCCTGCTGGCCCAGTGGCTCATTAATCAGAATAGACGCCAGGCAGGAGCAGGGTCCTAGAGACCCACTACTGTGACAAATACACCCGCTCTGATTCTGGACACAGGAGAGATCCTAGGTGTTCCAGGGAAGAGGCTAGGACAGGCACCTTCGGGGAACACGGGATAGCAACTGTTTACTGATACATAAGTATTTTAGTGTTTGATCAACTCTTGTAACAGACGGTACATAGATGAATCACAGTCCTGCAAGTAGGAAGGCAGGGAAGCCTTAATGTTTAAAGATATATATTAATGTTGGTATTGCGATTATTTTTTGGAAAGCTGTTTTTAGTTGTGGCATGTGGGATCTAGTTCCCTGACCAGGGATTGAACCTGGGCCCTCTACACTGGTAGAGTGTGGAATGAAAACGTTATCTTTTAGACATATATTCTTATTTATGGATAAAATTATAAATCTAAAATTTGCTTAAAAATAATATGGGAGGAAAGGGAAATAGGCAAGGCTATAGATGAAACAAAATGAGCCATGACAAGAGTATACAATGGAGAAAAGACAGTCTAGTCAATAAGTGGTGCCGGAAAACTGGACAACATATGTGAAAAAATAATATTAGAATATGACTTTAAAAATCTTAACAAACTTAGATTGGAAAGAAATGCCTGTAAAGGCTACTTATTAAGTTCATATGAAAAAATTAGTAGAAAGAATCAAGAATAGCCAGGAAACTTTTGAACAATAATAATAATATGGGGGATTTTCCTGTCAAAAAACTTTTTATGAAGCCATAATAATTAAAGCACATATGTACAGAGTAATAATAAAAAAAAGGCAACAAGAAGATAGAACTCAGCAGATATAGGAGCTTGGTATATGACTGAGATGGCATTAGAGTCCGTGGGGGAAAGAGTCAATACTTAATACAGAAGTAAAAAAAAAAAGATAAAATGAAATTCTACATCACCTGGTGGCTTAATGACTTCAATATGAAAAAAGGAAAACATTTAAACTTTGGAAGAAAAGAAAGAATATCTTCCTGATGTCAGAGTTGAGTAGGATTTTTTAACATAATACAACAAATGGACGAACCATAATGAAAAACATGAGAAGTTTGATTACATTAATATTAAAATTCTCTGAAGATTTCTTATAAAAAGTCACATAAACAAAGGGAAAATACAAGCCACATGTTAGAAAAAAGCATCTGCAACCAATATGACCAACTAAAGTATAAAGAATATAGAAAAGATGCTTATAAATTATTAACGGAAAGATGAAATTAACCAGCAGTGAAGCAGAACAGAAAAGAGGCTCAGTCTCACAGGTAATCAGAGAAATGGAAATTAAAAACAGAATGAGGTAGTGTTCCACAGCATCTAGTTGGCAAAAATTAAGGAGCTGACAGGACTGGGAAGTGAGAACTGGTTTGCGGACAGGAGTGGAGTACGGGGCACCACTTTGACAACAGGTAGCAAGGTTGTAGGTGCGTGCTCCCTCTGACCCAGCCACTCCCCTTCTACGTGTAGCCTAGGGCGGGAGTCCCCAGCCTCCAGGACCCAGTACCTGATGGTCTCAGGTGGAGCTGATGTAACAATAACAGACATATAGTGCACAATAAACGTGATGCAGCTGAATCACCTGGAGACCATCTCCCTCGATTCCAGTCTGTGGAAAAACTGTCTTTTACAAAACCTGTCTTTGATGCCAAAAATGTTGGGGACTGCTATCTTAGAGGAACTCTGGACCCGTGTGTGCAAGAGGGCCTGAGCTGGGATTTATGTGTTGTGGTGTGACTTGGAATACTTAAAAAAAAAAAAAAGGAACCCCAGATGCTCCAAAATTGTAGTTTCTTCATAGTGAATCTCCCATGCTTGCTCAAATCAATGGAAGTAAATCTTACAAATGGGACCTGAAGATCTGAAGTGATAAACACAAATGGCAAAAGGAAGTATACATTTAGGTACGTTTAGAGAGCACTTAGGATTTAATAGCACACAACCCACTTGCATAAGGAGAAAAGGCATCAAAACCCTTCCACGTGTAGCAAAGGTATTCCAACATGCTTGGGGGAATTCCCTGTAGTCCAGCAGTTAGGACTGGGTGCTTTCAGTGTGGGGGACAGGGTTTGATCCCTGGTCGGGGAATTGCTTGAGATTTAGCCTGTGTTTTTCACGGCTGGACCTTGGCACCTAAACGACACCAGTCACAGTGAAGATACCAACAATTTTGTGGAGGGGAGAGAAAAAGGAAACACACTTGGGGAAGGGGGTGATCCACCTGGACTCCTCGAGGGCAGGAAATTTACCTCTGGGGAGGGACAGAGGTGAGTGGAAGAGGAGGGCTTTGGCTTAGCTTTATTTTTTTTAAGAAATTATTTTAAAAAATATATAGTTAACATTGTCTAAATCTAGGTCGTGCGTAAGAAAGTGCAAGTCGTTCAGTTGTGTCCAACTCTTTGCAATCCCATCCACTCCAGTATTCTGGCCTGGAGAATTCCGTGAAGTACAGAGTGGGTAAGAGGGAGTCTGTTATTTGATTTAGTTTTGAAATATTCCACGTTTAAAGCTGAAAAAAGGACAGCTAACGGGAGGGAAAGCGACCACCAGTTTTAGGACAAACTGTAGACCCTCCGAACAATGGCAACCCACTCCAGTATTCTTGCCTGGAGAATCCCAGGGACCGAGGAGCCTGTTGGGTGCCGTCTCTGGGGTCGCACAAAGTGGAACACGACCGACGCGGCTTAGCAGCAGCAGCAGCAGCAGACCCCCGAGCAGGGGATCCCCGGGCGGGAAGGCCGGCCTCACCTGAGTGTAGCGGGCGCAGGTGGCGTTGGGGGCACACTCGGCCGCCGCGTGGCTGTACTGCCGCCCCTCGGAGAACCACAGGCCCACCACGTGCACGAAGGTCGCGGAGCCCGCGGGCAGCAGCTGCGCGTTCCAGCCCACGTGCCGGGCGGCCCGCGGGATGGAGGCCGGGCTTGGGGCGGGGGCACCGCAGAGGGCCGCCCGGGCCTGGGCTTGCCGGGCCAGGCTGTCGCTCCAGTCCTGGGGGGCGGGGGGCACACGCAGCAGCATCAGTCGGGGCCCCGGGCCAGGCCCGACTGACCCAGCCCCGCTCCGCACCGCAGCACGACCAGAGGCCGCGTGCCTACAAGGAGAGCCCTCGAGCAGGGATCGCGCTTGGCGGCTTGAGCGCTCTGAGCTGGTTTCGCCCACTTCCTCGGGGCCCGGGAAAGGCAGGCAGGACCTGCAGGGGGCGCTCCAGGCTGTGGGAAAGCCACCTACCCATCTGGCCCCCCACCCCAGAGTCCGGCTCGCCCAGCACTGAGAGCCTCCGGTGGTGGCACCCTCAGGCCAAGCCCAGGACTCCACCCCACTAGGGGGCCGGGTGTTCCTGGGGGCGAGTGCTAGCCCAGGAGATGGGGTGGGCCGCTGCTGTAATCTTCCCGTCCCTAATGTGAGCTCTGCCGTGCCCAGGGCTTCCGAACTGGTTCTGTGCTAGGTGAACCTGGCCCCGTGACTGTCAGAAAGGCTCCCTCTTGGCGTCCCTTCTGTGATGTAAAAAGTTGCAACAGCCATACTTCTGTGTCTTATTCCCTAACTCTGGTTTTGGAGTGTGTAGGGGCTCAAGCTGGGAAACCGGACCGAGAAGGTGTAAGAGGTCTCCAGGGCCTCTCCTTTGGTCTCAGCAATCCACTCTCCCCAACCAGGCGTCCCTGCCCCCATCCACCAGCCCCCTCCTCTGAAACAGGGACATCGGCAACTAAGATGACATGTGTCCTGGTCCAGCCCTGCCACCTCATTCCAGTCGTGTGACCTCCACCCATCTCCTAATCTCCATGAGACTCAACATACTCTTCTGTAAAATGGGATAGTAAGGTGGGTGCTCCCTGGTTGCCTAGTGGTTAGGGTTCTGGGTTTTCAGGGCCCTGGTTCAGTCCCTGGTCAGAGAACTGAGATCCCACAAGCCATGAGGCACAGCCAAAAGAAAAAAAGGGTGGGGGGTAATAAGGTAACCACAGGATAAGATGGTGTGAGGGTTCATGGCTGCAGGAAGCAAAGTGATGCACTTAGGGCCTGACCCCAGCAGATGGTGGTTGTGATTTCACCGCTGATGGGGGCTGCACGGGGCCCATCAGGGCCTCAGCCTCCCTTGGGTGCCCAGGGCCAGAAACTGTGCGTGTGACAGAGGCTGAGCCGTGGGGCTCCATTTGCGTTTTGAATGAGGTGCTCTTGTCTTAGCCTCAGGCACAAGGGCCGTGGGAAGTGCAGGGCCTGACCAGAGGCACCCTCACTCCAGGCACTAGGGCTGCGCGTGTGGGAGTCGGGAGCCAGGACCTGGGCCCCTGGGAGGGGCTGAGCACTTGCAGAGGCGGGAAAGGGGAGAGGCGACCCCCGCCCCCGCCCCCGCCCGCCCCGCCCCCACCTCCTGGGAAACTGACCCCCAGCGCTCAAGGTCGCCGCAGCCTCGGAGGAGTTTGTGGGAAGCAGCCATGGGGAACCTGGCCGGCCCCACGCTGGTCCCCGCTCGCTCCCTGGACGGTTACGTGGGCGGAGGCAGCCGGGGGCCGTACTGGGGGGCCCCAAGGTGACACCTGCGACCCCGCAGCCCCGAGGGAGTGCTGGGAAACCCTGCACCCCCTCCCTGGCCCGGGTGAAGGGGCCACTCCTGGCCGCCTGGATAAACTGCTGGAGAAGTCGCACACAAGCCCCCCGCCCCCGCCCAGCGGGCTGCCCTTCCCGCCCAGACGAGCCTCCCGTCCCGCTGGGACGCCTTTGTGACCTCTGCTTTCCCGGAGGAGGGGACCCCACTCCATCCATGTCTTCTGGTCTCCGGGGCAACGAGAAGGGATGCAAGCAAAGCCCGAGGGCTGNAGCAATGCCCAGGCTGGAATGGTGTCCTCCAGGCTCATCAGCAGCTTCCCTTCCCAGGCCCTGGCCCAGGGAGGCTGGGGCCTCGTGCCCTATGGGCGGGCAGGAACTGGGCAAGACCCCAGGGGATTTCTTTCCTTTCTTGGGAAGCTCGTCCCAACCCCCAGCCATGAATTAAACATAAGCAGGTGGTAACTGCACACCAGTCAGGTGCCACCGGTGGGTGGGGGCACCAGGGAGGTGGGTATGTAGGGGAGTGGGTGGGGGCTGCTCCAAGGGTGCCTTAGGACAGTCCTTCTGAGCGATGTCGGGGCTGGGCCCCAGCCCTGGTGCCCCACCCACGTGACTGCTGGCCTGGAGCGGGGAAAGCGGGGAGCACGTGATGCTCCTGGCTGGCTGCAGTCCTCGGGGAACAAGTCAGCCTCTGGGCCCACAGGCAGGAGGGCGGCTGGCTGCCCTGGTGCTCCGGGGCCCGACGACACCGGCCTGGCACGGGCCCTGCAGAATCAGCTGGAAGGTGCCCACAGCTCCTAGAAAATAAAAATGTGTCTCCCTCGGGCAGGTCGAAAGTTATTCAGCCATTCGCGAGCCAGCGAGCCAGGTGCTTCCTCATCCTGGAGTTTGTGTGAGCCTTGAACCCTGGGCCAGGCCAGGTGTCAATTCCTCAGAAGCTTTCCTGAGGTGCCAGTGGGCCTGGCTTTTGAGGCTGGGGCTGGGGGCAGGGAACACAATGGAATGTGGTTACCTTTGGGGGCGTGAAGACAGGGTCAGGCACAAGGCCCCCAAAGCCAGCCTGGGGTTGGGTGTCCTAGATGTCTCAGGGCCTGAGGCATTTCTTCTCTCTCAGACAGATGACGGGACAAACTCAAGGTCACTCTGTCTGGATCCCAGCAATGCTTGATAAAATAGGGATCTTTTTCTATAGAGTCTACAAAGCAGCTTCAAATATGTGAGTTCACTTGGGCAGGGAAGACGAGGTGGTCAGTCTGTAGTTGGGGAAGCTGGGGTCAGTGTGTCTCAGGCCTGGCCCCAGGTCACCCAGCAAGCACAGGGTACCCGCGGCTGATCGAGAGGCACCCAGACCGTGGTGCCAACCTGCCTTAGTTCCCATCTTGGCCCTGTGAATTCAATTCCCACAGCCCTGCTTTGCTCCAGGTAACAAAAGACCCAATTCCTGCTCCTGGGCTTTGAAGATAAACGTGGCTGGTTTCCCTGGCATACCATGCAGGGCAGCAGCGCAGGCGGGAGGAAACTATACCTTGGGGCCTGGAGTGGATGACTTTTGAGCAGCCCTGGCTCACTGTGAGAGGAGGCCAGGGTGAGCCCTGCGTGCAGGAGCCAGAAGGGGAGAAGCAGAGCAGAGCAAAGGCCAGACCGGACGTTAGAACTAGGTTCCGACCAAGGAGCCCTGTGCGTCCCTGGGATCGTCACTGCCACCCGGGGTCTCGGGGCAGCGGTGTGAGGCAGGGTGACAGCCTCACTGGACTCCCTGCCTGGGGCATTGCACCGTGGTGTACGTAGTATTTCCTCCTGGGTCCAGACCTTTTCCAGGAGCCTGCTGAGTGGCTGGGATGGGTTTTGAGAATGGGCATGCATTCCCCTTCTTGTAAAAAGTGTTCCCCAATAAGCAACTTCTCTTCTTTTAAAAACTTAATTATTTGTATATTGGCTTTTTTATTTCGGCTGCTCTGGGTCTGCTGATGTGTGCGGGCTTTAGCTTCGTGAGCAGCGGCCTCTCTCTAGTTGCAGTGCAAGGGCTTTCTTTGCGGTGCCCTCCCCTGTTGCAGAGCTGGGCTCTAGGTGCCCAGGCTTCAGGAGCTGTGGCGCACAGGCGTGGTTACCCCGCAGCATGTGGAACCTTCCTGGACCGGGGAACCAACCCGTGCACCGTCCTTTGGCATGGGGATTCTTAACCCCTCGACCACCAGGGAAGTCTGAAACCTCTCTTCTGATTTCTGTCACCATAGAAATCACTGTTTATTCTATTGCCATTTATTATCACCATTCTATCACCATTTATTTGTAATGTGTGCCGTACTTAGTTACTCAGTCATATCCGACTCCCTGCAACCCCATGGACTGTAGCCCACTAGGGTCCTCTGTCCATGGGATTTCCCAAACAAGAGTAGTGGAGTGGGTTGCCATTTCCTGCTCCAGGGGATTGTCCCAGCCCAGGGATCAAGCCTGCCTCTCTCGAATCTCCTGCACTGGCAGGCAGAGTCTTCACCACTAGCACCGCCTGGGGAGCCCCCGAATTTCATGTAAACGGACTCAGAACACATCCGCCCTGAAGGCGGGCCCTCTGCTCTGCAGAATGCCACGAGATCATCTGTGCTGCCGCCTGTGTCGGTCGGTTGTTTCCACTGCTGCTTTAATAGATGACAGTGTTCCGCTCTGTTTTCATTCTTCTATTGATGGATATGAGGTTGTTTTAAGCTTTTGTTTATTATGGATAAAGCTACTATACACATTGTACAGTTTAAAATTTTTATTTAATAAACACCTGTAAAACAGAGAAAAGACAAGGTTGTCCAAAGCATGAAGGGAAGAGGGGACAGCACCTCAACGGATCCTGTAGAAATCAGAAAGGTCGTAAGAGAGTGTTAAGAGCAACTTTATGTCAACAAAATAGACAAGTACAATGGACAAATTTCTAGAAAGATAAATTACCAAAATTGAGTCAGGAAAATAGAAAATCTAAGTACATCCATCATAGCAAAAGAAATTGGATGGAAAAATCTTCCCACAAAGAAAAGCTTAAGTTCAACTAACTTTACTGGGGAATTCTATCAATATTTAAAGGAGAAATAATACCAATCATGTATAAACATTTCCAGAAATCAGAAGAGGAAGATTTTCCAACTCACCTTACAAGATCAAATTATCCTGCTACCAAAGCCAAAGACAAAGAAAGCTCAAGGAAGCTATAGATCAAGATCACTCATGAATACAAAAACAAAAATCCTCAATGAAACATTATAAAAATCTAGCATTGTGTAAAAGGATTAACATCGTGACCAGGTAGGATTTATTGTGGGAATACAAGGTTGGTTTAAAATGGAAGTCAATTAATGTGTTGTATTAACAGGAGGACTTCCCAGGTAGAGCAGAGAAAAGAACCCACCTGCCAGTGTCGGAGTAAGAGAGCGGGTTTGATCCCTGGTTCGGGACGATCCCCTGCAGTAGGAAATGGCAGCCCACTCCAGTATTCTTGCCTGTGAAATTCCATGGACAAAGAAGCCTGGTGGGCCCAGTCCATGGGGTTGCAAAGAAGCAGACCCTAGAAAGACTGAGCATGCACGCCCTGTAATGATTGAACACAGGATGAAACTCATGACCCTTTCAAAGGCACAGAAAGAGCATTTAATAACATTCCAAACCCATCCTGCATGAAGATTCTCATCAGGCTAGGAATAGAAAGGAAATTCCGTATCTTGATAAAGGGTCCCAGTTATGGGCTTATATGATTTGCATCCCCCCCAATTTACATCTTGAAATACTAATCCTGGTACTTCAAGATGTAACTGCATTTGGAGATAGAGTTTTAAAGAGGTAAATAAGGTTAAAGGAGTCGTTGGGTGGGTCCCAACTCAATATGACAGGTGCTCATCAAAAAAGCAAGAGAGTTCCAGAAAAACATGTATTTCTGCTTTATTGACTATGCCAAAGCCTTTGACTGTGTGGATCACAAGAAACTGTGGAAAATTCTGAAAGAGATGGGAATTCCAGACCACCTGATCTGCCTCTTGAGAAACCTATATGCAGGTCAGGAAGCAACAGTTAGAACTGTACATGGAATAACAGACTGGTTCCAAATAGGAAAAGGAGTACATCAAGGCTGTATATTGTCACCCTGCTTATTTAACTTCTATGCAGAGCACATCATGAGAAACGCTGGGCTGGAAGAAACACAAGCTGGAATCAAGATTGCCAGGAGAAATATCAATAACCTCAGATATGCAGATGACACCACCCTTATGGCAGAAAGTGAAGAGGAACTAAAAAGCTTCTTGATGACAGTGAAAGTGGAGAGTGAAAAAGCTGGCTTAATGCTCAACATTCAGAAAACAAAGATCATGGCATCCGGTCCCATCACTTCATGGGAAATAGATGGGGAAATAGTGGAAACCGTGGCTGACTTTATTTTTTGGGGCTCCAAAATCACTGCAGATGGTGACTGCAGCCATGAAACTAAAAGACGCTTACTCCTTGGAAGGAAAGTTATGACCAACCTAGATAGTATATTCAAAAGCAGAGACATTACTTTGCCGACTAAGGTCCCTCTAGTCAAGGCTGTGGTTTTTCCTGTGGTCATGTATGGGTGTGAGAGTTGGACTGTGAAGAAAGCTGAGTGCTGAAGAATTGATGCTTTGGAACTGTGGTGTTGGAGAAGACTCTTGAGAGTCCCTTGGACTGCAAGGAGATCCAACCAGTCCATTCTGAAGGAGATCAGCCCTGGGATTTCTTTGGAAGGAATGATGCTGAAGCTGAAACTCCAGTACTTTGGCCACCTCATTCGAAGACTTGACTCATTGGAAAAGACTCTGATGCTGGGAGGGATTGGGGGCAGGAGGAGAAGGGGACAACAGTGGATGAGATGGCTGGATGGCATCACGGACTCGATGGACGTGAGTCTGAGTGAACTCTGGGAGTTGGTGATGGACAGGGAGGCCTGGCGTGCTGCAATTCACGGGGTCGCAAAGAGTCGGACACGACTGAGCGACTGCACTGAACTGAACTGAACTTATAAGAAGAGGAGGTTAGGATACATATACCCAGAGGGAAGACTCCTCGAAGCCGTAGAAAATGGCCATCTGTAAGCCCAGGAGAGGTTTCCCTGGTGGCTCCGTGGTAAAGAACCCGCCCTCAGTGCAGTAGACACAGATCCAGTCCCTGGGTCGGGAAGATCCCCGGAGAAGGAAATGCAACCCGCTCTAGTACTCTTGCCTGGAAAATCCCACGGACAGAGGAGCCTGGTGGGCTGCACTGCATGGGGTCCCAAAAGGGTCAGACATGACTTAGCGACTAAACAACAACAAAAAGCCTAGGAGAGAACTCAGAATAAACCAACCCTGCTGATGTCTTGATCTTGGCTTTCCAGCCTCCAGAGCTGCGAGCAAATACATTTCTGTTGTTTCAGCCGCTCAGTCTGTGGCACCTTGTTACGGCAACCCAGCAAGCTCATGCAGCCCCTATGAAAACACTGCAGCCAACACTGTATTTAATGGTGAAAGACTAAATGTGTTCCTCAGTTAATAGCAGAAATAAGGCAAGGATGTCTACTCTCACCACTTCCACTCAACACTATACTGTTGAATGTGGAGTTAGTGCAAGAAAAACAAAGGTATCCAGATTGGAAAGGAAGAGGTAAAATAGTCTGCAAATGATATGATGCTGAATGTAGAAAATCCTAGGCAATTTTTTTTTAAACTTACTAGGACAAGGGTCTCAGGATACAAAATAAATATATAAAAATCAATTGTATTTGAATAAACTACAAATAATACAAAAATGAAGTTGACAAAATATTTCCATTCACAATAGCATAGAAACTATAGGCCTAAATGCATAAGACTAAAGAGCGTTACTGAGAGAAATGAAAGAAGATCTAAATAGTTGGAGAGACATTGCACATTTATGGATTAAACAACTCAGTATTGTTAAGATACCAGTTATTTCCAGATTCATCTACTGATTCAATGCAATTCCTATCAAAATCCCACAGCTTGTTTTTTGAAAGGACACTGATTTTATTCATCACTATTCCTGGCTGCACTGGGCCATTGCTGCTGTCCTCGGGCTTCTCCAGTCGCGCCAAGTGGGGACTACTCTCTGGGTGTGGTGCACGGGCTCCTCACTGGGGTGGTTTCTGTTCTGGAGCATGTGCGCTTCAGTAGTTGTGGCGAGGGGGGCTTAGCTGCTTCTTGGCTTGTGTGATCTTCCTGGACCAGGGGTCAAACTCATGTTGCATCGGCAGGCAGATTCTTAATCAGTGGACCACTAGGGAAGTTCCTCTTTTTTTTTGAATGAGAACTAGGTCCTAAAATGTATTTGGAAAGGCAAAGGAATCAGAATAACCAAAACAAATTTGAAAAAGAAAAAAATGGGAGAACTAATACTACCAGATTTCAAAACTTGCTATGAAACTATAATAAACATAACTATGTGGTATGGAGAAAAGATAGGTCTACAGATCAAGGGAACAAAATAGATACTCTAGAAATCAAGAGCTAAACTTATGGTCAATTGATTTATTTAAAAATTTACTGGAGCAAGGTTGATTTACAACGTTGTGTTAGTTTCAGGCGTACAGCAAAGTTGTTCGGTTATACATATACATGTATTCATCCTTTTTCAGATTCTTTTCTCATGCAGGTTATTATAGAATACTGAGTTCCCTGTGCTATTCAGCAGGTCCTTGTTGATTACCTATCTTATATATAGTAGTGTGGGCTTCCCCGGCGGCTCAGTGGTAAAGAATCCACCTGCCAATGTACGAGACACAGAGGATGCCAGTTTGATCACTGGGTTGGCAAGATCCTCTGGAGGAGGAAATGGCAACCCACTCTAGTATCCTTGTCTGGACAATCGCATGGACAGAGAAGTCTGGCGGGCCAAGTCCACGGGGTCGCAGAGAGTTGGACACGACTGAGGGACTGCATGCGTGTATGTATGTATGCAGCTTAGGTATTTTGGAGCAAGATGCTTTCAACTTTGCAGTACACTTGGAATCTCTCTCTTCTTTTAAATTTTTAGCTGCCTTGGGTCTTCGTTGCTGGGGCGTGGCTTTCTCTAGGTGCGGTGGATTTCTTTGGGGGCGGTGGCTTCTCTTGCTGCGAAGCACCTGCTCTAGAGTGTAGGGGTCCAGTGCTTGTGGACCACAAGCTTAGTTGCTCCCCAGCCTGTGGGATCTTCCCTTCCCTGGGATCCAACCTGTGTCCCCTGTATTGGCAGGTGGATTCCTAACCACTGGACCCCCTGGGAAGTCCAAAGAACCTTCTTCAGTGAATGTTTTGGGGCTTCCCAAGTGGCCCAGTGGTAAACAATCCTCCTGCAATACAGGAGACATGGGTTCCACCCGTGGGTCGGGAGGATCCCCTGGAGAAGGAAGCGACAGTCCGCTCCAGCACTCTTGCCTGGAGAATCCCCTGGACAGAGGAGCCTGGTGGGCTACAGCGCAAGAGGTCGCAAAAGAGTGAGAGCCGACTTAGTAACTGATCAAGAGCGTCCTCGGCGGCGGACCACCGGGGCTCAGTCTTGGCGACTCGCCTGCAGGGCGGCAAAGCCCCGCCCTCCCACGCTCGGCGGAGAGACGGCGTCTGCGGCCCCCGCGCCCCGTTGCACCTGCAGGAATCACCGGGGTCTGGTGGCCGTCCCGGGCAGAGTCCAGGGCGGCTCCGAAAGACCCAGCCCGCCGTCCGCCTGCGTCTCGGCCGAGGCGGTGTCCCCCGACGGAGGCGGGGCCTCGCGAGACCCGATGGGGGAAGACAGGGCTGCAGATGCAAGGAGGTTTACCCGAGGGCCTCAGGGATGAGATGAGACAGGTTATCTGCTCCAGAGAAGGAAGAGAGGAGGGCCTGGTGGTCCAGTGCCTAGGACTTTGCACTCGCAGTGCAGGGGCCCTGGGTTCAGGGAACAAGATCCCACAGGCCGCAACTAAAAGGTGCCACGATGAAGATGGAAATTCCCTCTGCTTCGTTAAAACCCAGCGCAGCCAGTAACCCTGGTCTCCCGCATTACAGGCAGATTCTTCACTGTCTGAGTCACCAGGGAAGCCCAAATAGAAGAAGGGATGGAGTCAAAGGTCAGGAGAGGACCTTATGGGTTCAGAACCGGGATATAACAGAGATGTGCCCGTGCTTAACAGGAAGTAGCCTGGAGCTAGCTGGGGTGCCTGCTAGCTTACGCCACAGAGGAGCAGGGTCTTTTCAAGGATGACCGAGTGGTAATGGTTCAGAAGCTAGGCGGACGCTGACCATACCTCTTGATGGTGAGGCCCGTGGGACAGGGCCGGCCACGCGACTGACGATGCCCTCAGGAGAGCTGCGTTTCCATTGAGACAGCGGGTGGAGAGAGCATCAGTGACGGTGTCACCAGCCAGGGTACTTGGCCTCTTTAATCAACAGAAAAAAGAGGCCAGACAAGAGCTTCCGGCCAGGCTGCACCAGGAGGGAGGGAAAGCGTGCAGCAGAGTCCCTTTATTGGGGGCAGTGAGGGTCCTTGTATGAGGCGAGTGTAGCAGTGGCTCCAGGGGTTGGGCTGGAGGAGGGGCTTCCGTGGTCTGCCCGCCTCTGTGCTGGTGGTGTGTGCAGGGGTAAGGGGCTTCCCTTTCCTCCACATCCTCTCCAGCATCTGGTGTTTGTAGATTTTTTGATGATGGCCATTCTGACTTGTGTGACGACACCTCGCTGTAGTTTTGTTTTTCATCTCTCTGATAGTTAGTGATGCCCATCTTTTGTTGTGCTTTTTGGCCATCTGTCGGTCTGTTTAAGTCTTTGGCATATTTTTTAATTGGGTTGTTTGTGATACTGACCGGCATGGGCTGCTTATATATTTTGGAGTTTGAGCCCTTGTTGTTCGCTTTGTTTGCAAATATTTTCTCCCATTGTGTGGATTTTTTTTTGTCATTTTGTTTATGGTTTCCTTTGGGCTTCCCTGGTGGCTCAGATGGTAAAGAATCAGCCTGCAATGCAGGAGACCTGGGTTCGATCCCTGGGTCAGGAAGATCCCCTGGAGAAGGGAATGGCAACCCACTCCAGTGTTCTGCAAAGAGTTGGACATGACTGAACAACTAACACTTTCACTTTTTCGCTGTACAAAAGGATTTAAGTTTAATGAGGTCCTATTTGTTTATTTTTGTTTTTATTTTCATTATTCTAAGAGGTAGATCACAAAAGATAAGTGTTGTCATTTATATCAGAGACTATTCTACCCATGTTTTTCTTCTCATACTTTTATAGTATCCGGCCTTACATTTAGGTCGTTCAGCCATTTTGAGTTGGATTAAATGAAGAATCCATATTGGTTCTTCCAATCCAAGACCATGGTATATCTTTCCATCTGTTTCTGTCCTCTTTGATCTCTTTCATCAGCATCTTAGAGTTTTCAGAGTATAGGTTTTTGCCTCCTTAGGTAGGTTTATTCCTAGATATTTTATTCTTTTGCTATGATGGTAAGTGGGATTGTTTCCTTAACTTCTCTTTCTGATCTTCTTTTGTTGGTGTAGAGGAATCCATAGGTCATTTTATTTATTTTTAGAGTAATCGTCTTTGATTAAATTTTCGTTTATTTGTGTGTATTTGTTTTTGGATGTGCTGGGTTTCTGTCCTTACGGCAGGCAGGGCTCCTCCTTGTGGTGGTGCCCGGGCTTTCACGTTTTAGTTTTGGCTGTGCGGGGTCCTCACTGCTGCGCGGGCTCCCTCTAGTCAGGGCGAGCAGGGGCTACTGTCTAGTCGCGGGTGGAAGGCTTCTCATGGCAGAGCACAGGCGCTAAGGCAGGGGAGCTTCAGTAGCTGTGGCACATGGGCCTAGCTGCCCCATGCCATGTGGGATCCTCCCAGAACAGGGATCGAACCCGTGTCGCCTGCATTGGCAGGCGGATTCTTAACCACTGGGCCACCAGGTAAGTTCCGTAAGTCATTTTAAATGGGCTAAGCCTCAGACCACTCCTAGGGTCTACATTGACCCTGAGGAGTGCAGTGGGATGCAAGTTGGTCTAGGGTTGATGAGCTGCTTGGCAGAGCTTTGCTAAAGTTCCTTTAAAGTATGGTTTATTTTCTTTTCCTTCCCTGAAGGCTGGATGTGACCAGAGGCTTGTCGTTTATCGCTAGGGTTGTTGTGAACCACTGTGTGATTTTGGCTATAAAAGAGGGTCCTTTGTTGCTCTAGAGGCACTTTGGAAATCCAAATCAAGGAATTATTTCTCTTAAAAGGAATTTACAGGCTTCCATAGCCTTTTTAGATTGTATGGGAAAGGCTTCACTCATCCATGGAAGTATCAATGAGCACCAGAAGATATTTATATCCTGATCGTGGGGCATTTGGGTGAAATCTAGTCTTCCCCCAGACATGTCCCTCAGTGTTGAACTGGCCCGAGTGAGGAAGGGGGAATTGGATGGGCCCCAGGGACAGTGGAGCCTGGTGGGCTGCCATCTATGGGGTCACACAGAGTCGGACACGACTGAAGTGACTTAGCAGTGGCAGCAGGAAGTTATTAAGGGACGTAATCACAGGCCAGCATTCCATTAGTGCGTCCCGCCCATGGTGGGTGGCATCATGTCAGCTCTTAGAGAGTCTCCGTTGATGGGCCTCAGGGATTAGCGCCTTATTCTCCTTTATGTACCAGGCAGTGCTTCCTTTCTCATAGCCCCAGTTCTCAGCATGTTCTTTCTCCTCTGGGGAATCCTGGGGCTGGCCTGGGGAGGCTGGGGGCCCAATCTCTAGGGCCTGTAACTCACGTAGACTCCTGCAGTCAAGCTCCCTGGTTTGCAGTTTGATCAGCATTGCTGTTCTCTTGGCTCACAAAGACCCATCCCTCTGATGGGCCCTGCAGTGGGTTCCTGCTCCCTGAGTCAGGAGCTGCACTCTTCTAAGAGATCCAGACTCAAATCTTTATGTTTCGGGGGGTATTTCTAACAGTTAATATTCCTTTTGCTTTCCCACTGGCAGATGAGCATGTAGCACGTGGAACCCACATTTAAAGTCACTGAAAATACTTAATTTCTTATCCTTCCCCAGTTGCAAAGGGCTCATCAATGCAGTTAGTTCCACCTCCTGGACTGATGTCTTGGGTGGCAGAACCCTGGTTTCTATGACTTCATCTAGACTAACTCTGTCATACCCCGCCTTTTGAGTTCCCCTCTCTATAAAACTGCTCCCATTAGTAAACCATTGGCCCTCAGGGCTGTCAAAAGGTTCATCTAGAAGACTGGATTTGCTGGAGTAAGTTTGTTCTGTGGTTTCTATACACTGATGCGCTGAGTCTCCACTCTTGACTGCTGGAAGCAGAGTTGCTGCTTTCAGGGCTTGGCACACCTTTAAGGTAATGTCAGGGGTGTCCATTAGCAGAGCCTGATAACCTGTTAACCTTCCTTCAGTCAACCAGTATGCCCTTTGACTTCCAGCACAGACTGGACCTGATGAGGGTTAATGCATCTATGTGTTGTCCCAGGGGAAGCTTGGAGGCCTTGTTAGCCAGCATGGCTCAGGCTGGAGCTGCCTGCAGGCTGCTTGGCCATCCCAGGGTCACTGAACCTAGCTGTTTTGAAGAGTCAGTCACTGGCCTCTGCTCTGGTCCCAGGTCTTGGGTCAGGACTCCTAATCCTTTTCCGGGCCGCTCGTGGATGGAACAGGGTAAGGGGCTTGTCCAGCTTCGGAAGCCCCAGTGCTGTACTCAGGCTTTATAGAGTCTCAAAGGCCACCTGGTGACCCCTATTCCATTGAAAGGGTCCGCTTTCTTTTCTCTTGACAGCCTCTTACAGGGATTTTGCTTCAAGGCCATAATTGGGAATACAGATGTGACAGAACCCAGCCATCCTGAGAAAGCTTCTGGGTTGCCTGTTTGTGGTTGGAGATGGTAATGCACTAATTGCTGTTTTTCAGTCTATGGCCAGAGCGTATGCCCTTAAGGTGAAAACAAATCCTAAATATTGAACCACTTGTTGTGAAATCTTGTGAGCCTTGTTTGAGGAGACTTTATAACTCCTTTTTGCCTGAAAGTTTAGGACCCTAATAGTATTTTGATCTGAATCTTCTTTGGTCTCACTACTTATCATTAATCATAAACGTATTGTGGCAGAGTTCTGTCCTCAAAGCTCAGTTCCCTTGCTAATGCATTTCCAAAAACACGGAGGCTATCCCCAGAACCCTGAGGAAGCATTGTCCAGATATATTGGGTAGCCTTCAGGGTATCAGTGTCCTTCCATTCAAAGGCAAAGGATATTGAGAGTCTGGATGTAGGGAAATACAGGAAAATGCATCTTTGAGGTCCAGTCCAGAGAAATTCCTAGCGCTCCTGTCTCTTGGGTTGGGAGAGTGTATGGATTGGCAGTGGGTGAATAGGGATGACTGCTTCTTCACTGCTTCTAAGTCCTGAACAAACCAGCACTCCCATGAAGCTTGGGAGCAGGCAGGCTCAAGGTGTTGTAAGGGGGTTGGCAGGGCCTGATAAGTCTGTGTTTTAGGACCATGAGCAGTTACTGGATTCCTTTCAGGCTTTAAAGGATATTGTCTTTTCTAAGGGTCTTTTTCCTCCAGACCTTAACCTTAATTTATTGGGGGAACACATTTTACTCTTTCTGGCCCAGAGGTGTCCCAGACTTCAGGATCTGCTTGTTCCCTTGGGGGATGTCTTGGGGAATATTTTGATGACCAGCAGGTGGGTCATCTGCGGCTACTGGGAGATGCATTCTCTGTTTGAATTCTCTACCTCCTTGGACTTCACTCTGTCCTAAGAATATACTAGTCCTCAATTTATTTAGCAGATCTCTCCTGAGGAGGAGGACAGGGCATCCTGGCATATATTAACACAAAAAGGAGTGAGTAATAATAATGGGCCCGGTTCCACGGGCAAAGGGAGGCGTGAATCACCTTACCTCTGGCTGTCCATCAACTCCTGTCACAGCACAGTCACGGCTGGAGAGTGGCCAGCTGGCCAAGTCCGATCAGAGCGGGGCAGCTCCAGGGTCTGCAGGAAGTTCACTTCTCCTGCCTGCCACACTGAGGGTGACTTGCGGCTCTGCTGGAGTGCTGAGGACGGATCGGGTGGGGTCTGGAGCTGGGCAGGTTCCGGGGCCCCGTCAGTGTGCGGGGCTCTCATCTGAGAGGTCGGCAAGAGACGGGGGCCAGTTGGGGCAGATTCACCAAACGCGGTGACGTTGAAACAGGAGCCTCAGGCAGCCACTCGTCACCCATGGAGAAGCTGTATCCGCGTCCCGGGGGTGCCCAGACCCTCCCCTGGGAAGGGCACACTTGTCCCTTTGTGGTCACTTCGTGGTGTCACCACAGTGTATGTTACCAACCAGGTTCTCTGGCCTCCTTGATCAGTGGAAACTGACTAGAGGCCGGACAAGAAATGCAGGCGTGGCTTTATCGGGTCCCTGCTGCAGCCAGAGGGAATGACAGCAAGTGTGTTTCCCTTGCTTGTTTGCTCCCCGAGGGGGTGCAGCCTGTTCCCTTCATGACGTGGGAGTAGGGGAGGGTCCAGGGGTCCTGCTGGAGGGCTGGCGGAGGGGGCTGCCTGCCCCTTTGGTGGTGCCATGTGCAGTAGCGTGTGCAGTGCCCTGCTTTTGCTCCTGGCCCTTCAAAGGTGGCAGTTGGGCTTTTTTGGTCTGTACGCATCTTGTCCATAATTAGCCCCAGCTGCACATGCGCACTGTTGTTTCCAGTCCCTTATAGTTTCTTTTGCGATTCCCAGGTGGTGCAGTGGTATAGAGTCCTCCTGGGAATGCAGGAGACCCAAGAGACGCGGGTTCAATCCCTGGACTGGGAAGATGCCCTGGAGTAGGAAATGGCAACCCATTCCAGTATTCTTGTCTGAAAAATTCCATGGACAGAGGAGCCTGGTGGCCTATAGTCCCTGGGACTGAAGAGTCTGACATGACTGAGCATGCAGGAACACATGGTTTCTTTATATTTTGCTGTTCAAGGAGACGTCCAGGAGATGTCCGTTTCAAGAAAGGTTCCCAGGTCTCAGGTTCCAGCCTATCTGAAAGGGGTGGGTGAACGACTTCAGAAAGGATGTTCTCGAGGGTGCAGTGGAGGTGTTTGAAGGGGAGGACAGCAGAGAGGAATTGGAACTGGGGAGGGAAACAGGTGATGTGGAGTCGAGCTTTTACAACATGGCTCGCTGTGTGGACAGCTTTCCATCTTGAGGCAGAGTCTGGCAGGGACCTGAGGCGTGGCGGGACCCAGGTGGCCAGGATGGTTGGTCCCTGGCTGCCTGGGATTTCTCTTGGGACACGGTCTGGGTCTGCCTTGGTCACGGATCCGAGAGTCCCCGACGGACGATGGTTCAGGCTGCTGGCGGCGCACAGGTGGGGGGCTGCCGTGGAGGAGGTGCGGGCTTGCTCGCCGCGGGCCGCCCTCTGCTCCCAAGGCCGCCCCTTCCTGTGTGTCCGTGACCCCGTGGTCTGCCGGCAGCTCTGTCTGCAGTTGCCTGGAGCTTGACGAGTCCTCTGTTTCGCTGTCGCATCAATTCTGTTAGAGCCCTGCCTTGGTCGTGCGCAGCCTGTGGCACTGGACCGAGGAGCAGAGTCTCCTGGGTCAGGGTCTGCCACTGCCCAGGGCTCACGGACGCGACAGCCTCCAGGCCGGGTCCCTCGGTGTCAAAGTGGGTTCTGGGACTGGCTAATCGATAGAAGTTCGGGCGCGGCTTTCTTGGGAGTCGTGCTGAGACACGAGCGCGAAAACCAGCAGCAGGGGCCCTTGGTGGCTCCTGGGGAGGACAGCAGGCTGCCCACCCGCTCGGTCCTGCTGTGCAGGGGGCCCAGTTCCTGCTTCTGCTCCGGGCGCCTCAGAGATGGCAGTCTCAGGCTTGGGCACCAGCTGCTCCGAGTCTCCTGCGCTGCCTGCTGGGTCTCCGGCTGTTGACTCTGGAACCTTCCACTGTGCTCACAGACACCTCACAGCCTCCGCCACGTCTGATCCTTCTCAGCTTAAACATGGCTGTTTAACCCTCAGACTTGGCCCTCCTCCTTATTTCTCCGTTTTTGCCATTTTAGCATCAGTTGTTGGCAGATAAGTTCTGTCATCTCTGTTTCCCAAGCAATCCAGTCGTTGCTCTGGCTCCACTGCGCCCATCCTCATCTGAGCCAGCCTGGCGTTTCCCTGAGAATTGCGACGGCTTCCTGGCTCACCTGTGCTTTCCCTGTCCTCCTGGGAGCCTTCTGTGGAGCCAGCCTCACCCTGGAGAAAACCCCTGCTTTAGTGTTTTCCTCTGCACTTAGAGTATGCCCTGCTGCTCGTGGGGATCCTGGAGCCCCGCGTGGTTGGTCCCTGCCCCTCCAGCGCAGCCTCTCCTGGTGATCTGGAGCCCCTGCGTGGTTGTTCCCTGCCCCTCCAGCGCGGCCTCTCGTGGGGATCCTGGAGCCCCCGCCTGGTTGGTCCCTGCCCCTCCAGCGCGGCCTCTCGTGGGGATCCTGGAGCCCCCGCCTGGTTGGTCCCTGCCCCTCCAGCGCGGCCTCTCGTGGGGATCCTGGAGCCCCTGCGTGGTTGGTCTCTGTGACTCCAGTGCGGCCTCTTGTGGGGATCCTGGAGCCCCGCGTGGTTGGTCCCTGCCCCTCCAGCGCAGCCTCTCGTGGGGATCCTGGAGCCCCTGCGTGATTGGTCTCTGTGACTCCAGTGCAGCCTCTCGTGGGGATCCTGGAGCCCCGCGTGGTTGGTCCCTGCCCCTCCAGCGCTGCCTCTCGTGGGGATCCTGGAGCCCCGCGTGGTTGGTCTCTGCCCCTCCAGCGCAGCCTCTCCTGGTGATCTGGAGCCCCTGCGTGGTTGTTCCCTGCCCCTCCAGCGCGGCCTCTCGTGGGGATCCTGGAGCCCCCGCCTGGTTGGTCCCTGCCCCTCCAGCGCGGCCTCTCGTGGGGATCCTGGAGCCCCCGCCTGGTTGGTCCCTGCCCCTCCAGCGCTGCCTCTCGTGGGGATCCTGGAGCCCCGCGTGGTTGGTCTCTGCCCCTCCAGCGCAGCCTTAGGTGGCCCCCTCTTATGTGCTGTGCACACACTGTCCCCTCTTCTGTGCTGACTCCTCAAGCTTCCTCTCTCCGGGCCTTCGCGCACGCTGCTTCTGTCCGACCTCACGTAGCTGGTTCTTTGTCATCCGGGTCTTTTCAAATGTCTCCGCTCTGACCTCTGTATTTTGAGGCTGCCCCAGTGGCCCTGTCCTGCTAGCTCTGGGCTTATGTTGTTCGTATACTGGCTGCTTGTCTGTCTGTCTCGGATGTCAGTTGTGTAAAGGCGGGGACCTCCTCGTTTGTCTTCACCGCTGTTACACTGGCAGCGTGTCTGGAGCTCAGGAAGTCCTGAAACGTTGGCTGAGTGAACAATCAGCGTTCTGGGTTTCAGCCTTTTCTCGTTAATCCTGTGCTCTGAGTACAGCGGAGTGACACACTTGGTTTCCTCTGTCTAGTGTGAATTCCTGGGATCTGCTGCGTGGCTGAGCGAGAGCACGGCCCCCGCTGCTGACAGACGGGATGCTGCACCGGTTGCTGGCGGTGGTCCGAGGACCGGGAAGCCGCCGAGGATGGCGGAAGGGCTCCCCCGCCAGAGGCAGCGCGTCAGCGGCCGCGGCGCCGCCGGTGGCCCTGCCCGCCCGGGCGCAGGTGGTCTTCTGCGGCAGTGGAATGAAAATTGACTTCCATGAAATTTTGATTTCAAAGTAAGGCTTTGCAACTTTTTCATTTCACATAATTCATACTTCTAGGAAGCATAACCTTATTTGTGAAGTGCCAATTAAGATGAAACGTCTAAAGATGAGTGTTTGTAGAACACTAGCCTGTTTTAACTGGAAGCGGATCAAGGAGATGCCAAGAGAGCAATGAAGCGGAGAAGAGGGGCGCGCTGTGCTCTCCGGGGCGTGGCTGGCCCGGGCCCCGGTGAGGCCAGCCCGGTCCTGGCCTGACCGCGTGCTGGCGCGTGGCTGAGTGTGTGCCCCACGGACCCGGCGTGCGCCTCGGACACGGCGGCCCCACAGACCCGGCTGGCCTCGCCCCGGCTCCTGCGCTGTGGGAGCCTGAGTCGGGTTTTGGCGTTGCCTCGGCCAGGTGTCCTCCGAGAGGCAGAGGCTCTTGAGTGAATATAGAGAGTGTAGTTCCTGCTGCTGTGCCGTTCATGGCTTTTACAAGGGACAGGGCCTGCTATAGTCAGGGTAGCTGGGAAACAGTCCTTTTTGGTTGGATTTAATTCAATGACAAGGTCCTTGAATCAGGCATGAACCAGGGTTTGGGTCAGAAGAGGGTCCACTACAGGCCCAGAGGGGGCACTGCTGACTCCCGGTCCCTTGGTTCAGGGCCTCGTGCTTTGCTGCGCCTGGCACTCCTCCGCTATTAGAGTCCAGAGGGCCGGGGACTTCGGGCGATAACTGAGTCTAGCCTTTGTTCTGGGTCACTGTCCGGAACCCCCTGTTGGGCCTGGTCTCTCCCTGATGCCTGTGGGGCGGTGAGGAAGTCATGCAGCCGAGAGCAAGGGCACCCCCTCGGTGTGTCACACCAGGGCCGTCCACCAGGGCCGCAGTGAGGCACGACGCGGGGGCTTCCCCGAGGGAGGAGTCTGCTGTCCGCAGGGTGGACGGGTGTGCGCGCCCATGACCGCGGTCCTCCAGTGGCCTGCTTGAGACATTAAATGAATGACATCTGTGCAGCCTAGATTTAATGATAACATATAAAAAGCTAATCGTCTGAAAATAGTTCATTCATGTGAGCTGTGTGTTAACTGCTTTCTACCTGGAGTTGCTGGGTCACTTCAAGAGTCCTCAGTATGCAAAATTAGTGTCTGAAGTGCTTTTTTTCTACTTGGTACAACTTTTATCAACTGATCGAATTTGATAATCTAATAAAAAAATCTAATAATAAAAAAATAAAAGTTTTAATAACCATTTGAAAGTCTTCCACATACTGATCCTCTAATAAGGAAGGATCATTTTTTTTACAGATGATAAACCTAGATGGAGGTAGATTAAGCCAGTTTACCAATGTAGTGATAAATCAATTTTTAAAAATTACTTTGGGTTACATGGAACTTCTTAAAAGTTTGAAACACATGTAATAAATTATATACTCATTATAATAAATGTGAATGATACAGAAATATAAAAAGTGAATCTCCCCACTGAATACTCACCAAAAGTTAGTATATATGTGTATGCAGGTATACTTTTTCTTCTAACCAAAACTGAGACGGTATTAAGCATCTTATTATGTTTATTATGTACCTTGTTTTTTTCCATTTAAGAATGTCTTCTATAAAAATATACATGTACAAGATTACTTATTGTAACACTATTAATGCAACTGTAAGATTACAGTTAAATGATACCCATACATTATTGGGGGGCTTCCCTGGTGGCTCAGAGGGTAAAGTGTCTGCTTGCCATGCAGGAGACCTAGTTTGAATCCCCAGAATACTAGATCACCTGACCTGCCTCTTGAGAAATCTGTATGCAGGTTAGGAAGCAACAGTTAGAGCTGGACACAGAACAACAAACCGGTTCCAAGTTGGGAAAGGAGAACACCAAGGCTGTATATTGTCACCCTGCTTATTTAACTTATATGCAGAGTACACCATGAGAAACGCTGGGCTGGATGAAGCACAAACTGAAATCAAGATTGCCGGGAGAAATATCAATAACCTTAGATGTGCAGATGATACCACACTAAAGGCAGAAAGTGAAGAAGAACGAAAGAACCTCTTGATAAAAGTGAAAGAGGAGAGTGAAAAAGTTGGCTTAAAGCTCAACATTCAGAAAACAAAGCTCATGGCATCTGGTCCCATCACTTCATGGCAAACAGATGGGGAAGTGATGGAAACAGTGACAGATTTTATTTTGGGGGGGCTCCAAAATCACTGCAGATGGTGACTGCAGCCATGAAATTATAAGATGCTTGCTCCTTGAAAGAAAAGTTATGACCAACCTAGACAGCATATTAAAAACCAGAGACATTACTTTGGCAACAAAGGTCCATCTAGTCAAAGCTATGGTTTTTCCAGTGGTCATGTATGGATGTGAGAGTTGGACTATAAAGAAAGCTGAGCGGCGAAGAATTGATTCTTTTGAACTGTGATGTTGGAGAAGACTCTTGAGAGTCCCTTGGATTGCAAGAAGATCCACCCAGTCAATCCAAAGGAAATCAGTCCTGAATGTCCATTGGAAGGATTGATGCTAAAGCTGAACTCCAATACTTTGGCCACCTGATGTAAAGAACTCACTCATTTGAAAAGACCCTGATGCTGGGAAGGTTTGAAGGCAGGAGGAGAAGGGGTCGACAGAGGATGAGATGGCTGGATGGCATCTCTGACTCAATGGACATGAGTTTGAGTAAACTCCCGAAGTTGGTGATGGACATGGAGGCCTGGCATGCTGCAGTCCATGGGGTCGAAAAGAGTTGGGCATGACTGAGTGATTGAACTGAACCGATATGATTTTGATAAAATAAAGTGGAATAGCCACACAGAGGACTATTAGGTAGATGTGAAAAGAAGGAAGAAGATGTCTGTGAACTGCTATGAAGTAATCTCTGGGATACATTGTTATATGAGAAAAAAAAGGTGCTAAAAAGTATTGTAAAATGTGCTACATTTGTGTAAGAGCTAAGAAGAAATAACAAAATATGCAAATGTATAGCTATTTTTCCAAAAAGAAAAGAAATATTGGAAGGCTAAAGCAGAAAGTACTGAGGTTGGTTACCTCCCAGAGTAAGCGGGAAATGGGGTGCAATGTTGGGGCATGGGGGGTATTGATATTTCTGGCTTGACTTTGTGTAGTTTTGACTTTTAGAATGATGTGAACATTCTGCATACTCAAAACCATCAGGGTTGGGGGGAGCCTACATTGGAACACTACCAGAAATAACCTACTTGCATTTCAGATGAAAAACAGCTTTACTGTAGAGGGAAAAAAGAACAAACCCAGGGACTTCTGACCATACCAAAACCTTCTGAATGTTTTGAGTCTACCTTCAGTCAAAGACGAAAGGAAATGGAACAAACATTGACTGTAATTAGCAAGTTTATTTTTCACAGGGGTATGAACATTTCTGCTTTCTGTGTGTTGCAAGATTGAGCAAAGGAGTAAATATATTGAGGATACATCTACCACTTATAAAAAACAGGCTCTGAAATTTCAGCTCTCCAAAGTTAACAATCTTGTCATGTCAGCAAAGGCCATATTTATCTGATGATTTCAAAGGAATAAGAAAATACTTAAATCAAGACTATTTCCTTTTAAAAAGATACCTGACTGATTCAAGCTTTTCTTCATGAGAACTGATAAGACATTGCCTGCCGGGAGCCAGCTAAGGAACTCCGCCCATGGCAAAGGTCATGAGGAAGGAGGCTTGGCATACGAAAAGGCGTGATCGAGCCTCAGGAAACCCCCTGTTCCCGAGCATCTACCCCAAAACCAGAGTCTGTTTTATGCTCTCACCTACACCTCTGACTTTACGGGGGGCTCTCCCCCATAACCATTTCTCTTGGAGAGGGAGTTAACGTGCAGCTTCAAGGCAATAAAAATTCCTGGGCGTGACAAGAGTGTTTCAGCTTACGGACTCCTCTGAAGGTTATCTAGCCCACCTGTATAGGTTCATCTGGCCACATGTGATTGTTTACAGCCTCCCAACCTGAGAGGCACGAGATGTTTTAGACTTACTAAAGGCAAATTCTTTTGGGGAGTTGGAAATTATTAGTATAGTGGGTTGGTTAGGAATTATATTGGTGAAGGGTTTTTCATTTGTTGTGTCAATAATTGCTGCTAATTCCCTGTCCTGGGTGTGACAAGGGTGTCTCAGGTCAAACCTCTCTGCTGACAGACTAGCTTGTGTGACAGGATTATCCATACTCCTGCCACTACGCACAGGATTGTTTACTACCTCTCAACCATAAACAGCACTGAGAGTTTTGGAGTATTTTAAAGTCTTAATTAGCATAGGGCTTTTCTCATAGTCGAGTCAATGATTGCCACCAGGCCTCCATATCCTTAGGCACCTGGGAATATATTGATCAATGTATTTGGAATATAGAAAATGAAATATAGTAGTTTGAAGGTTAGCAATACTAGACTTTTTGAGTTAATGAATTTTCTCTTTTGTAATAGATCACTGTACTTTGTTATGAATCATTGTGTCCTTGCTATGTAAAAATGTAACTTTATCACTATCTTAAGACTAAATAGATCTTAAGGGGAACATTGGTGAAGGGATTTTCGCTTGTTGGGTTGATGTTTGCTGCTAAATCTCCATGTTCCCTGCCCTTATAATGAATATAACTAGCATATAGGAGAAATAAGTATTAACCTTTAAGCATATAGGAGAAATAAGTATTAACCTTTAAGATTAATCATGTTAACCTTGGGTTAAATAAATTCCTTTCTTGATTGTAACTCACTACACCCTCACCCTATAGGAATGTAACTTTATTTGGAGGGTGGTGCCTGGTTTAAGAAAAAACACCCTTGGAAGAAATAAGTTTTTTTGGTTATCAGAAAGAAAGGATCATAAAATGTCAGCAGGTCTCATGGCCAGAAGATGATGTAATATCCCTAAGACCTATTTTTTTATACATTTAGGTGAAGCACCTGATTTGATAAAGGTCAGGACTGCTGACCCCCGCATGACTCTGTATTCATCCCTACGTGTAACAAAGGTATATAAGCAAACCCAAAAATAAAGAAATCGGATCAGTTTCCGGAAAGACTGATTCCCCCATGTTGTTTCATTCTTGCTCTCGTTTTTCTGGCTGAGGCTATACAACCTCTTTTTCTCTACTAATTTTCTAGCTTCTCTCTATCTGTAACTAACTGAATTATTTCCAAGATTGCCGACGCCGTCCCCACCTTCGAATCCCTGGATCCACCGGGGCTGGACCCCGGCAATTGCACTCTGGGAGGATTGTCAGTGACTCATGTCGTAGCGGTCACATGGAGTACATTGACTGCAAACAGCAGGAATCACCCGGGGCTAAGCTGGGCAACAAGGAGCTTCTGGAAGGCCACTGGGTCCTGTGGAGTGGGAGGCGGCGGCCAGCTGGAGGCAGGGTGGAGCCGGGTGGTGAGGAACCAGGCCCTCCACTGGAAGGAGGGTGGGCTGCCCGGGACACTGCTGCTCCTGAGACGAGAGGAGGGACCTCCGCCTTCTCTCCTGGCTCAAGCCCCAGTGTTCCAGGAGGTCAGACCAGCTGAGCGCAGGTCACAGGCCTGTGGCTGCGCTGAGGGCAGCTATCGCCACGGTTATGTGCCCGCCAAGGACCGAGGAGAAAGGGCCCGGTTACCCAAAGGGGTGAAGGAGGGAGGGGTCGCAGTGATGTCCCTCGCAGAGCTGTGAGCTGAGCCCGTCCAGGGCTCCCTGCGGGTCGCCCGCCTGACAGTCTGGTGGGCTGCCGCTGTGCCCCCGCAGGTGGCCCGGTCTGTCTGAGTTTGGGCTGCTTTTCCTTCCAGGTTACACGAGGACGGGCTCCATCTTTCTGGCCCAAACTCAGGACCGGCTCATCTCCCTGAAGCGCATCAACTCGAGGCTGAAGTACGTATGAGGCTGCGCCCGTCCCGACTTCCTGTCAGCTGACCTCTGCGGAGGCCGGGGAATGTCATTGTGCCCCTGTGTTCTGTGCCAGTGTCATAGGCATCCCCTGCGAGATCATCTCCCCCAAGAAAGTGGCCGAGCTGCACCCTCTGCTCAACGTGCACGACCTGGTGGGGGCCATGCACGTGCCCGAGGACGCAGTGGTGTCCTCCGCCGACGTGGCGCTCGCCCTGGCCAGTGCCGCCTCCCAGAGCGGTGAGTGGGCGCGGGGTGAGGAGAGGGGTGGTCTCAGGAGAGCGGCCCAGCGGCGGCAGGGGCACCAGGCAGCCTCTGCATGGAGCTCCGGCTCGAGGCTCTGAGTTCTTGTCTCAGCGCGTACCGTCAGCACGGTTTCCCTCGGGGCCACATTTCTCTTGTTAAGTCTCCTAGGCACTGCCTTCAGCCCTGCTTAGAGCACTTTACGTGTAAGGGCCTTTCTCCCTCCACAGGACTTGAGAAGCTCCAAGGCTGGCAGGTGCCTCGGGGATTTAATGCACAGCGGGGGTCCTGTCCTGGGGCTGGGGTGACCGAGGGGAAGGCTCACCTGTGGTGCTGTCCGCTCTGGATGAACTGCTGCCTGGTGTGGGTCGCTGAGGACTGAGGAGGCCCTGTGGCACCGTTTCTCTCCTGCCCCTTTAAGGATCCCTGGATTTTGGTTTGGCTGCACCATGCCCCTTGTGGGCCTTTGATTCCCAGCCAGGGATGGAACCCAGGCCCCAGAAGCGTGGACCCGAACCACCGGACCGCCAGGGAAGTCCCATGATCCCTGAGATTTCATTATGTACTTCAGTTGGTTTTTTCAGTTGGCCTGGTCTTTTCAGTCTTGGGAAAGGCCCATTTACACAGTAATGGGTCTCAGTTCAGATCTGTGACTGTGAGGTGGGAAACAGATGAGCCTCTGGGCTAGACAGCTGGTGTTTGACAAGTGGAGTGAAATTCATCCTTTGTTCTCACTCAGACACTCCAAGGACAAAGCTAGTGTCAAAAGCTGAGCTCTGCTAAAGTAAAGAGATAAGGTCCCCGTCTCGAGGTCAAGAAAGACCTCCCTATCTGTGCATGCACAGGAAGGCTTCTTGAGGATCCAAAAGGGAGGGGTGCCACCCCATAATAAGGGTGGACCTGCACCACAGTCCTCTGTGGCGGGATCATCTTAGAAACAGCCGTGCTCACATCTTGGGCAGGGTCCTAGGACCAGCTGTGTGAAGGAACAGATGCTGGTGCTCCCATCCAGGAGGCCTGTCCGCAGTCCTCTCCGTGTGTATTTCTTCCCTGCTTCTGACTTCTGTTTCTCTGTGTGCTCTCGCGTATATTGTGCTGTCTCTCTGATAATAAACTTCGTACTTGTTTTGCAGTTTTTGCCTTCTTGAAAATTTTTGCTTTCAAATGGGGTAAGAAGAAGGGAACTTTGCATCTAGCCTCCAGCCCTTGGTGGACGGCAAGTTTCAGTCCCTAGACAGGGAAATGAGATCTTACATCAGGACTACTGTCCCTCTGAAAAATAGCCGGACAAGTATTCTTCATGTTATGGTCAAAAGAGGTCAAGTCACCGGCGTGGAGACAGATAAAGGACAGATCCAGTGCCAGTACTTTGTCAACTGTGCGGGTCAGGTAGGTTAGGGACAAGACTGGGTCACTGACTTTCTCATTTAACTTTGTCTCCAGGATTTGGGGTAGAGAGGTAAGCCTAGTCTTCTGATGGACTAAGCAGGCGTCCGGGACACACTGTTCCTTCTGTGGCCGGGAAAACTCGGAATCCCCCCTCCACACGGGAAGCCTGCCCTCGCCCCTCGTGTGGAAGCCGGGCGCCGTCCCCCTCCTCCCTGGCCGAGGGGCAGCCCTGCTCAGGGAGGCCCAGAGAGTCAGCGCGGACAGCACTCAGTCCCTGGTCGGGCTGTGGTTCGTGCCATCCCGCCACCCAGCAGACGAGCGTTGGGGTGCCCCTGTGTCGGGAGCGTGGGTTCCATGTCAGGACCCTAAATCCTGCAGCCCTGAAGGCATACTGTCCCTTGCCCCCTCCACGGTCCTAGGGGCAGCCGGGAGTACTTTCCGCCACGTGGAGGTCTTCGTGGTTGGTGTTTGGGGTTCAAAGGGCCTGGCTCCCCACAGGCTCCCCTTCCGAACTGGTGGCTCTGTCTTCTCTGCTCAGAAAGCAGACTCTGTGGCTCACCTGGTACAGTGTTGCTCCCCTCTGAAAACGTTAGGAACTAAAGCTGGGAGTCGGCTTCCCACAGCTGAGGTGGGAGCGGGAGCGCCCAGGAGCCGCTCGAAATGACACTCGTCTCAAGAGGCTGCCCTTGCTCACTCGCCTTTCTGTTCCTCTCCACCCACCCATCCCTCTGTGCGTCTGTAGTGGGCATACGAGCTGGGTCTGTGCAGCGAGACCCCGCTGCCGAGCAGCACGCCAAGTGAGGACTTGAACTTTGTTTTTACTCTTGTCTCCTCGCCCCTGTTCCGTCCTCTGCCACGAAAGGCTTTCTGCTGAGGACAGACTGCGCCCAGAAGAGTCTTTTCACTTCTTTTCTGGAGCATGTTACAGGGCGGTGGACCCCGTTCTGACTTGACTTGAATGTGTCTCTATGAAAGGATGGCCAAAGTGGGCATACCATTTGAGCAGTTTTGTTTCTTTGTTTGCAAGCTAACTGTAGTCCCAGACAGAGGTCTGAATTGAATGTTTGGAATATGACCTCCCGTCAACCTTGATTCCAGCTTGTGCTTCATCCAGTCCAGCATTTCGAATGATGTACTCTGCATATAAGTTAAATAAGCAGGGTGAAAATACAGCCTTGACGTACTCCTTTCCCAGTTAGGAACCAGCCTGTTGTTCCATGTCCAGTTCTAACTGTTGCTTCTTGACCTGCATACAGATTTCTCAGGAAGCAGGTAAAGTGGTCTGGTATTCCCATCTCTTGAAGAATTTTCCACAGTTTGTTGTGATCCACACAGGCACTGGTGTAGTCAATAAAGCAGAAGTAGATGTTTCTCTGGAACTCCCTTGCTTTTTCCATGATCCAGAGGATGTTGGCAATTTGATCTCTGGATCCTCTGCTTTTCCTAAAATCAGCTTGAACATCTGGAAGTTCATGGTTCATGTATTGTTGAAGCCTGGCTTGGAGAATTTTGAGCATTACTTTGCTAGCATGTGAGATGAGTGCAATTGTCCGGTAGTTTGAGCATTCTTTGGCTTTGCCTTTCTTTGGGATTGGAATGAAAACTGACCTTTTCCAGTCCTGTGGCCACTGCTGAGTTTTCCAAATTTGCTGACATATGGAGTGCAGCACTTTCACAACATCATCTTTTAGGATGTAAAATAGCTCAACTGGAATTCATCACCTCCACTAGTTTTGTTTGTAGTGATGTTTCCTAAGGCCCACTTGACTTCGCATTCCAGGATGTCTGGATCTAGATGAGTGATCACACCATTGTGGTTATTTGGGTCATGAAGATCTTTTTTGTATAGTTCTCTGCCACCTTTCAGAAAACGAAGATCATGGCATCCGGTCCCATCACTTCATGGGAAATAGATGGGGAAACAGTGGAAACAGTGTCAAACTTTATTTTTGGGGGCTCCAAAATCACTGCAGATGGTGACTGCAGCCATGAAATTAAAAGATGCTTACTCCTTGGAAGGAAGGTTATGNTTTTGGGGGCTCCAAAATCACTGCAGATGGTGACTGCAGCCATGAAATTAAAAGATGCTTACTCCTTGGAAGGAAGGTTATGACCAACCTAGATAGCATATTGAAAAGCAGAGGTATTACTTTGCCAACCAAGGTCTGTTTAGTCAAGGCTATGGTTTTTCCTGTGGTCATGTATGGATGTGAGAGTTGGACTGTGAAGAAAGCTGAGTGCCGAAGAATTGATGCTTTTGAACTGTGGTGTTGGAGAAACTCTTGAGAGTTCCTTTGACTGCAAGGAGATCCAACCAGTCCATTCTGAAGGAAATCAATCCTGGGTGTTCATTGGAAGGACTGATCCTAAAGCTAAAACTCCAATACTTTGCCCACCTCATACAAAGAGTTGACTCACTGGAAAAGATTGATGCTGAGAGGGATTGGGGGCAGGAGGAGAAGGGGACGACAGAGGATGAGATGGCTGGATGGCATTACTGACTCGATGGATATGAGTTTGAGTGAACTCCGGGAGTTGGTGATGGACAGGGAGGCCTGGTGTGCTGTGATTCATGGGGTCGCAAAGAGCTTGACACGACTGAGTGACTGAACTGAACTTCTTATTATCTTGTGCTTCTGTTAGGTCCATACCATTTCTGTCCTTGATTGTGCCCATCTTTGCATGAAATGTTCCCCTGGTATCTCTAATTTTCTTGAAGAGATCTCTGGTCTGTCCGATTCTATTGTTTTCCTCTATTTCTTTGCATTGATCACTGAGGAAGGCTTTCTTCTCTTTCCTTGCTGCTGTTTGGATGTTCCTTGCTGTTCTTGCATTCGATATGGGTATATCTTTCCTTTTCTCCTTTGCCTTTCACTTCTCTTCTTTTCACAACTCTTTGTAAGGCCTCCTCAGACAACCATTGTGCCTTTTTGCATTTGTTTTTCTTGGGGATGGTCTTGATCCCTGTCTCCTGTACAATGTCATAAACCTCCATCCATAGTTCTTCAGGCACTCTGTCTATCAGATTGAATCCCTTGAATCTGTTTATCTCTTCCACTGTATCATTGTAAGGAATTATGATTTGGGTCATACCTGAATGGTCTAGTGATATTCCCCACTTTCTTCAATTTAAGTCTGAATTTGGCAATAAGGAGTTCATGATCTGAGCCACAGTCAGCTCCTGGTCTTGTTTTTGTTGACTGTATAGAGCTTCTCCATCTTTGGCTGCAAAGAATATAATCAGTCTGATTTCGGTGTTGACCATCTGGTGATGTCCATGTGTAGAGTCTTCTCTTGTGTTGTTGGAAGAGGGTGTTTGCTATGACCAGTGCATTTTCTTGGCAAAACTCTATTAGTCTTTGCACTGCTTCATTCCGTATTCCAAGGCCAAATTTGTCTGTTACTCCAGATGTTTCTTGACTTCCTACTTTTGCATTCCAGTCCCCTATAATGAAAAGGACATCTCTTTTGGGTGTTAGTTCTAGAAGGTCTTGTAGGTCTTCATAGACTTGTTCAGCTTCAGCTTCTTCAGCATTACCAGTTGGGGCATAGACTTCGATCACCATGATATTGCCTTGGAAATGAACAGAGATTATTTTGTCATTTTTGAGATTGCACTCAAGTACTGCATTTCAGACTCTTTTGTTGGCTGTGAGGGCTATTCCATTTCTTCTAAGGGGTTCTTGTCCACAGTAACAGATACAATGGTCATCTGAGTGAAATTCACCTGTGGATGTTCATTCTTGCCATCTCCTGCTTGACCACTTCCAATTTGCCTTGATTCATGGACCTAACATTCCAGGTTCCTATGCAATATTGCTCTTTACAGCATCGGACTTTACTTCTATCACCAGTCACATCCACAACTGGGTGTTGTTTTTGCTTTGGTTCTGTGTCTTCATTCTTTCTGGAGTTATTTCTCCACTGCTCTCCAATGGAGAACACCTACTGACCTGGGGAGTTCATCTTTCAGTTTCCTATCTTTTTCCATTTTCATACTGTTCATGGGGTTCTCAAGGCAAGAATACTGAAGTGATTTGCCATTCCCTTCTCCAGTGCACCATGTTTTGTCAGAAGCTGTAATCAAGATTCCCAGGAGAAATATCAGTAACCTCAGATATGCAGATGCCACCACCCTTATGACAGAAAGTGAAGAAGAACTAAAGAGCCTCATGATGAAAGTGAAAGAGGAGAGTGAAAAAGTTGGCTTAAAACCCAACATTCAGGAAACTAAGATCATGGCATCTGGTCCCATCACTTCATGGTAAATAGATGGGAAACAATGGAAACAGTGACAGACTTTATTTTTTGGGCTCTAAAATCAGTGCAGGTGGTGATTGCAGCCATGAAATTAAAAGATGCTTGCTCCTCGGAAGAAAAGCTATGACCAACCTAGACAGCATATTAAAAAGCAGACATTACTTTGCCAACAAAGTTCCATCTAGTCAAAGCTATGGTTTTTCCAGTAGTCATGTATGGTTGTGAATGTTGGACCATAAAGGAAGCTGAGTGCCGAAGAATTGATGCTTTTGAACTGTGGTGTTGGAGAAGACTCTTGAGAGTCCCTGTGACTGCAAGGAGATCCAACCAGTCCATCCTAAAGGAGCTCAGTCCTGGGTGTTCACTAGAAGGACTGATGCTGAAGCTGAAACTCCAATACTCTGGCCACCTGATTTGAAGAGCTGACTCATTAGGAAAGACCCTGATGCTGGGAAAGATTGAAAAGGGGAAGGGGACCACAGAGGATGAGATGGTTGGATGGCATCACCAACCTGATGGACATGAGTTGGATTAGCTCCGGGAGTTGGTGATGGAGAGGGAGGCCTGGTGTGCTTCAGTGCATGGGGTTGCAAAGGGCTGCACGACTGAGCGACTGCACTGAACTGAAGGGGAGCGTAACCTAGAGTTGGCATCATGCTACGTCTTTTGGAGATGCCACAGGCGAGCTCTAAACTCGGGCTGTTCAGTGATTCCCAGCACCGTAGGGAGGGCTCAATACCACTGGGAGGTTTTTATCCCTAGAGTGGGCTCTGCAGCCCCCTCTATCAGGCTTTCCTGTGGCACAGTGGCAGTTATGTGCTTTGATTCTGAGAACTAGCCAAAGCTTCTAGGTAAGTGATTGGGTTAGCAGTAATCTGAAAATTTTTCCACAGTAAATCTGGGAGCAAGCATCCTCGCCCATGACTGAGAAAAGTACTTTTTCCCCATGCTGAACAGTAAATCCTTGTATTGTTTTTCTTTCAAGTCTGTTTTACATATAGTGGTATGTAACTGCTAATGCTGCACTCCTTAGTTTTTCCTCCCCCTCCCTCCCCATTGTCTCCTTTGATAATCATAAATTTGTTTTCTATGTCTGTGAGTCTGTTTGTTTTATAGATAATTCATTTGTATCATTTCTAATTCCACATGTAAGTCATATATAAGTCATACATGTAAGTCATTTGTCCCTATCTTACTTCACTTAGTATGATAATCTCTAGGTCCATCATGTTGCTGCTGATGGTATTATTTTATTCTCTTTTATGGCTGAGGAATATTCCATTATGTATCAGTCAGTTCAGTTCATTTCATTTCAGTCACTCAGTCATGTCCGACTCTTTGCGACCCCATGAATTGCAGCACGCCAGGCCTCCCTGTCCATCACCAACTCCCGGAGTTCACTCAGATTCACGTCCACCGAGTCAGTGATGCCATCCAGCCATCTCATCCTCTGTCGTCCCCTTCTCCTCCTGCCCCCAATCCCTCTCAGCATTAGAGTCTTTTCCAATGAGTCAATTCTTTGCATGAGGTGGCCAAAGTTTCAGCTTCAGCATCATTCCTTCCAAAGAAATCCCAGGGCCAATCTCCTTCAGAATGGACTGGTTGGATCTCCTGGCAGTCCAAGGCACTATCAAGAGTCTTCTCCAACACCACAGTTCAAAAGCATCAATTCTTCGGCGCTCAGCCTTCTTCACAGTCCAACTCTCACATCCATACATGACCACAGGAAAAACCATAGCCTTGACTAGACGGACCTTTGTTGGCAAAGTAATGTCTCTGCTTTTGAATATGCTATCTACGTTGCTCATAACTTTTCTTCCAAGGAGTAAGCGTCCTTTAATTTCATGGCTGCAGTCACCATCTGCAGTGATTTTGGAGTCCCCAAAAATAAAGTTTGACACTGTTTCCACTGTTTCCCCATCTATTTCCCATGAAGTGATGGGACCGGATGCCATGATCATTTTCTGAATGTTGAGCTTTAAGCCAACTTTTTCAGTCTCCTCTTTCACTTTCATCAAGAGGCTTTTTAGTTCCTCTTCGCGTTCTGCCATAAGGGTGGTGTCATCTGCATATCTGAGGTTATTGATATTTCTCCCAGCAAACCTGATTCCAGCTTGGGTTTCTTCCAGTCCAGCGTTTCTCATGATGTACTCTGCATAGAAGTTAAATAAGCAGGGTGACAATATA
>SJYQ01021647.1:0-11682 GCA_006410935.1 Redunca redunca
CCTGTTCCTGGCCAGGATAGAGGTGAGACCCACATCTCCCAAGGTGGAAACTTCACATACACTCAAGGCATTTTTTTTTTTTAAATCTCATTGGCAGACCCCTACTTAAGATGCTTGGCTAAAGGATTCTTGAAATGTATCAGGACCAGCTCCATCATAGCAAGAAAGCAATATAAAAATTGTTAAATACTTGAAACTTGCCTCAAAATAGATTTAGTCTAGGGTGAGTTGTAATACCAGCTCTCCTTTTCTGAATTCCACTTTTGTGTGCTATTTTAGTCCATCTGTGGAACCCGGAATTATCATCCCTGATGTACACGATAAAGACATTGAAGACCCAGAGAGGGTAAACTTGGCAAACTTACCAAAAACACATAGCATTTGAGCAGAGGGGCTTGAATTCCAGTTACAAGGGCTAGGCTGCAAAGTTATATAACATTTGAACAGATAATTCTTTTGACCAGCACCAGCAGTTGCTTTTGGGATGGGGAGCAGACTGAGACAGCTCCTGTTTACTCTCTTTGATCTTTTGAATTTCCTATCCTGCACTTATGACTTATAATAAAACAAAAATTATGTCTAAAGTATTTTGAACCTATGTGTTTGAAAGAACACCATCCAGAAAGTGAAAGAAAAACCCACAGAATGGGAGAAAACATTTGCAAATCGTAAATCTGATAAGGGTCTACTATTTATATGATATATAAAGAACTCTTAAGCTCAACAATAAAAACACTACAACTTTTTTTAATAGGTAAAGGATTTAAATAGACATTTCTAAATATATATATATAAATAACCAATCAAGTTCATGAAAAGTTACCCAACATCACTAGTCATCAGGGAAATGCAAATCAAAACCACAAGGAGACACCACTTCGCCCCTGCTAGGGTGGCTTGAATCAAAAAGACAGACCAGAACAAGCATTGATGAGGGTGGGGGAGAAACTGGAACCCTCATTTGTAGCTGATGGGGACATAAAATGTTACAGCTGCTGTGAAAAAGAGTTTGGCAGTTTCTCAAGTGGTAAAAGAGACAGCCACCATACCATCCAGCAGTTCCACTCCTAGGTGTCTCTACCCAAGAGAAATGAGAACACGAATATCTATAACAGCATTATTCCTAATAACCAAAGGTAGAAACAGTCCAGATGTCCATCAACTGATAAATGAGTAAATCAAATGTTGTCCATCCATACAATAGAATATTATTCAGCCTTAAAAAGGAGTGAAGCACTGACACAGGCTACAGTGAGAAACCTTGAAAATAGAATGCTCAGTGAAACAAACCAGACACAAAAGGCCACACAGTGTATAATATTTATACAAAATGTCCAGAACAGGCAAATACAGAGATAGAATATAGCTTAGTGGATGCCTGGAGCTGGGAGGTGTTGGGGAGAACTGGGTAGGGAACGAATACCAATAGAAATGAAGTTTCTTTTTAGGGTGATGAAAATGTTCTGGAAGTAGATAATGGCCATGATTTTACAACTCTGTGACTATGCTGGAAACCACTGAATTACATACTTTAAAAGGGTGAATTGTTTAGCATGTAAATTATATCTCAGTAAATATTATATATATATATGTATGTATGTATATAATTACTTTTTTATGGAAGTAGAGTTGGTTTACAGTGGCTTTATTTTTTGATAGAGGAGTATTTTGCAGCTAACAGAATTCTTTAAAAAAAGATTGATTTATTCATAATTCTTATTTGTGGGGAGGGCATGGTGGGTCTGCATTGCAGCACCTGGCCTTTCTCTAGTGGTGGCAAGCAGGGGCTACTCCTTGTTGCAGGGTGTGGGCTTCTCACTGTAGTGGCTCCGCTTGTTGGGACACGTAGGTTCTAGGTGCTCAGGCTTCAGTGGTTGCAGCACATGGGCTCAGTAGTTGCCGTTCATGGGCTCTAGAGAGCTGGCTCAGTAGCTGTNGCATGGGTTTAGTTACCCTGAGGCATATGGGATCTTCCCAGACCAGGGATCAAACCAGTGTCCTCTGCATTACAAGGCAGATTCTTAACCACTGGACCACCAGGGAAGTCCCAAAGCTGGCATTTCTTAAGACCAATCCTCTTGTCCTGATTCTGCAGCCCAGGTTGAACCCTCCCACTCTGGGCCTCAGTTTAGTAGCATATTGTTAGTCTCCACATGTTTGAGTTTTTTTTATTTTTTTTCCTTGTAACTTATTTCTAATTTCATAGTGTTGTGATCAGAAAAGATGCTTGATATATCAATTTTCTTAAATTTACCAAGGCTTGCTTTGTGACCCAGCATGTGGTAAATCCTGGAGAATGTTCCACGTGCACTTGAGAAGAATGTGTATTCTGCTACTTTTGGATGGAACACTCTATTAATATTAATTAAGTCCATCTAGTCTAATGTGTTGTTTAAGGCCTGGGTTTCCTTATTGATTTTCTGTCTGGATGACCTGTCCATTGATGAAAGTAGGATGTTAAAGTTCCCCACTACTAACTACTATTATGTTACTGTCATTTCTCCCTTTATGGTTGTTGATATTTGCCACATATATGGCAAATATATACTGAAGTACTCCTATGTTGGATGCATATATATTTACAACTGTTATATTTTCTTCTTGATTGATTCCTTGATCACTATATACTGTCCTTCTTTGTCTTTTACAACGGTCCTTATTTTAAAGTCTATTTTTGTCTGATATGAGTAGTGCTGCTCCAGCTTTCTTTTAATTTCCATTTGCATGAATATCTTCTTCCATCCCCTGGGCCTCCATATACCAATGGTGGCAAGCACCATATCCCTTTCACAGGCTTATAAAGCAGCCAGCAAACAAGGAAGGCACTTGGCAACTTGGATCAAATGTCTTTAGTTGTTTTTGTTTGTTTGTTTGTTTAATGTTGGAGCTGCTGCTGCTGCTGCTAAGTCACTTTAGTCATGTCCGACTCTGTGAGACCCCATGGACGGCAGCCCACCAAGCTCCCTCGTCCCTGGGGTTCTCCAGGCAAGAACACTGGAGTGGGTTGCCATTTTCTTCTCCAATGTATGAAAGTGAAAAGTGAAAGTGAAGTCGCTCGGTCGTGTCTGACTCTTAGCGACCCCATGGACTGCAGCCTACCAGGCTCCTCCGTCCATGGGATTTTCCAGGCAAGAGTACTGGAGTGGGGTGCCATTGCCTTCTCCGAATTTTGGAGCACAATTGCTTAACAATATTGTATTAGTTTCTAGTGTACAATAAAGTAACTCAGTTACACATATGTATGCATGCTCAGTTGCTTCAATTGTGTCCAATTCTTTGTGACCCTGTGGACTTGGTCCACTAGGCTCCCCTCTCTATGGGATTCTCCAGGCAAGAATATTGGAGTGGGTTGTTATGCCCTCCTCCAGGGGATCTTCCCGACCCAGTGATCAAACTTACGTCTCCAGTGTCTCCTTCATTGCAGGTGGATCCTTTACCACTGAGCCACCGGGGAAGCCCATACATATACGTGTATATATTCTTTGTCAAATTCTTTTCCCACTTAGATTATGTTTTTAGGCATTGACTGTTCTCTCAACCAAGATCCAAGAGGGAGTGGATGGGGGCCATTCCCTGTCTGTTGGGGATGTCACTGGGGTCTGTCACTGGGCCCAGGGAGCTCACAGATTGAGGTGTTGAAGAAGTTTGCACACAAGCCTTGGGAATCCTAGCTGATATTTCTAGAAGAAGTTCTGGGAAAGAAAGCTAGGGTAAGCATTTCTCTTTCGAAAATGGCGGGTTGTAGGCAGGGGTGTCACTGAGTCTAATGTGGACACCCTGACAATTCTAGAATGTTCTGCTCAGTGGTTGGTCTGCCTGGAAACCCACTTAGCTAGCCCGTGGCACCTACCATGGGCCAAGTTCCCAATCTCCAGCTCACATTCTAGTGGAGAATACTGATAATAAGCAAATAGACACATACATAAAGAATTTCAGAAAATTATCAGTGATTCACTAAAGACAGTTACCAGAGAAACTGAATAGACAGTGATCGGGGCCTGGGGCCTTTTTTTTTTTTAATGAACACAGGTCAAAAGATTTTATTTCATTCATTCATTAATGAGGGAACCAGCAAGGTGTTACAATGGGTTCAAAGGAAAATCCAAAGAACACTCACATAGAAACAGGTGAGCAATGCTTGGATGAATTACAGACAGAAGCAAGACATGATTGTGCACAATTAATTTGTATCTCTCTTGACAAGAATCATTGCCAGGGACTTCCCCGGCAGTGCAGTGATTAAGACTCTGTGCTTCCACTGTAAGGGGTACAGGTTTGATCCCTGGTTTGGGAAATAAGATCCCACATGCTGTGTGGCCAAAGAGTAAATTACTAAAAATAAGAAAATAAATGAATTGGGGAAGAAAAAATGTTTAAATATGCCAACAAAGGTCCATATAGTCAAAGCTATGACTTTTCCAGTAGTCACGTATGGATGTGAAAGTAGGACCATAAAGAAGGCTGAGAGCCAAAGAATTGATCCTTTTGAACTGTGGTGCTGGAGAAGACTATTGAGAGTCCCCTGGACTGCAAGGAGCTCAAACCAGTCCATCCTAAAGGAAATCAACCCTGAATATTCACTGGAAGGACTGATGTTGAAGCTAAAGTACTAATACTTTGGCCACGTGATACAAAGAGCCAACTCATTGGAAAAGACCCTGATTCTGGGAAACATCGAGGACAGGGGGAGAAGCGGGAAACAGAGGATGAGATGGTTGGATAGCATCACTGGCTCAATGAACAAGAGTTTGAGCAAACTCCAGGAGATGGTGAAGGACAGGGAAGCCTGGTGTGCTGTAGTCTATGTGGTTGCGAAGAGTCGGACATAATTTAGTGACTGAATAACAACAATTTTTTTTTTTTAATGAATGATTGCCAAGGAATTTTCTGGTAGTGTAGTGGTTAGGACTCTGCACTTTCACTGCCATGGTCTTGGGTTCAATCCCTGGTCAGGGAACTGAGATCCCAAAAGCCGTGTAATGTTGCCAAAAATAATAATAAATAAATAACAAAACCAAAAAGAATCATTGCCATAAGCATCCATTTTCTACAACGTACATAGTTGTAAAAAAGCCCCCAAATGACAAAAGGCAAGAGACCCCAAGAAACCCCGTAGAATCAGACCAAGACTAGGTTTGACTGAGGGGTCAGTTCTTTTATCGAAATGATCATCAGGGAGAATTATTCCAAGGAGGTGGTAGAGAACAGAGATCTGAAGAAGGATGGGCAGGTTCCCAGGTGTGAGTGTAAAGGGTAAAGTGTGGGGCTGGGATTCATGATGGAGGATTAGGCAGGAAACCGGTGAGGCCGGAGCAACAGATTCTAGGGCAGTGACCGGGGGACCTGCAGGTCATGGATTCAGGCATAAAAAGGAGTGAAGCCCTAACACTGACTACTACATGGATGGACCCTGGGGACACAATGTTCAGTGAGAGGAGCAGACACAGAAGGAGGACACAGTTGTGATTCCACTGATGGGAAACGTCCAGAACAGGCAGATCAGGGCGTGGATTTGTGGGTGCCTGGACCTGGTGGAGGGGAGTGACTGCTAAGGGGGTTGGGGTTGTTCTTTGGGGTGATGGAAGTGTTTGAAAATTATATAGTAGTGATGATTGCACAATTCTGTGAAAACCACTGAATTGTACATATTAAAGAGTGAATATTCTGGTATGTGAATGACATATCAGTTTTAAAAAGCAAAGCAACACCCGTATTTAACAGCAGCTGTATCCACAATAGCTAAAATGTGGCAACAACCCACATGTCTATTGATAGATGAATGAATAAGCAAAATGTGGTCCAGCCACGCAGTGGAATATTACTCAGCCTTCAAAAGGAAGGAGATTCTGACACCTGCTACAACCTGGATGGACCTTGAGGACGTGATGCTCAGTGAAATAAACCAGAAGGACACACACTGTCTGATTCCACTCACTGGAGGTCCCTAGAGGTGTCAGATCCACAGAGACAGGAAGTAGATGGTGGGGCCAGGGGATGGGGGAGGGGACAGGGAGTCAGTGTTTCACTGGGACAGAGTTTCAGTTTGGGAAGATGAGAAAGTTCTGGAGATGATGGTGGGGATGGTTGCACAACAGTGTGAATACACTTAAGTGTCACTAAATAAACACTTCAAAATGGTTAAATTGGTAAAATTTATATCTCATGTATGTTGCCCCAAATTTTTTTCTTTAGGTTGTAAAGAAAAGTAGGCCTGGAACAGGAGATGAGAGTGGCTGGGCTCAATCTCATTCCGAAGTCTGGATACTCCTGTGGTCCCTAGTGATTTCTCACATCCCATTATTATGAACTGTGGTCATTTATGAGTAAAACTAAATGTTTTTCCTTTCTTTCTCTTTGTTTTAGCCACGACACATGGCTTGTGGGATCTTAGTTCCCCAATCAGGGACTGAACCCAGGCCCTCAGCAGTGACAGTGAAGAGTCCTAACCACTGGACACTAGGAAATTCCCAAATGTTTTTCTTTTCAAAAAATTAAAGAAGTTGAGGGACTTCCCTTCCCAAGGCAGGGAACACGGTTTTGATCCCAGGTCAGTGAACTAAGATCCCACATTCCTCATAGCACAGCAAAAAAAAAAAAATTAAAATGTTCCTCCTACCCCAAAAATATTGATGGAAAGACATCAGCTTGAGCAGACCTGTGCCCTGCTTTATGTTTTGTTAATCACACTGATGACTGTGTAAGAGCCCTGGGCAAGGATAGGTCAGTTGGGATGCTGGTATGGGCATCCCAGCCTATATAGATGGAGACCACAGTGGGGGAAGGTGGACAGGGTCTTTTTTATTTTTTCCAACCATGTGATGAGGTATGTGGGGTCTTAGTTCCCCAACTAACGACGGAACTCGTGCCCCCTGCAGTGGAAGCTTGGAGTCCTAACCACTGGACCACCAGGGAAGTCCCCACACTTATATTTTAAAATATTTATTTATTTACTTATTTGGCTGGGCCAGATCTTAGTTGCAGCATGAGGGATCTAGTTCCCTGACCAGGAACTGAACCCAGGCCCCCTGCATTGGGAGCTTGGAGTCTTAGCCACTGGACCACCACGAAAGTCCCCTCATGTATATTTTTTAAAGGCTCATGATCTATTTTTTCATCTTCAAAACCAGCAGCTCGACATCCTCTCATTTCTCTCTGACTCTGACCTTTGTAACTCCCTCTTTTTTTTTTTTTAATTATTTATTTGGCTGCACCAGATCTTAGTTGCAGCATGTGGGATCTAGTTCCCTGACCAGGGACTGAACTTGGGGCCCCCTGCTTTGGGAACACAGAGTCTTAGCCACTGGGCCACCAGGGAAGTCCCGTAACTCCCTCTTACAAGGACCGTATGAAATATGTATATAAACTCGTTTTCTACAGCTTCTGTGTTATTTCTTTTTGCTGATCAATCCAGTCAATCCTAAAGGAAATCAGCCCTGAATATTCACCAGGACTGATGCTGAAGCTGAAGCTCCAATACTTCGGCCACCTGATGCGAAGAACCAACTCACTGGAAAAAAACCCTGATGCTGGGAAAGATTGAAGGCAGGAGGAGAAGGGGATGAGATGGTTGGATGGCATCATTGACTCAATGGACATGAGTTTTAGCAAACTCTGGGAGATAGTGAAGGACCGGGAAGCCTGGTGTGCAGCAGTTCATGGGGTCTCAGAGAGTCGGACATGACTGGGCAACTGAACAACAACAACAGACCTTCTGTAACAAAGGACTACAAACTGGGTGGCTGGGAACAGCAGAAATATATTCCCTTTCTGTTCTGGAGGCCAGGAGCCCAGAGGTGAGTTGTGGGCAGGGCCATTCTCCCTCTGAAGGCTCTGCGGGAAGGATCTGTTGCAGACCTTTCTCCTGGTTTCCTTCCAGTAGCCTCAGGCTTCCCCTGGCTTGCAAGTTGCTGGCTTCCTCCAGGTCCCTTGAAGTCATCTCCCCTCTGTGGTCATCTGTATCTGTCCAAATGTCCTCTTCTTGTAAGGTCAGTGGTCACATTGGATTAGGGGTCCACTCTGCTCCAGCATGATCTCGTGTTAACTAATTACATCTTCAACTACCTTATCTGCAAATAAAGCCTCCCTCTAAGGTACTGGAAGTTAGGACATCGACATGTCATATATATGTGTGTGTGTCTATATTTTTACACGTATCTAAGCATTGGAAAAGACTCTGATGCTGGGAGGGATTGGGGGCAGGAGGAAAAGGGAACGACAGAGGATGAGATGGCTGGATGGCATCACCGACTCGATGGATGTGAGTTTGAGTAACCCTGGGAGTTGGTGATGGACAGGGAGGCCTGGCGTGCTGCGATCCATGGGGTTGCAAAGAGTCGGACACGACTGAGCGACTGAACTGAACTGAAGCATTATCTATCTAATTTTTAAAGATTTTTTTGATGTGGGCCATTTAGAAAGTCTTTATTGAATTTGTTACAATATTGCTTCTGTTCCATGTTTTGGTCCCCTGGCAAGGAAGCACGTAAGATCCTAGCAGTCAGAGACTGAACCCACATCCCCTGCATTGGAAGAGGAAATCCCAACCATTGGACCATCAGGGAAGTCCTTTTCAATGTAATCTTTTTCACCAGTGACTTTGAATAAAGATGCCAAGATGCTGAAGGCTAGCTTATCAGTTCTGAGAGAATGGAGATAAATTTGGGTTCATAGTGTATCACAACAAACACACAAATACACACTTGCCTTCCTGAGAGGGCTGTAAAGTTCTGTGCACACTCTCAAAAGCCAACTGAATGAATGCAGACAGACTTGCAGTTTGGGAAGATGAGAAAGACCTGGAGATGGATGGTGGGTATGGTTGTACAACAATGTGAATGTACTTAGTGCCACTGAACTGCACACTTAGAAAGGGTTAAAATGGTAAATGTTATGGTATGTATGAAAGTGAAAGTGTTAGTCACTCAGTCGTGTCCAATTCTTTGTGACCCTGTGGACTGTAGCTGCCCAGGTTCCTCTGTCCATGGGATGCTCCAGGGAAGAATACTAGAGTGGGTAGCCATTCCCTTCTGCAGGGGCTCTTCCTGACCCAGGATTGAACCTGGATCTCCTGCATGGCAGGCAGATTCTTTACTGTCTTAGCCACCGGGGAAGCCCTGGTATGTATATTTTATTGTAATTATTTATCTTTATTTATTTGGCCACAGCATGGGGCTTAGTTCCCCACAGGAACTTAATTCCCTGACCAAGGTTTGAACCCATGCACCCTGCATCAGAAGCTCAGAGTCTTAACCAACCACTGGACTGCCAGGAAAGTCCCTACAATTTTTTTTGAGGGGGGAAAGTCAGTTGATTCACCGAAGGATGTGGTCTTGGATGGAAAAAGGGCATTCGTGGAAAAAACTGGAGAAATGTGAAGACAGTGTAGGGTTTACAGGTGTTGGTTCCTTGTGACAGATACACCATGGTGATGTATGATAGCATTAGGGGAAGCAGGGTTAAGGGTAGATAGGAAGTCTTTATAATTTTGGAATCTTTGTAATTTTTCTGTAAATCTAAACTATATCCAAAATAAAACATTTATTTAACCACAAAAAAAAGCAAAGTTGAGTTTGCATGGGTGTGTACATTTGTGAAATTCATCCAACTCTATACATAATATCTGTATGTTTTATTGTCTACAGCCTATATATTAATTTTAGAAAAACACACAGAAATGAAAACACCTGAAAAAAAGTTGCTTGACCAAAAGTGCCTAAAAATGTGCATACCCTTTGGCCCAGAGATTCCATATCTGGAAATTTATCCAAAGGAAATATTTTGAAATGGTCAAGGTATAGTAACTAGAAAAATGGGTTACAAACTAGTATATTTAAAAGGTCCTGGGACTTCCCTGGTGGTCCAGGTGTTGAGACTGTGCTTCCAAGGCAGGGATGCAAGGGGCTCGGGTTCACGTACTGCTTGGTGTGGCAAAAAAAAAAAAAAACAAACAAAACTTAAGGTCCCATTATTCTTAAATATATATATATATGTATAATCTTTGTATACACACTGAGGTATCAACAGTGCTTATCTCTACATGGTGGGATAAGGGTGATTTCTTTTTTCTTGCTTCTCTGATTATTTGACTTTTTTTCAATTAGTATATATTTCTTTTCTTTAAAAAAAGGAGGCGGGGGTAATTGCACCAGACAGAATATCCTATGAGGGTTTTGTATGGGTTTCCCAGGGCGACTGTAGCAAAAATTACCATAAATGTAGTGACTGAAAAAAATGCAAATTAATTTTCTTCCATTTTCAGAGGTCAGAAGTCCAAAATGTGTGTCTTAGGCTGGTCCCTCCTGAGGCTCCAGGGGAGCACTGGCTCCTGCCTTTTCCAGCTTCCAGAGGTGCCGCATCCCTGGCTCACAGCCCCTCCCTCCATTCTCACAGCCAGCAGAGCAGTATCTCCCATTTCTCTGCCTCTGACCCTCCCCCTCCCTCTTACAAGGACCCTGTGATGACCCTGGGCCCCCGAGGAATCCAGGATCATCTCTCTTGTTAGAAGCCTTAACTTATTATGACCTGCGGATTTCCTTTACCATGTATGTACGGGAGCATCTTCATAAGTTCCAGGCATTAGGATTCAGACGTTCCTGGGAGACCATTATCTTGCCCTCCACAGCTTGTAGGGACAAACCAGGTGATAAATAGTGCAGCTAGGGAGACTTCCCTGGTCCAGGGGTTAAAACTCCAAGCTTCCAATGCAAGGGTCACAGGTTTGATCCCTGGTCAGGGAACTAAGATCCCACATGTTGTATGGCATGGGGAAAAAAAAAATGCAGCTTAGATTCTGAAAAAGCTGATGTGATTTCAGGCCACATTAATAGAGGTCTAGCATTCAGCTCAAGGGAGATGGTGGGTCTTACCAAAACATTCCAGGGATGAGACCAGGATGCTGAAAAGAGATAGAGAGCCATGTCCCACAAGGAAAAGACAGATAGATGACAACCGGGTATGGTTCACAGAAGTCCTCTGTATGGCTTATGGGCGGAAGGTGAAATTGATTCTGGGGTCTTCCCAAGGGAGGAATGGAAGGATGAATGTCAGACATGGTCCCAGTCCTATGTGAGTTCCTCTCACTGCCTGGCATACAGCACTGGGCTCAGGCAGGGGGCCGGATCAGCACAATATCAAGAGACTCTTCTGGGAGCCTTGTGGGGGTCTTTCCACCAGACTCATTGGGTCAAAGTGCTGACAGGGCTGCCGAGGCCTAAATCAGAGAATCCAGAGCAAAATTCAATTTCTGAAACTGTGCAGGTGTTTGCACCCCTGTGTTCATCATAGCAGTCCAGAGCAGTCAAGTAGACATATGATGAATAAACAAACTGTGGTACATCCATGCAGTGGATTATTACTCAGCCATAAAAAGGAAGGAGGTTCTGATACCTGCTACAGTGTGGAAGGACCCCCAAGGTCATGATGCTCAATGAGAGAAGCCAGACACAGAAGGGTGAATAGTATCTGATTCCACTCACAGAAGGTCCCTAGAGAAATCAGATCCTTAGAGACAGAAGGTAAGATGGGGAGGAGACAGGGTCTGGGGGAGGGGGATGGAGAATCTGTTTAATCGGGACCGAGATTCAGTTTGGGAAGATGAGAAAATTCTGGAGATATTTGCCTAACAATGTGAACGTACTGAATGCCACTGAGTTGTGCACTTAAAAATGGTTAAGATAGTAACTT
>SJYQ01021661.1:0-15018 GCA_006410935.1 Redunca redunca
CTGTTTTTTAAACGTTTCTTGGTTTGGGCTGGACCAACTATGAGGAGTCCTTTAGGCGGAATCAAAAGTGGGAGGTAGGTAGAGAGGGGGCTGATTGAATTCTGAAAATTCCAACTGAGTATTTTGGGTTTTCTAAGTGAGTGTTCTTTTGAGGGCGTTGGTGATAGATAATTTTTGTCCTTCCTATTGACAGGTTCACCTCCTAGCAGATTACTGGAAGGCAAATGCAAAATGTAAGTAGGAATTTTGAAGTATCAGTTAAAGGAACTGAAATAGTTTCTTTGTAGAATAATGGCAGTTAATTTGGTGGCACCATTTCTAGGGGTACAGTTAATTGATGGGTGCTTATCAAATGCCCATTTTGGAGGGGTGTATTTACTAATACATGTAGCAAGGTCTACGCAGGTGACAGTTTATTATCACAGACACTGCCCGGGACCCTAAGAGATGCTGTTTATTTTTTTCAGTCCCCACTGGCCTGTGAAAGGAAAGAGTGGCCAAGTGTTTTCTACTGTGATGTGTGTCAGGTGTTTCCAGGCTGCCTGTTTTCACTGATCCTGTAACTTTGTTTTTCCCCACAACAAACTTAAAAGGCTGGAGGGGTTTTTATCCTTTTTAGAAATGAGGAGAATGAAGCTTAGAAAAGTTAAGTAAATTAGCCTTGTTGGTGCTGAAAAAGCTTTAACTAAACCACACTTTTCCCATTGTTGATCAATCCAGGTTCAGAGTCTGTGAATAATAAACAGCTCCTTAGGCCCGGTGCCTTTGAGTATTTTATTTAATCCTCATGACAACCCACCATGCTTTTTGCTCATTTCAGCTGATCACCTTGAAATCAACTAGGAAACCTTAAAAAAAAAAAAAAAGCCCAATCCCTCCTGCAGGGAAGGGGATAAACATTTATAAATCCATGGTGATGTTCTAGCCCCTCTTTCTAAATGTGATGTGCTGTGGGGACACATGAAGTAATTCCTTTAATGCAATCCTGACATTTCAAAAAGGGAGATGCAAAACAGGTGTGGGCCTTATCTAACAAATTGAATAGCAGGAGCATATTCATCCCCTGACCACAGTCAAATCTGAAAATGTCACTGGTTTCCTGTGATAAGTGCACTCAATAGTGATTAGTGGGACTAACCACTAGTGTGACACTTGGACCAATTCAGTTCTGTCGCTCAGTCGTGTCTGACTCTTGGCGACCCCGTGGACTGCAGCACACCAAGCTCCCCTGTCCATCACCAACTCCCAGAGCTTGCTCAAACTCATGTCCATTGAGTTGGTGATGCCATCCCACCATCTCATCCTCTGTCATCCCCTTCTCCTCCCGCCTTCAATCTTTCCAAGCATCAGGGTCTTTTTCAATGAGTCAGCTCTTCGCATCAGGTGGCCAAAGTATTGGAGCTTCAGCTTCAACATCAATCCTTCCAATGAATATTCGGGACTGATTTCCATTAGGATGGACTGGTTGGATCTCCTTGCAGTCCAGGGGACTCGCAAGAGTCTTCTCCAGCACCACAGTTCAAAAGCATCAGTTCTTCAGCGCTCAGCTTTCTTTATGGTCCAACTCTCACATCCATACATGACTACTGGAAAAACCATAGCTTTGATTAGATGGACCTCTGTCGGCAAAGTAATGTCTCTGCTTTTTAATATGCTGTCTCGGTTGGTCATAACTTTCCTTCCAAGGAGCCAGAGTCTTTTAATTTCATGGCTGGACTCACCATCTGCAGTGATTTTGGAGCCCAAGAAAATGAAGTCTCTCACTATTTCCATTGTTTCCCTTCTATTTGCCATGAAGTGATGGGACCAGATGCCTTCTTCTCAGTTTTTTAAATGTTGAGTTTTAAGCCAGCTTTTTCACTCTCCTCTTTCACTTTCATCAAGAGGCTCTTTAGTTCCTCTTTGCTTTCTGCCATAAAGGTGGTGTCATCTGCATATCTGAGGTTATTGATATTTCTCCCTGCAATCTTGATTCCAGCTTGTGCTTCATCCAGCCGGGCATTTTGCATGATGTAGTCAGCATATGAATAAAATAAGCAGGGTGACAATATACAGCCTTGTTGTACTCCTTTCCCAATTTGGAACCATGGGGTTCTAACTGTTGCTTCTTGACCTGCATGCAGATTTCTCAGGAGGCAGGTAAGATTTTCTCAGGTGCTGCAGTTCATGGGGTTGCAAAGAGTCGGACGTGACTTACAGACTGAACAACAACAATGCCTTCAGGGTCCACCCATGTTGTTGTAAATGGCAGGATTTTTTTTTTTTTTTTTTTAGTGACTAGATCATATTCAGTTGTTTCTTCTGCATTCAGTTCTGTCTGACTCTGTGACCTCATGGACTGTAGCCCGCCAGGCTCCTCTGTCTATGGGATTTTTCAGGCAAGAATACTGGAGTGGGCTGCCATTTCCTACTCCAGGGGATCTTCCCGATCCAGGGATCCAACCTGAGTCTCTCTTGTCTCCTGCATTGGCAAGCACATTCTTGACCACTGTGCCACCTGGGAAGCCCCTATTCAATTGTATACATTTAACATATCTCTGTATTCATTTATCCATCAGTGAATGGACACCCAGATTGTTAATATATCTTCACTATTGTAAATATTGCTGCAACGAACACAAGGGTGCAGATATCCCTTGGATTTAGGGTTCATTCCTTCAGAGACACCAAGAAGTAGAATGACTGGTTCATATAGTTCTATTTTTGATTATTTTAGGAAACTCCATACTGTTTGCATAGTGGCTGTACCAAATTTACATTTCCATAATGATTTACAAGGATTCCCTTTTCTCCACATCCTCACAGACACTTGTTATTTCTTGTCTTCTTTGATAATTGTCATTCTAAAAAGTGTGAGGTGCTCTCTCACTGTGGTTTTTATCTGTGTCTCCCTGATGATTAGTGGTCTTGAACACCTTTTCATGGGCCTGTTGGCCATCTGGTGGTCTTGGAAAAATGTCTTTTCAGATCCTCTGCCTATTTTTTAATTGGATTGTTGGCTGTTTGTTTTGCTGTTGAGTTATATGAATTCTTTATATATTTTGGATATTAAATCTTATCAGATATATGATTTGCAAATATTTTTTCCCATTTGGTAGGTTGCCGTTTCATTTTGCAGATTGTTTCCTTTGCTGAGTAGAAGCTTTTTAGTTTGATGGATGTTTATTTTTGCTGTGTTTGTTTGGTTTTTTGAATACCAGTTTTTGTTGTATTTGTGATTTACAGATATTTACAGATATTATCTTCATATAGCTTGTTCTCATCATTTTTGCAAAGCAAGTTTTAAATCTTGATAAAGTCCAGTTTATCATTTTTAAAGAGATATATCTAGGTATATCTAGGAATTCTTTGCTTAACCCAAAGTCATGGAGATTTTCTCTCTGTTTTCTTCCATGAGTCTTTTTCCAGAAAAGATGTATTATTTATTTTTGGCTGCTGGGCCTTTGTTGCTGCATTTGGTTACTCTTCAGTTGCCCAGAATGGGTGCTACGCTCTAGCTGGGGTGCACGAGCTTCTCGTTTTGCTGACTTCTCCTGTTGTGGAGCACAGCCTCTAGGGCATGTGGGCTCCATAGTTGCAGAGCGTGGGCTTAGTTGCCCCTTGGCATGTGGGATCTTCCCAGGCCAGGGATTGAGCCTGGGTCCCCTGTAGACAGGTGGATTCTTTTCCACTGAGCCACCAAGGAGGTCCATGTGCTTGAATCTTCCTGCATCTCAGTTTTCTCATGTGAAAACTGGAGTACTAACAGAACTTACCTTGCTGGGATTTTGTGAGTGTTGGGTGAAGCAATGTATGTGAAAGCTTAGCGGTACCTGGCAGGTGCAAGTTCCCAAGAACTTTTGGCTGCACCTGTTCCCACTGACCAGAATCACCCAGCCAGTGGGAACCAGGGCTTAAACAGGTCAACAGGGTTGAAACAAATAATCAACAGGAAAAGTGTCGGTTAGAGACAGGGCTCTGGAGCACATCGACACAGGGCAGTGTGCCAGAGGGCGGTGGTCAGGACCTCTTTGAGGAGGTGATGCTGTCCCGAGAGCTGCGTGCTCAGCACGTGTTCGTCACACGCTGGTGGGACGGAGGCAGGGCTGGCAGCGTGCACATGGCTGGAAGGCAGGCCAGCAAGGAATGTGGCGTTGCACAGTGGGGACAGCATGTGGCCAAGAGTCCAGACGTGCTGTGACAGCAAGTGCTCTGTCCCTCAAAGGAAGGAGTCTGTGCACCCAGCAGCAGGGCATCTTCCTGGAGGAGGAGGCCTTGAGCCGCCATCAAGCACTTACAGTGTGTCCCTGGCCCTGTGCTGAGCCCCATGGCTGGTGTGGTCCCCACAGAGGGGAAAGGCCTGCTGCCCCTGGACAGAGTCCAGCGGGGGCCCCTCGTCACTTTTGCCAGCCAGCTTGGTCCGTGTGAATCTGCGCCTGCAGGCTCAGAAACCTGCCTCAGCACCAGGAAGCTCTTCCGGTTCTCACCCCCTGGGTGCCACAAGCAAGGGTGTGGGCCTGATGGACACACGCTAGTTAATGTATTTGCCTGGAGAAGTAGAGGACTATTTCAGCCGCATGGCCAGGGGCTGGGGGTGGAGGGAGACAGGCAGTCAGTCCCAGACTGCCTGTGGTCCCGGATGTGGGGCCACAGTCTGGGAGGTGGTTGGCATGGAGAGTCTGGATATCCCTGGGCCCACCCTTTGCCGGGGCTGGGACTTGTGTCTGTGATGGCCTGTCTTCTTTCAAAGCCATTGCTGATGGGCCCTTCTGATGGGGCAGTAGCGACGCTGGGGACGTCAGTGTAGGCGTGGCAACTGTGCTGTTTCTTTGTGATGATTTTGTATCTTTGAGCTGATCCATTAGAGGACAAGCAATTTCACGTTTCCTTTTTTAACCTGAGCGGGAGAAGCGTAATATTTTCCCCATAGACTGACATTAGGGATCTCGCAAGAATCCCACTTTATTCACTTATAAAATGACGATTATGGTCCTCACTTCTGGGAGAGCCGGAGCTGTGCTGTCTGCAGTAGCCATTTCCCTTTCAATTCACTAAAATTGAACAATTCAGTCCCCCAGTTGTAGGAACTGTCTTTCCAGTGCTCAGTCGCCACGTGTGGCTGGTGGCTCAGTGTAGGACAGACGCTTACTTTATATTTTAGGGTTAGGGCCAAGGCCTGCACCATCACAGAACATCCTTACCGGAGAGTTCAGTGAAACGCTGTGTGTCACGCACGCTACACATGTGAAGTTTGGTGTTTGCTGGTGTCAGTGGCCTGGCAGTGGGGGAGGCTAGGAAAGATGCGGCCTCTGGCTGGGAGTCTTCTCTGGGGTGAGGTGAGATGCGGTGAGTCCGGTTTGATGAATACCCTCACTCCCACACAAGAAACCAAGCATTGCCACCATCCCAGGGAGTCTACTGACAGGTGCCTTTACAGTCGGGCCATACTCTACCCCTGTCCTGGCCCTCGGCAACCACTGTTCTGATTTTTGCTACTAATGGACTAGCTTTGCCTTTTCTAGAATTTCACGTAAATGTAATACAGTGTATGCTTTGAAATTTGGCTCTTTTCACGCAGCATCGCACTCTTTCGAGAGTCATCCTCGTTATTGCATGAATGAGGTTGCTTCTTTGCCAGGGAGTTTCCTGGTGGCTGAGCGTCCATCCACCTGGTGCTACAGACATTAGGTTGCTTTCAGTTGGGGGCTGTTATGAATAAAGCTGCTGGGAACATGCATGTGCAGTTCTCTGCATGGACAAACGTTTGGGATAAGTACTTAGGAATTTCATAGAATTCCTGGATCTTAGAATACTGGTATGATTGAATTTATAAAAAACTGCCAAACTGTCTTCCAGAGTTTGGCATTTTACACATTGAATGGCACGCTGGGAGAACTTTAGTTGTTCGGTGTTCTTACCAACACTTGGTATTGACAGCCTTTTCAATTTGAGCCATTTTAGTGGGTGTATAATGGTATCTTGTGGTTTTAATTTGCATTTCTCTGAAGACTAATGATGTTAATTAAGCATTTTTCATTTGCTTATTGTCATTCACATATCTTATCATGTGAAATGTATGCTTAAATCTTTTGCCTATTTTTTAATGGGTTATTTATCTTCTTACTATTAAGTTGTAGGGGTTCTTTATTCTAGATGCTGGTCTTTTTTTTTAGTATATCAAGTATATGTATTGTGAATATTTTCCCAGGTTGTGGGCTGTTCACATTTTCTTAACGGTGTTTTATGGGTATTAAACTGTGTTTTACTCAAGTTAATAAAAAAATTTTTTTTATGAGTCATGATTTTTGCATCCTAAGAAATCTTTGCCTCTCCAGATTTGCACAGATTTTTTTTTTAGTATGTTTCCTTCCAGAAAATTCAGTTCAGTTCAGTCGCTGAGTCGTGTCCAACTCTTTGCAACCCCATGAACCACAGCACGCCAGGCCTCCCTGTCCATCACCAACTCCTGGAATTTACCCAAACTCATGTCCATTGAGTCAGTGATGCCATCCAACCATCTCATCCTCTGTCATCCCCTTCTCCTCCCACCTTCAATCTTTCCCAGCATCAGGGTCTTTTCAAAGGAGTCAGCTTTTCGCCTCAGGTGGCCAAAGGATTGGAGTTTCAGCTTCAAGTCCTTCCAATGCACACTCAGGACTCATCTCCTTTAGGATGGACTGACTGGATCTCCTTGTAGTCCAAGGGTCTCTCAAGAGTCTTCTCCAACACCACAGTTCAAAAGCATCAATTCTTTAGCACTCAGCTTTCTTTATAGTCCAACTCTCACATCCATACATGACCACTGGAAAAACCATATCCTTGACTAGATGGACCTTTGTTGGCAAAGTAACGTCTCTGCTTTTTAATATGCTCTCTTGGTTGGTCATAACTTTCCTTCCAAGGAGCAAGGGTCTTTTAATGTCATGGCTGCAATCACCATCTGCAGTGATTTTGGAGCCCAAAAATATAAAGTCAGCCACTGTTTCCACAGTTTCCCCATCTATTTGCCATGAAGTGATGGGACCAGATGCCATGATCTTAGTTTTCTGAATGTTAAGCTTTAAGCCAACTTTTTCACTCTCCTCTTTAACTTTCATCAAGAGCCTCTTTAGTTCTTCTTCACTTTCTGCCATAAGGGTGGTGTCATCTGCATATCTGAGGTTATTGATATTTCTCCCAGCAATCTTGATTCCAGCTTATGTTTCTTCCAGTCCAGCGTTTCTCATGATGTACTCTGCATAGAAGTTAAATAAGCAGGGTGACAATATACAGCCTTGACGTACTCCTTTTCCTATTTGGAACCAGTCTGTTGTTCCATGTCCAGTTCTAACTGTTGCTTCCTGACCTGTATACACATTTCTCAAGAGGCAGGTCAGGTGGTCTGGTATTCTCATCTCTAAGAATTTTCCGTAGTTTATTGTGATCCACACAGTCAAAGGCTTTAGTTTGTATATGGTTTGATGTGTAAATCAAATTGTTTTTGGTGTTTTGCTTATAACTGCTTGTTTCACTGTCATTTACTTAAAATATTATTCTTTCACTGCCAAATTACCTTGGCACCTTCGGTGTGCATCAGTTGTCTGTGAATACGTGGGTCTCATTTTCTTTCATTATTTCATTTCGCTGCCCCAGGTCTTAGTTGCAGCCATATGAACTCTTAGTTGCAGCATGTGGGATCTAGTTCTCTGACTAGGGATTGAACTTCAGCCGCATGCACTGGGAGCAGAGTCTCAGCCACTGGCTCAACAGGGGAGTCCCTGACTCCTTTGCACTTCTATTTGCATTTTAAGATCAGCATGTCAATTTCTCCAAAAAAAAAAAAAAAAAGAGTACATATTCTTGATAGGGATTGCATTGAATCTGTAGATTAGTTGGAGGGTAGTATAGGCATACCTCAGATATATTGACAGTTTATTTTCAGACCACTGCAGAAAGCAAGTATTGCCATCAAGTGAGTTACATGAATTTTTTTATTTCCTAGTGCTTAACTCTTAAACATAAGAGTTATATTTACACTGTCCTCTAGTTTATTACATGTGCAATAGCATTATGGCTAAAAAACAATGCACATATCTTTTAATTTTAAAACTGTGAGACTTCCCTCGTGGTTCAATAGTTAAGAATTTGACTGCTAATGCGGGAGACACGGGTTCAATCCCTGATCTGGGAAGATCCCACATCGCCTTGGAGCGCAAAGCCCATGCAATGCGTCTGCTCAAGCCTGCTCACCTACAGCCTATGCTTTGCAATGAAGAGTAGCCCCTGCTCACGACGAGAGAAAGCCCAGGCACAGCAGGAAAAAGGCCCAGTGCAGCCAAAAATAAATAAGTAATTTTAAAATACTATTGCTAGATTATTCTATTGTATACAATTATACTGCTGCTAAAAATGCTAACCATCTAAGCCTTCAGTGAGTTGTAACCATTTTGCTGGTGGAGAGTCCTGCCTCAACGTTGATCAGGGTGGTTGGGGTGACTGGTTATTTCTTAAAATTGACAACAGTGAAGTTGGAATCATCAGGTGACTTTCTTTCTCTGTAGCATGCACAGCTGTTTGGTAGCATTTTACCCCCAGTAGAATTTCCCAAAGTTGGGGTCAGTCCTCTCAAGGCTTACCACACTGTTATCACCTAGGTTTCTGTAATCTTCTATCCCTTTGTTGCCCAACAGTCTTCACAGCATCCTCACTAAGAGTAGCCTCCATCTCAAGAAACCACTTTCTGTGCTTATCCATGAGAAGCAACTCCTCACCCAAATTTTATCATGAGGTGGTAGCAATTCTTCAGGCGCTACTTCTCATTCTCTTGCTGTTTCCACCACCTCTGCAGTTACTTCCTCTCACTGAAGTCTTTTTTTTTTCTAATTAAAAAATAATTTATTTCTTTTTGGCTGTGCTAGGTCTTTGGTGCTGCATGGGCTTTTGTCTCTTGCGGTGAGCAGGGGCTACTCTCCACGCGTGGTGCTCGGGCTTCTCATTGCCGTGGCTTCTCTTGTGGAGCACGGCTCTAGGGAGCTCAGGCTTCAGTAGCTGTGGCTCCTGGGTTCTAGAGCACAGGTTTAATAGCTGTATCACACGGGCTTAATTGCTCCATGGCTCGTGGGATCTTCCCGGATCAGGGATTGCCCCGATGTCCCCTGCATTGGCAGGCGAATTCTTTACCACTGAGTCGCCAGGGAAGCCCTCCGCTGAAGTCTTGAATGCCTCAGAATCATCCACGAGGGTTGGAATCATCTTCCAGACTCCTGTTAATGTTGACATTTTGACCTCTTGCCTTGAATCTGTTGGCAGCTAGAGTGGTGAATCCTTTCCCGAAGGCTTTCGGCTGATTTTGCCTGGATCCATCACAGGAATATCACTATCCGTGGAAGCTATAACCTTATGAAATGTGTTTCCTAAAAATAAGACTTGAAAGTAGGAGTTACTCCTTGACCCACGGGCTGCAGAAGGGATGTCAGCAGGCATGAGGACAACGGGAATCTCATTACATCTCTGCCAGAGCTCTGGGGGCCAGGTGCATTGTCAACAAGCAGCACTATTTTGAAAGAGATCTTCTTTTCTGAGCAGTATGTCAACAGTCGGCTTAAAATATTCAGTAAACAACATTTATACAGATGTACTATCATCCAGGCTTTGTTTTTCCATTTATAGAACCCAAGCAGAGTAGATTTAGCCTAATTATCAAGTGTCTTAGGATATTCAGAATGGCAAACGAGCCCAGGCTTCAACTTTAAGTCATCAGTTCTGTTATTCCCTAACGAGGGAGTCAGCCTGTGCTTTGAAGATGTGAAGCCAGGCATTGCACTGACTTCTCTTTAGTTATGAAAATCCTATACAGTGTTTTCATTTGTTGCTGTTCAGTTGCTTAGTCGTGTCCAACTGTTTGCGACCCCATGGACTGCAGCACGCTAGGCTTCCCTGTCCTTCACCACCTCCTGGAGTTTACTCAAACTCATGTCCATTGAGTTGGTGATGCCATCCAACCATCTCATCCTCTGTTGTTCCCTTCTCCAGCCTTCAGTCTTTTCCAGCATCAGGGTCTTTTCTAATGAGTCAGTTCTTCACATCTTCATTTGCTGTTTTATCTGCATTGAAAATGTTTGGTGCAACCACTGCTGTTAATTATCTTAGCTAGAACTTCTGGACAACTTGCCACAGCTGCTTCATCAGCACTTGGTATTTCACTTCGTACTTCTGTGTCACGGAGGTGGTTTCTTTTCATTAAACCTCATGAACCGGTCTCTGCTGGCCTCAGCTTTCTCTTCTGCAGCTTCATCACCTCTCTCAGCCTTCCTAGATTAAAGAGTCAGGGCCTTGCTCTGGATTAGGCTTTGGTATAAGGGACTGTTTGGGCTGGTTTGATCTTTCCAGATCACTAAAACTTTGTTTTCCACATCAACAGTAAGGCTGTTTTGCTGCCTTATCATTTATGTGTTCATTGGAGTAGCAATGTTAAGTTCCCTCAAGTATTTTTCCTTTGCACTCACAACTTAATCTGTTTGGTGTAAGAGGCCAGCTTTCAGCCCAATCTTAGCTTTTGACATATCTTGCTAAATTTCATTATTTCTGGCTTTTGCTTTAAAGGGAGAGATGTGTGACTCTTCCTTTCACCTGAACATTTAGAGGCCATCATAGGGTTATTAATTGGCCCAATTTCAGTATTGTTTTGTCTCAAGGAATGGGGAGGCCTGAGGAGAGGGAGAGACATGGGGGGTGGCCAGTCAGTGGAGCAGTCAGACCACACACATTTATAGATTAAGTTCGCCATCTTAGATGGGCATAGTTCTTAGATTCCCAAGACAATTTTAATAGTAAATTCAAAGATCATGGTCATAGATCACCATTTTGTTGTTTAGTCGCTAAGTCATGTCCAACTCTTTGCTACCCCGTGGACTACAGTACGCCAGACTCCTCTGTCCCTCACTATCTCCCGGGGTTTGCTCAAATTCATGTGCATTGAGGCAGCAATGCTATCTAACCATCTCATCTTCTGCCACCCCTTCTCCTTTTGCCTTCAGTCTTTCCCAGCATCAGGGTCTTTTCCAGTGAGTTGGCTCTTTGCATCAGGTGGCCAAAGTTTGGAGCTTCAGCTTCAGCATCAGTCCTTCCAATGGATATTCAGGGTTGATTTCCTTTCGGATTGACTTGTTTGGTCTCCATGCTGTCCACGGGATTCTCAAGAGTCTTCTCCAGCACCACAATTCAAAAGCATCAATTCTTTGGTGCTCAGCCTTCTTTATGGTCCAGCTCTCACATCCGTATATGACTGCTGGAAGAACCACAGCTTTGACTGTAGAGGCCTTTGTTGGCAGAGATGTCTTTGCTTTTTAATATGCTGTTTGTCATAGCTTTCCTTCCAAGAAGCAAGCATCTTTCAGATTTCATGGCTGCAGTCTATCGTCTGCAGTGATTTTGGAACCCAAGAAAAAATGTTACTGCTTCTGCTTTTCCCCCTTCTATTTGCTATAGCAAATATGATAATGAAAAAGTTTGAAATATTGGGAGAATTACCAAAATGTGACACAGAAATGAAGTGAGCAAATATCATTGGAAAATGGTGTTGGTAGACTTGCTTGATGTAGGGATTACATAAATCTTGCTTGTAAAAAAAAGTGAGTATCTGCCAAATGCAACAAAGTGAAGCACAATAAAACCAGGTATGTCCATACTTTCTTAACAATATTTGGTCTTCCCAGTCTTCTGATCCGTGAACAAGGATGTCCTTTTATTTCTTTAGGTCTTTAATTCCTTTCAGTGATGTTCTGTAGTTTTCAGTGTACAATTGTGCATGTCCTTTGTTAAATTTATTCTTAAACATTTTATCCTTTTTGATGCTGGCCTGTGCGCTCCTTGAACAGCATGACTACGGCATGAACTCAACACTTCAGGAAACTGTCTAGAGATGAGTTTCCCTGGCTGGAGAAGCCTGGAACTTACCTTTATTATTGCTTTCCGTTTTTAGTCTGTGCTTTGCATTTGTTTGGAATACAGCCCTGTGTCGCCAGTTATTGAGAAGCCATCACAGCGGCTTCTCTGCAGTGAGAGACAGGATGCCAGGGGAAGGCAGGGCTGGAATCCAGCAGCCTTTGGCCTTGCGTACACACCCAAGATGCATTCTTCTCATTCGTCAGCTTTTTTTTTTTTGCTTTTTAAAAAATGCAATTCCAAAATCCACTGCCTTTCTTCCTTTTTAAAAAAAAGGTTAACAAAACTTTTCTTCCAAAGTCAAGAGACTTAATTCCATTTGATTGCACCTCTGCAAACGTGTAAAAAATTTTGAAGTAGACTAGAAAATGATGCCATGGCATGGCTGCATGTCACTGTTCCAACGTCACCACCTCCACAGCCTGGCCATCCATGGTGACTGCGCTGTCCGATATCCTGGTGGTCACAGGGGCCATGGCCACCTGCACCGGCCCGTTACCCTGGGCGAGGCTGGTCACCACAGTCTGGTACATGCTCACAGGGATCTGGACCAGTCCATTAGCATCTTGGACTCCAGTAAGTGCTCCGACAGCTGCTGCGGTTTCCCCAGACAGGACGATCTGTCCCCCGCCTTGCAAGGTGGCCTTGGCCAGGGTGGCGACAGCATGGGCGGCAGCTTCGCTGTTGAGTGCCATGGTGACCGTAGCTCCCTGTTGCATCTCCTGAGAAGCTGCCACTGCGGCCTCTGCCAGTGATGCTACCGCCTGGGTGGCCTCTGACGCTTGCGTTATCTGGATGGTCATCTCACCCCCCTGTAACGTGGCCCAGTTTTGTTCCACCTCTTCATTCGTCAGCTTTTAGAGCTGGTTTTGAGGATTCGGTGAGCTAGTAAATGAAAAAGTACCTGGACACTGCTGCACCCATCGGGCTCATTTCCTAGACTGATTCTGAGAAACAGCCCAATTGGAAACTTGGGGCTCCTTTTAGACCTTTTCATTGTGATAATTTTCAAATACACAGAAACACTGGAATCACTTTCTGGTATGCCTGGCTGTGTATTAATTCACATCTTTCCCCTCCCTAGCACTGCCTCTGGCCTGGGCAAGGACAGCTTGTGTCCTCTTCCCCATTTAATTATTTCTGTCCCTACTTCCTCCTTGCAAAATTGCGAATGTTAACACTTCAGTCCAGCTGTATTTGGCCAAAGAGGCTAGGGTTACCTACGCTGGGAATCAACTGCTTGGAAATGGATGGAATTCTAAGTATCTTCCTTGTTGGGGGCTCAGATCTACCCTGGGTCTCTAGTTGTGGGGACGTTTCTGTAACAGGCACTCACGTCTACTCTCTGGTCTGTCATGTGGACCCGAAGCTTTTTCCCAGTAGGAACTGACTTCTCTTCAGGGGCAAAGACCCTCCTCACCTCTCCTCTGGATCCCATCCATCTCCCCCACAAAGCTGTGGATAGTCCCCACAAAGGAAAGTTACGTGCTGTCCTCCCCAGAAACTTCCCAATAGCCAGAAGCTTTTACCCCTATTTCCTCTGTTCCCTGCTTGTACCACTTAAGACTTTCCACTTTATCTTGTTTAAGCATCATTCTGCCTTTTCTTCTAGATCACTAGCTGGCTGGCCTGAGGGCAAGGCTGCACCCCATCCACGTGTGTTGTCCCACCTGAGACAGAACGTAGGCGCTGCGTGTATGTCTGCTGGACCACTGACCTGAGGCAGGTGAACGCTGGGAAACATTTTCTGGAGTGGGCGCTGAGTGTGCTGGTCCACCTCACATGGACAGACTGGTTATTTTTGCTGAGACCAAGTAAACTAGTGGAAAAGCCAAACAGGAGTTTGAATTAAGGTACTTGAAGAGGGTCTTCTTTCCTTAGCCTTTAGCAGATGATCGAGTCAGCGTAAATTAAAGCTCTGTTAGAGTAGCAAGGAAGACCTGGCAAACGCTGCCAGAGCAGCTCACTCCAGGGTCCTTCAGACTTTTCAGACTTGTCCGCAGCGGATGTACTATAGAGGAAGGGCCGGTTCCCTTTCTGTTCTTCAACACCCATCTCAGTATCGGACTAGCCTCTCTCAGCCTTCCCATTGTGGGTTTTATTTCCAGTGTCTCTTCCTACAGCCTTGTCCCCCTAGGACTTCTTGGCTGGCAGTCAGCAAAATAAAGTGTGGATCACAAGAGAACAGGGCTGTACTGTTGCCCCAGCTTCCAGAGGAGCTACCTGCGACTTCAGCAGGTATGAGTCCTCTTAGGTGGCCATTCTTACTCCTGTAAGATGAGGGTGACTGAATGAAGACCATGCAGCCATACACAGGGACCATAGAGAAGGAGCTGTTACCAGGCTGATAAAGGCTCATCAATTCAAATGGATAAAAATTAACGTTTAGCAGGTACTCATCTTTTTCCCTGACAAGTCTTTTTCTAAAATTTTGGATGAATTTATCAAAATCTATCTTATCACAAAATCACTTCATGTAATAGTTAGGGAGGGCTGTTGAGCTAGTGCTTCCACCTTCCGTCCGAAATCCTAGGTGTCAGGCATTTAAACTGATGCATTCCAACACAAAGATGCAACCGCAAGAAGTGAAACAAAATCAGGTGTCTGTCTCACACGGTTTATTTAACAATAGGTAATAAGAAATCAAATTTAACAGTCTATACAGTGATCCAAAGTTCATATTTATAAGTAATCAATTTTAATCGCATGATTTACAAGTTGAGGGTTTTTGCTTTCTATTTTCAAGTTTTACAGAAAGTGTGTGTGTGGGGGGTGGGGGCAGGGTAAGGAGGAAGAAAGCAAGCACAGAAGAAACCCCAGGGACATTCTGCGTGTTAAAATCATCCCACTGGAATCGTTTCTTACCCTCTTTTTAATTTTTTCCTTTGTTAGATGTAAAAATAACGAAAAAAATTCTTTCAAGAAACAGAACCACAATATATATAATACATCAATTTGGCAGCTGCCCCTGTATATTTTGAAAAAGTCATTTTTTCTCTCTACATGTACAAATTACTTTAATACTTGAAGTTTTTACGATCAGACTTACGGAATAGAAAATTTTCTGGAGCACAAAAGTTGACTTGAGGGGAGCAAAGGGGTTTTTTTTTTTTTTTT
>SJYQ01021661.1:15150-76832 GCA_006410935.1 Redunca redunca
ATATATAGAATGTAATTTTAAAGTAACATTAACCCCTTTTGTCCTCTGGTTTTAGAAATGTTCTTTTTTAACTCTTTCATAAAGTGAGGAAAATAGGGAAAAATGTCAACCATCTGCACCAGTAAATAATAACTATTAATATTACATATTTTCATTAATTTAAAAAAAATAATAAAACCTATTGGAGGTGCAAGGCAGGAGCATGTGGTTGGCTTCACAGACCTCAGCCTCCTCCCAGTGCACACTTGAACCAAACACACAAGGGAAAAAAAACAGGCTGGTGGTAACCAGCCATAACAAAAATATATTCTTTGTATTCTATCACCCCTCAGGTTCATCTCGCATGTTTGCTCGAAACCACAAACAGCTACTGCACAGTTCTTATGTGTTCCAAGGAAAATTGTCTCTTAGGCTAAGAAAGATTCAAAAAAATTGTTTGCAGTACAAAAAGTCTTAAGAGAAAATAATTTTTTTTTGCTCCCAAAATACTACAAGGTGTCTCTAGTGTATGTCTAGTGTACTCTGTGAGAGGTTTGAATTCAAGTCTGAGTTGTCGGTGCCGAGTCCCAGGTCCGTGGCGCTCGCACCATGGAGGTTTGCCATGCCTGGATTGCTAGCGAGCTGAGAGAGCATCGAATTCTGGTCCGGGCTGGCAAAATGCCCTTGTTCCATGGGGTTGCCCTGGGCAGCGACCAGTCCAGGATGTGGAGAACTGGTCTGTGGGGAGACGTGGTGTGGAGAAGGCTGAGGCTGCATCCGTGGGGAAGGGCTGGAGTGGGGGGGCTGGGACTGCGGCCGCGGAGAAGGGACAGGCTGGGGAGATCGCACTTGATTGGAGAGAGACGGGATCTGCTGGCCTTGGAGGTGCGGGGACTGAGCCTGACTCGGGAGCATGTGCTGCTGGGGACTCATGGGGTTGGGCTGGGCCGGCGAGCCCATCTGTTGCTGAAGGAGCCGCTGCTGGTAGGCCTGCAGACTGGCTCCTGCCTCTGCTCCCAGGGCCTGTGGGAGCTGGCCCATTTGTCCCATGTTCCCTTGCGGTATCTGCTGCATGTGATGCTGCATTCGTGGTGGCGGCTGCTGCTGTGGGGCAGGGTAGCCCACGCCCTGGGGGGGCTGGAACTGGTTGTGGTTGGCCAGCCCCGGGCCCATCCCTGGCCCCGCTCCCTGCTGCTGCTGCTGCATCATCTGCTGTCGCCTCAAGATGTCTCGGAATTGCGAGGGCATGGTGCTGTGATTCATGTTCATCTGCTGAGCCTGCGGGCTCATCCCGCCCATGGGTGGTGGGAGCTGCTGCTGCTGAGTGGGCTGCTGGGGCAGGCCGGCCCTCGGGACACCTGCCTGCATGGGGTTCAAGTTCTGCATGGCGGGGCTGGAGTGGACCCCCTGCTGACCTGGCATGGCGGGGGGCTGCAGGCCCGGCTGCCCGGGGAGCGGCTGCGGGTTGGAGTTGGCGTACTTGGCAGCCCGCTGTTTGATGAATGCAGCCAGTAGCTGGGGGTTGGCATGAAGGATACTGAGCACCTGTTGCTGCTGCATGGGGGAGCTGGGAGACCTGAGAGTCCGCAGGAGGTTCTGTAAGGCTTGTTGAGACACAGTGCCTGGCTTGAGAGGGCTCACACCTACCTGGCCCAGGCCCGTCTGGGGAGGCATGTTCAGGGGCTGCCCATGCTGTGACACCGACATCATGGCTGGCCGGGGCATCCCGGACTGCAGCTGGGGTGGGGGCAGTCCTCCCTGGGCCCACGGGGGTTGCTGCTGCATGCCAGTGGGCCCCATCCCTGGCTCCAAATGCCCACCAGGCCCTCTGGCCATGGGGGGCGGGTTCATACCCATGGGGGCCATGGGAGTCATCTGCGGCATCTGGTGCTGGATCGGCCGCTGAAAGATTTGCACATGGGCCATCTGGCGTTGCGTCTCGGCTGCCCTCTGAATCTGCATGGCCACTTCCACTGCTGCAGGTGGGGGTCCCGGAAGTGGGGGCTGAGCAGTCTGAGGCGGGGTCGGGGGGGTCACTTGGCCTGCTGCCTTGCCCTGGGACACCGGGCCAGCAGCTTGAGTCCTGGGCAAGTAGGGCGGCATGTTGTTGGGAGGTGTGGGCTGGGGCTGAGAGGGGGGCGGGGGCTGGGGTGTCTGCGGGGTGGTGGGCTGCTGGCCTGTCGGCGTGGTCGGGGTGGCAGGGGTCGGGGAGGGCAGGCCCTGCTGCTGCCCCACCACGCCAGTCCGCTGCATGCTGGCCATCCGCCGGCGCAGCATCTGGGCCTGCTGGAGCCGGTGCTGCAGCTGCTGCTGCCGGAGCTTCTGCTTGATGTTGAGGCAGAAGGGCACGGGGCACTTGTTCTCCTGGCAGTGCTTGGCGTGGTAGCAGCACAGGGCGATGAGCTGTTTGCAGATGGGGCAGCCGCCGTTGGTCTTGCGCTTGCAGCCCTTGGTGTGCTGCACCACCCGCTTCATCTTCTGGCAGGACGGCAGCGAGCAGTTGGCGTTGCGGCACTGGCAGGCGTGCACCAGCGACTGGATGCAGCGCTGGATGCTCAGGCGGCGGGAGTCTCCCGGGCTCTGCGTGGCGGCGGCCTGCTGGTTGTTGCTCTCGTCATCAAGCCCCAACCCGAGCTTCTCCATCTTGTGGTCATGGTTTTTAGTGTTGTAGCAGGTGATACACAAGTCATAATCCTGGGGAAAACACAGGCGCAAGTCAACACTCCAGGATTCAAGCCGTTCAGAGGCATTTACATATCCTGCTTGGGCTGAAAAGCCCCATTTTAGAGAAAGCTTCTTTAGCCCAACCATTCAAATCTGACACCAGGCCCCACCTGGCCTGTTCTGGTCCTCACTGGCCCCGGAGCCTGCCCTCAAGGCCAGCACCACCTCTGAACCGCCTCTCAGGTACCTGGAATCCCCCAGCCCTCCCCGCCAAGGGACCCACCTCACACACGGTGCAATGCCAGCGTGTCTCCACGTGGTGCTTGCACTCGTTGCAGGTGTAGACAAAGCGGTCCTGGCTCTGGGTGTGCAGCTCCACCAGCATGCACATGGTGGACCACTGGGCTCTTCGCAGTGACGAGAACTCCAGGTGCTTGTCCCTTGCGAGGGTGAGAAAGGCATCCCGCCCATCCATGAGGTCGCAGGGGATGAGGGGGTCGGGGTCAACAATGGGAGGCAGGGAGTTGGCGGCAGGGCCAGCGATGAGACGGATCACGAAGAAGACCTGCAACACAGACAGCCTCCTCTGGACTCTGGAACCAGAGCCCTGCAGACAGCTGGCCAGGCTCTGCGCCCGGGGCCAGGAGGCCTGGCTCCGTTCTGTGACCACCCTGCAAGGTTACGCGACACAGCCCGCGTTCTTCTGCTTCACGCATTTGTTTTTTTGAAACTGACTACAATGGGCCTAAAACGTCTACATCCTATGTCTTCTACCTCATTCAGTAATTCTTCAAAAGAAGAATGGTCAGACACAGGGCCACTACAGGGGACATTCTGTTTCAAAGAGGTCAACTTTTAAGATGCAATCCATGGTTTAACCGGACTCTAATTATAAGGAAACAAATCAGAAAAACCCAAATGGATAGACATTCTACAAAGCAACTGGCTTGGAGTCTTCACAAAATGCCCATGTCATGAAAGAAAATCAAGCCAGGAACTGAGACACGGCAGCTCAACATGGAGCAGAGGAGCAGACGGGAGCTGGCGGCAGGGAAGAGGCCTCCGAGTGTGAAGTCGCAGCACGCTCACGCAGAGCGTGTCCTCTGGCTTAGAAGCAGCTTACTGAGATAGAATGCAGTAGAACGTTAACTGATGAACCTAGCTGAAGGCAACAGGAGCGCATCTTCTGCAGAACTTTCCTATAAGTTTGGAAGGAAAAAAATTGGTAGGGGTGGGAAGAATAAAAAAGCAAAATCTTTTTCCTTGCTACAGAAACAGAAAAATATTTTGTTGAAGTTTAAAAACACAACACAACCACTGATTCCTATAACCACTGGTATAAAGGCTGCAAGAGGAAGCTGCTATTTCTGTAATAATAAAACGTAAAAGGGAACCTTCAAGAGATCAAGAACTTGTAACTACTGTATTGCCCACTATAACCTGTCAGTTTTTTTGAGGCTGAAAATCTATGCAAACTGGCAATAATATTTGTTATATATCTGGGCAGCAATGCTGGCACAGAATAAGAGTCTAGAAAAAGAAGACAGTGACTTTCTTAGTGGTCCAGTGGTTAACACTCTGCACGTCCACTGCAGGGGCGTGGGTTAGGCCCCGGGTGGGGGTGGGGGTGGGGCATGGGACTAAGACTGCACACGCCACGAACAACATATGACAGGAGCATCCACACTGAGTAAAGTCGCTCAAAGCCAGAGTTAAAAGCTCAAGGGGGGACTGTGATACTGGGCTTGCTACTGTGGCTCAAAGCAAGCACTCACAGAGTGAGGAGGGGTGTTCTGAAAATGTGATCACACACAGGGAAGTACTGTATCTAACAAGTGGGGGCAGATCAAACCACCTGGTGACTCCCTAGGAAACCTTCACTATGGCCAACCTCCAGTAACAGCCATCGTGACTGACTGCTGAATGTCCCCTAGAGCTAAAACAATACCTGAATTTAATAAAATGATTATATTAGATTCTAACTCCTAACAGGAGACTACTACCCACATCTTCTTCAGATGATGTATCTACAACTGAAGTCTTACCTATTACAACATACTCTAAGGGCCTTTCCTAATTGCTGTGATGACAGAGTTCCACACCTAAAATCAAACCATCAGTTCCCTCTCCACATTAATAGCCTCTTCCTCTAAGAACCTGATGTCTGAACATGGAGATAAACAGATGTTTAAACAAACCAACACGACCCTTTTCAAAACGCCTCATCTTAACAATAATGTCAAAGGGGAAAAAAACCCAACATACTCAGTTATATTCCCAAACAACAAATAACCAATATAAATAAAGAAATAATTCAAAGTTTTAACTTTGCTGTGAAGGCATTCATGAATGCATATATCAAAGTTTAACTTTTCTTCAATCCTCTCCATTTGCCAATTCCCTTTCAGTAAGGCGAAACATTCATTAGTTTTGCCAAAGTTCCATTAGAAACTTGAATGGCCAAATAGAGATCTAAGGGGATTTGGTCTAAAGCAACAGCACAAAGACACCCAAAAGATATCCAACAAGCCCATCTTCTGAACAATGGATAGAAACACAAACATAAAACGATTTCAAACAATAGGGTCAGACAAACTACGCTGACACTTCTCCCAACACCATATAGCTTTGTAGCAGCTACAGATCTAAGTAAGACACCTTACCATTTCCTGTTCTCACCACCCTCTTTTTGCTTTCTTCTCCCTCAAATGATTTTTCCCCCCACTAAGGGAAAGTGAAGTTGCTCAGTCATGTCTGACTCTTTGCGACCCCATGGACTGTAGTCTACCGGGTTCCTCCGTCCATGGGATTTTCTGGGCAAAGGTACTAGAGTGGGTTGCCATTTCCTTCTCCAGTATGATTTTCTTCCTTCTGAGTTTCAAATGATCTGGTGCTCACATCACAAATACCAACTGTGGTGGGCCGTTCTGGAGGACCCTGGCCTTGGTTTTTCGACTCTGGGGGCTGTTCTCTTACCTCTTTGTGCTTCTCCATGGTGGCATACAATTTCTGTGAGAGGTCGTTGGATACGTTAGGCATGCCTGGCTTCTTCTTATTGCCCCGACTCAGGCTGCTCTTGTTTTTGCTAGTTTTCTTGTTGTTTTTCTTTTTAGCATTTTTGCTGTCTCCCTTTGTCACCTGCAGGTTAGCATGAGAGAACAAGAAATGGTAATAACTCTTTCTGTTAAGAGACTGTTTAGAAGTTTAGAACAGTTATTTGTTAATAACTGTTAAGAACAAGTATCTAATGGAGCAATAGATCATAACCTTCTAACAGCTGCTCTCTCTTCATTGCTCCTCTCTTTTTAAAGCTGTTGTTTACAGTAAACTAAGGTTTACTAATGTTCTTGCATTAATTTTCTCCCAGTGAAAAATCTCGTTGGTATCTTTTCATTAGACAACAGCACCCTTAGCTCTTTGGCCAGCGGAAGCTGTGGACCGGGAGACACCTCAGGTGGAGCCAGGCCAAACCAAATCTGAGGATGGCGAGGAGTAAGCAGCCGGTAGTGAAGCGTGCACGGGAGCAGGGAGCCAAAGGCCCTGGCTCTGGTTCCTTCGACTCACTTTCTAAAATTTCATGGACTTACTATTAAAAAAAAAACCCCAAAACCCCTTGAAAAACATTCAGTCGAGGAGTCTAAACCGCAGGCTGTAAAGAATTCTTAGACTAAGGGTGACTTCAGTAGTTCAGACTCAGCAAGGGCAACCGACACATTCTGCAGGGAAATAAATGACAAGGAAACCTTCTGGCAGCTTCTGTAGGGGGGACTGGTAAACTCTGGCCCAGATTTGTTTTTTGTACGGCTAAGAATGATGGTTTTTACATTTAAACAGTTGTTTAAAGAAGAAAAAAAGAATGTGCTGGAGACAATAAATGGCCTGCAAGGCCTGAAACATTCATAATTCAGACTTTTGCAGAAACAGTTTATCAATGTCATGTTCTAGACAGGTAATGTTCTGTTCTCCAGGGTTTCCATTACTAGAAATCCAGGATTCCATTTAAAAATGAGGTCTGGTGCAAAAAGGGCTTAAAATCTCGAAACTAGTTGAACCATAGTAATTTATCTACACCAATATTCCGCGCCTGCCCAATTTAGAGAGCTAGAGCTTCAGGGCCTGCTGGAAACCTCAGCTCACGTCTGGGTCATATGAGCGGAGGCAGAGGCGGGAAAGGGGAATGCAGAGCGCTCACATCTGTGCTCTCGTTGCTGGTGTTCTCCTCCCGCTTCCGCTCCTCCTCCTCCTGCTCCAGTTCCTTAATGCTCTCTTCCAGGACATTGGGCCAGAAATCTCCCTCAAAGTAAGGCAATTCCTTTGCGCTTGTCAATCGATCTTCAGTAGCTTGTTTTAAAATATCCTGTGAAAATATCCAAGAACAAATAGCAATGTCTATTTTTTTGGGGAAAAAAAAGCGTTTATTATATAGCAGCAGAGTCATAGCTAATGGACGCAAGAAACGCAAAGAACCAGATCTGTCTTCTGGAAGACAGCAGGGATTTAGTGCCCAAGCCTGATGCCTGGGGAGACAGCGTCACCAACAGGGAAAGGTCTAGTCTGAAGTCAGTATTTCTGGCTTCCTCTTTCCTCTACCCGTGAGGATGGGGAGATTATCCGCCTTTAATGCCTCTGTCGGGAACAAAGGCAGAGGCAGCGGCATTCACACCCATGCCTCCAACGCTTCTGAGACAGAATGCAGTGTGATGGGAGGCATGCTGGCCTTGCAAAAATCCTAGAAATACTGGCAGTTTCTACTGAGAAATATGTTCAGAAAAATCCCAGTTATAGATACTGGACACCATATAGCTAAGAAAGATTTTCTGGGCTGCTTATTAGGACAATACCAGTTCATGTTTTCCTCCCCATGAGTAAAAACAGGTGAGACATTTAATAGTTCAAGTTTCTTATTATGAGATAGCCTAAAGTCACAAATGGTTGTCAAATGTTTTGCCAAGTCTACTTCATCTTAAATTACATGGAAGAGTGAGAAGAAACACAAGATTTTTGTTAAGGTAGTAAAACAAGCCAAATACAGAGTAGCAGACTAGCCAAGCCATGGTGCTGTCATCCCCCGTCCTGACCTTATAATCATGGACGATTCGCTCGGACACAGCTTTGTCAAGCATCTTTTTGTACCACTCCTGCAGTCGCTTGGGCTTGGGTATCTTCTGGTCAGGAGGGTGGCAATGGAAGATGTAGTCGTCTCCCTCACTTGGCGGACACGCCCAAATATGCCCTGTTGTATATCTAACAACACAGACAGAAGGAACATTGAAGAGAAAGATCATCCATTCTAGAAAGAATGCTCCATTTTAAACCACAAAGAGGAATCAGTACAGAAACTTACAATTCCCCAAGATAACATGAAGTGTGTGATCTATGCCAGAACTAGGCATAACCCTGGATCGAAAAAATCCTCAATTTATATTTAAAGACCAAACAAAAGCTACAATGCAAAGGAAAGTCGATCCATGTCAACAAGGGAGTTTAATGAAATGCAAACTATTAGGAGGAATAACCTGCAAGGTGAGGTGCTAAACATTCTCAAGCACATATATACCTTGAAGGTAAGGAACCTGTACGAAGGAGTTTTGTATCTTCAGACCTTGGTGTGATTTTGGTTTTGATACTCAGAGGTGTGAAAGGACCAAGTGCAGTTTAAAGTTCTGGCTCCTCAAATCAAACTGTATCAAACAGCTTAATTGAACAAAATAAAGTAATTTGGGATGGGTGCAACTAGCATCACAATATCCATTTCTTTCCCATGGCAAAGCCAACAATTTCAAAGGGTCTCTAAATTATAGTTCTGCCAGATGAAAACCAAAGTGGAGGAGAAGAAACCAAAAGGTTACATATTTGCACGTACTGTATCTCACCAAAATACCACAGTGGTGATCAGTTTAAAACTAATTAGCTTAAACAAGTTGTTTTTAAAACTAGCATTTGTTTTTATGCTTACCCTAATTTCTTGACATATTCCAAATATCCAATTAGGATTTCATGATAGACTGCAGTCCTCAAGCATTTAGGACGGAAGAAGTGAACACTATCGAGGTATGATATGTATACTCTCCTGTATCAAACGAGGAGAAAGAAGCCAGGTCAAGTTGCATAATGAGTTTCTAACGATGTGGCTAAAGACATCTCTCTTCTCTGTGCCCTTTGCTCACCTTGTCATTTTTAATGCTTATCACACAATATTACATTTATTTAGGTAAACGACTAGATCATGAGCTCATCAGGGGAGTTTTGTGGGTTCGTGGCTCTATTACTATCTCAGCACCTAGCAGGGCCTGAGACACAGCATAATTAGTCACCACTGAGTGATCCCAATACATTCTGGCAGACTCTTATTCTGGCCTTTATACTACGTGGAAAATTCTACACCATATTCTACTTCATTTGCGTGACATTCTTTCACATCTCAAGAAGGTACACAACACAACCCAGATTTAAGTACATTTTCTGAAAAGTCATATTTTAGGCTGCCATTCATATCTCTTTCCCTGTTATTATGAACATGAAAGAGCAGTATTTTCTATTTTTCTTTGTTTCACTTCTACACTACACACTTGAGAACTTGCATTTCCAAAAGAAGCACATCAAACATTTTCTTATCCACTATGCTTGTTCACCTGACTGTAATTTCAAACTTCCACACAAATTAGAAAGCAGCAACAGTAAAGTCCTACCTCTGGTTGGGCGGAGGGCAGTCCGAGCCATACTCTTGAACATGCATACCAAAGAAGCACAAGTCAACACCATCGATCTCTTCGAAGGCAAAGAGCGCTTTGGTTCGATATGGAAAGGATTCTGCCATCTCTCCACTATCTACAAATCTATACAATTCATAGTGGAGGGAAGAAGTACAACATTTCATTCAGATTAGAATCATCAACAGTAACTATGTGTGAGCAATTGTGGATCCATAGAGAAGAAAGGGGGAAATTACTAGATACCTTGCTTTCATGCCTGGTTTGACTTCCACAGTCTTGTCAGAAGCATGAACAACTCGAACAGTGACCTCTCCTGACTCAGGGTGATTTTGTCGCCTTAGAAACTCATTCACACGATTCTCCAGAAATGTCCCAAGCCTGGTAGACGGCAGTCCTAGGATTTACAAGTGACAAGTTCAGGAGTAGCCAAGGTGCACATTTATTACTACCAGTCAAATTTCAATACTGTATCTCACTTCTGCTTTTTCAGCACTGGCAACATTATCACTGACTCAATGGCCATCAATGTGAGCAGACTCTGGGAGGTAGAGGAGCACAGGGGAGCCTGGCGTGCTGCGGTCCAAGGGGTCGCAAAGAGATGGACTCAACTCAGCGACTAAGCAACACACAAGAGCAAAACACTGCACAGGCCTCCATCTCCAGAGCTAAAACTGCTGCCAACCCCCAGCTGAGACGATCACACAGGGCTACATGCAGCCCCTACACAAAACCGAGGGAACCACTCACGGGAAGGCAATTCTGGCCTCTGTCAAGAAATGTACTGGAACAAGAAAAATACATCTGCGCTTTTTTACACATTATTAGGTGTAAGTAACTTCACACCAAAAAGGATACTACAGTTCAAGTACATCATGGAAAAATTATTTGTTGTTTAGTTTGGTTAAATATTTTAAATAATGTTGAAACAAAATTCATTCTGGATGTTAATTTTTAACGATGTTTCAAGCAAAGTTTTCCCATAATTTACCTGTAAGAAAGGAACTTACTTTTAGCAGAAAATTTATTTTCTTTTCTAGTTCGTGCAGTCTTCTTTAAACAACCATCACAGACAAATCTAAAATGTAAACCAAGACTTTGTTTAAACAACTTAGAGGAGCATTTCAAATAACGCACTCTACAGAATCTATCTTATGTATGCGTAAAGTTGAAAATAAACAAAAAAACAACCTGGGAGAAATACAACCAACATACAAAGAGCTTTCAGAAAACATTAAGAGAAAAAAGATAAATAGGTAAAAGACACGAAGAGCGTATAAACTAGCTTACATGTGCAAAGATGGTGAAGATCACAGATTAAAGCAGAAATTTTATTTTTTAGCCAATCACATTAGCAAAAATGTATGTTACCAGTGGGAATATAAAAAGGGACATTTTGAAAGCAGCATGAATAGATTTTATATGTACATTCTCTTTGTTCCTGAAATTACATAAGATGTGTGCTTAAGTAGAATTTTGAGAAAAACTGGACACCACATAAGTACTCATCAACCAGCTGGCTGACCTTCAGTTCCAAGGATCACTGCAAGTCTCATGATCCTTGCCTACTCTGTAATTAGGGAGAGATACCTATCTAAAGACAAGCTTATCTACTACAATTTTCTCCTTAGTGTTTTTTTTTTCTGGAAATTTTGTTATTTAGCTTCCCTTTCCCCCATGAACTCTAAACTAGCATCAAGTTAGTCCAGGAGAAAAGCAGAGGAGAGAGTAGAGCTCCCATCTTGATGAGAGTCACTTAATGCATAGACATCCCCTCCCCAACCTTTCCCTTGAACAGAGCTGGGAGCAGCCTCATTCCTGGAGAGAGGCTCCTGTGGAGCCGTGGTAGTAAACACTTGGCAGTGTCACAATGGACAGAAATCCACTTACTTTCGTGAAAGGCACTGATGATATGCAGCCTGGGTAGCTATGTGGAGAACACTCAAGAAACAAAACAAGAGGCCCAAGCGAATCTAGCTCCCTCAAGTCTGCATCTTGTCATTCTCAGGCATCTCTGCCGCTCAGTGGGGACACCCACGCTACCTGTTACCCAACCGCCCAAAAGACTTTAGCAATTCAAGTCTAACCAGGGCCACCATTCAGTATGCAACCTCTGTAATGTTCTCTCGGAGGCAGAAACAAAGTCGTCATTTTGGTGTTCTCCATTATTGATATCATCTAGTCTGTCTACTGCGATATTAGCAACATTCAAAATCTGTCAAGTTTAGTTGACACAACTGACACTTTAAGGGCTTTCCTGTGGCTCAGTCAGTAAAGAGTCTGCTTACAGTGTGGGAGAGCCGTGTGCTATCCCTGGGTTGGGAAGATATCCTGGAGAAGGAAATGGCAACCCACTCCAGGATCCTTGCCTGGAAAATCCCACGGACACGGGAGCCTTGTGGGCTACAGTCCATGGGGTCACAAGAGAGTTGGACATGACCGAGTGACTAACACTTAGTTGTGTCTAACATTTCCTCTCTAGTTTCTAGGTGCTACAGATTTCCTGTTACCTCTATTGATAAATCCTCTATATTTACTTTTGATGCACAATGACCACCAAAGAATTTAGAAACAGTGAACCAGCTGAGGGAAGTGTCTCTACAGTAAGAGAAGGCCTGTTCTGGATTCCAGGTTGATTACTGTTCCCAAACTGAATTTTAATGACCTTTTCCCAATCCAGAGAATAATTCTAAGAGGCAATAATTTTGACAATAAAATACAATCATTGCAAAGATGACAAAAACTTGCTAAAGTTCGAAACAAAGTCTGGGGAAAATACTGATGCCTCACCCCGATGGCCAGATGATCTCATGATGAAGGACACAGATCTGATGCATCTTTCTCCCACACTCTGTACACTCAACAAACCTGCAAAGGCAAAACGTCGAGTTAAATCCAAAACTTGAAACAAATCCAAAGTGCCGGTATTTCTCGTTTTCTGACAATTCAAAAGATGGCCAAGATCATGTCCAAAGAACTGAAGTAATAGTGTTTAAAAGCTCTTTAGTGTAACAGGTAGAGCGAATCTCAAAACGCAGTTAAATTCAGTCATTTTATGGAGTAAAAAGTGATAGAAAAGATGACTGCTGCTTAAACCTCCGAGTCTGACACCATCCTGTCCATTCCAGGAATGTCTAGTACCAGTATATCTCTGTACCTCTGAAAGGTGTCACAATAAAGGAGGCGATTATGAAACGTTTGGAAAACACACAGGACAAGGCTGGAATAAAGGCACTGGGCAGAGGCAGCCTGGCACTTCACGAGCCTATGAAGCACCAAAACATTAGGGAGGGTTAGTGAAATGCAAATGTAAACCACAGCCTCAATTTTTAACGTTTCTACCTTTTCTGCTAGATGTAAGTTACAGATTTAGCCCAAGAATAATAGCATCACCACACTGGCTGCACAAACCAAAAGAATGAAAGGAAGACAGAAAATGAAAGTGTACTACTCAAGGGGAACTACTTACAGTTCAGGATCCAGAGTGTCATTTTTTCTCTTTGAAAATTGTTCTTTATTTATTGTACTAAGGAAAGAAGAGGATACAATAAGAAAGAGCAACACAGGAAGATTAGCAAGTTGACTATTGTTTTAATAACCAAATGACAAAAACCCCCACCCTGTAAGATTATTTAAATCTAAGACTATACCAAGGATATAGCTAGTACATTCTTAGCTCCCACAAAACGCACGTTTACATGCCTATGTTTTGGGAAATGACTTTATAGTAAATCTGTTCCCACTGACAGGAGAACCCAGTAAGATCTAAAAGCATGAATTTGTACTTTTTTCTTTTCCTTTTAAAATCTTGCCTACTACTCTTAGTGTTAGGTATGTATACCTTTGAATAATTTACTATTTCTAGACAGCTCAGTCTAGCAGTATGAAAGACAGTGTGCATAGAGGGAGCTAAACCACTATTTTTTTAAAAAAGTATTTTTTAGGACAGTCCAGTCAAGCAACTTTTTATATTAATAAAAAATTTCAGCATTAAGAATACACAGTTCAGGTTACTGACAGGATTAGTCAAAAAAAAAAAAAAAAAAAAAAGGGGGGGGGGTTCATTAAAAAATTTTCATGGCCTCCTATCCTGAAATCTAGCCTACTACTCTGCTCATAGTCTCACAAACACAGGAGGCCACCTACAACAAACTTAAAAAATTTTTAAATTTTAACTTTGACGACTGTGATTCTTCCTCATAAAAATGAAGCGATTGAAACTGTTTTCTCCTAGTTACAGACTCCAGATTCATCGCTACGTCCCCTAAGGTACTGCTCTCCGAAGTGTGTTTGGAAGACTATCAGCCTGGATGGACCTGGGAACTTGTCAGTAACACACGCTCTCAGGCTCACTGCCAACTGCAGAACTGGAAGAGGGGTTCCTACACACTTCAAAGTCAGAGACCTGCCGTCTTAAGGCACAGAACTTGTGATAAGGGTGCCTCCTTTTTTTTGCATCAGGGAAACCTACCTAGACCTGACTTCCCTGGTTAGCCAAGGGTTAGAAAATCTCAAGGCTCAAGAGGACCCAAACTAGTACCAGACCTCACCATTTTATATGTCAATGGTGACTGAAGGAAAAGTACAACTTCAAAATCCTATTTGAAGACACCAAGTTTTTCTCAGAAGCCCTGTTTTTACTAGTAACATAACAATTCTGAATTGCTATGGGAAATGTTCTGAATTGTTTATTATAGGTTAAATCGGAAGAGAAGCTGAAGAATATTTAAAGGATACCAAATAGTTCTTTCTTCCTAAAAGAGTTAAATTTGACAGTTTGAATCTTATAGAGATTAGAGGCAATGTTTAAAAAATTTTCTTGGCATTTACCGAACCACAAGAGCTTATGAACTGCAGAAGTCCAACCAAGTCTCTTTATAATAAGTCATTCTCACAACCTCTTAAATCCCTAATGATATTATGATACACATGATTCTAAGGATTTTAGTATTATTAACTTTCATGAGAAGGCTGTATGGTGGTTATTTGTTCAATTCTCCTCAAACTCAAAACAATTAATGATGAAGTTACCTTGCACTCCACACTTTCACTTTTTGAGAGAAGCTATTTCCTTATAGAAGGAATCTATGACCATCCAGTACTGTTGTAACCCCCCTAAATCAGTACCGAGAGAACTTCTGCTATGATCAAAATGTTATCCATCTATGCTGACCAATATGGCAGCCACGAGCCACAAATGTCTACTGAGCAACTGACATTAGAAACTTTAAATCTTTATTTATTTTAATTTGCATTTAAATAGCTACCTGTGTCTACACCATCCTGGACAACAAAACCTAAGACCACTCAGAAGCCTGAGCACGATCATCTGACAACAAACTGAAAAGACAGTACTTTCTAAAATAATAGTTACTTACGTTTGAGGTTGGGAAGGGTCATCCCCCAAAGAAACGCTCTCCCCTTGGATTTCATTGAAACACTTCTCACAGAAATGATACCTGTCGGCAAGAAGGCCATACTGGGGTGAACTGTTCCGTTCACACAACACAGCCCAAGCCAAGCAACGAAGCCACCAATCACAGCAGGCCAAGGAGGGGGACGGGAGCAGAGAGCAGGTCATCAACGGCGACAAGGACATTCAATGATGCAGATTTATGGGCACCACAGTTTGGGTTTTGGTTTTTGCAATCAAAGCCAAGTGCAGACAACGACAAGCATGAGGGAGAAAAAAAAAAACACAAAACAAACGAAGAAATGAGGGATCGCAGGGCAACAAAAAACGTAAAAGCAAGACAAGACAACACAAAGCAGAAAGCCAAGGCAAAGCACAGATTAGCATTAAATATCTCAATGGGATCACAAGTAGCAAATGATTACAGCAAATAAACAAGTCTCACACAGACCTATATATACCCTTTCATTTGAGTAATTAATGCTACTTGATGCAAATAATCAAAGATAGGATAATAAAAAATCCACAATGAACATAGTACTAGGAAATAATCATCTAGAAACAATTTTGGTCTAAAAAAAACCCAAAAAACACCAATTTCTCTTTGATCCCAAGGAAACCACAATGTACAATAAAAAGACTGCACAAGCAGTTAAATACTGATTGTAGCCACCTAGCTTGAGAGGGAAATGAAAGACAGTGGTATGTGCAGACACGTGATTACATTTTCCTTGGTACAGGCTGCAAGCGCTGTAGACCGGTGTTTAAAATCCAAAAATGGTACATAAATGCCAAGATTATAGCATGAGACTATAGCATGCCAGCTGTCACTTGCTTTTTTTGAACATAAGGTGCTAATAACAACTTGAGACCCATTTTCCCCTGGGTTTTCTTGAGTAAAAAACTGTGGATTCTTACAACTACAAAGCATTAGGAGAATGCACCTAACTTTTTGTAAATAAAACAAAAAGTTTAAGTGACTTTTTCAAAGCTAGAAATACAGCTGTAGTGCACAAGTTCAGCAAAAAGCCACCACCATGGGGCTGCTTTATCAAAGTACTGACTGTCCAGCCACGCTCTCACACTGCCTTAGAGCCCCAAGTCAGCACCCCATGCCAGGCACACTGCTGACTGAGTTCACAAAACGAGAGACAAATCATGATCGATGAATGCAATCTGTGTGATCACGGTCCTTACTTTAGCAGGAGAAAAGAAGGCAGAAGTGTCTAGCCCACTAAAAGCGTAACAGTCCGCTGTCATGTGCGTCCTGTAAGGAACAGTCTGGTACTGAGCTGTTTTGGGAGGTGCTCCTTTTGATGTACTTAATAGAGAAAAAAGCAAGCACCCTGGGATCCTCTGATTTTATATGCTCCAATAAAAACTGAGGAATCCGTTGCACACAAAAAGGGAATATTTCCTAAAAGATATAGCTGGCTAACAAATTTCTGGTTAAAAGTTTTCTGGGTAGTTTTGGGAATTTCATGGAAAGATAGACCAATTAGTCTGGCAATTTTCTGTTTCGCCAGAGGCTGTGGTAAGCTATAAAAAGACAGTGGGAAAGAATGTGGGGCCTGGGACAGAATCCCATGTATGCTACAAACTCATAAAGTTGCTTGACTTCTTCATGCTTTGGGTGGGTTCCTGCCTTATAAAAATAAGGGCCCAGACAATTGACCCAAGGCTCGTTTCTACTAGAAAATTGTGCAATTTCGCAAAGGCAGAATGCTAAGACCAGGACTTGTGCTGTACAGCTGTTTCCAAGCAAGCCACACACGAACCATGACTGTATGTGTGCTGGTCCATCCGCATGCACTCCCTGGACACGCGGACACTGTGACCTTGGTCCACACAGGTCGAGCTTACCTGTTCTGATAACTGTAGTAAGTGGCATCACGAGGGATTGTGCATAACTGTTTGCCATAGCAACAGAGTGTCTGTGGAGAGAACTCCAACTGCAAGAGAAACCATTTGATGAATATGGTTTGAAGGGCAAGCTAAAATATTTACATTGACAAATCAGAAAGAGAACTTAAGCCTTAGTCCTCATTATGTCTCTCACGATGGGCAATTTCAGTTTCCGAGACAGTTCACCGAACTAAAACTACTCTAGTTTACTGCTGTATTATTCCATCGCTCCGAGGTAAGCTTAATAGTTGTTACTTCTCCACCAGTTGCCAAAGAACTGAAGAGGGCAGGAGCAGCCCAGTGTGAATTGGCACGCACAGGGAAACTAGCACATGCCAGGCACAGTGCCCCGCAGGCAAATACGACCAAGTTCCTAACTCAAGATGAACTTAAAACCTGATGATCCAAGGATTCAAATTGGTCAAGTTTTCACTGTAATTCTTATCTGTGCAAAAATTTCCTACCTTTCTGCCACAACAGTATCCAAGGCTTTGCATGACAGGGTCAATTTCTTGTTCGAAGACCTCAGACAGCTTGGAGCAGTATTTGTACACCCGTGATGTTTTCCGATTATATAACCAAGCATTGTTGAACATGAGCCAAATGTCATCCACATACTGCCAGGGCTCCTGATACTGTCCAGTGTCTAACTTCCTCTTGATGGTAGAAAGATCCATAGGGCTCTTCACAATATCAAAGTAATCCTAGGACAAGTGACACCAAACAACATTACCAAAAATCTCAGTATATTCAAGGTCCACAGCATAACCATTTAAATTTTCTAGGTAACGCTGAATCTTTGATGTGTCTGAATGTCCAAATAAATGACTGATGCCCATCACATCTTTATTTATTTAAAATACATGTTTGTTTCTCTGGCTGCACCGGGTCTTAGTTGTGGCGTGCGGGAGCTGTCCTTGCGGCACACAGGCTCCCGAGTCGTATCGTGTGGACCCCAGAGCACTCAGGCCTGGTTGCGCCACAGCACGTGGGATTTTAGTTCCCCAACCAGGGACTGAACCCAAATCCCCTGCATTGCAAGGCTGATTCTTAAGTCACTGGACCACCAGGGAAGTCCCCCAACACTTCCTTAAATCATCAGTCTACAGACATACTAAGCAGACAGGGGCAGAGAGAATAACAACTATTCTCGACTTTCTTGCCGTTGTTCAGCTGCTCGGTTGTGTCTGAGTCTTTGCGACCCCATGGACTGCAGCACGCCAGGCTCCTCTGTCCTTCACTATCTCCTGGAGTTTGCTCAAACTCATATCCATTGAGTCAGTGATGCTATCTAACCGTCCCATCTTCAGTCGCCCTGTTCTCCTTTTGCCTTCAATCCTAGACTTTCTAGTAGCAAGCTAATGGTCTATAGGAGCCATTCCAGACACTTTATTATAGTATGTGTGTGATCAACTTAAAGACCAAGAAGTCAAAGACCCTTAGCATTTTAGTACTAGATGGGGCCTACAGATGAAACTACGATCATCTATAAAAACAGAGGGGAAAAAAAACAAAAGATTCCAACAGATTTTTACCCCTCGAAGCACTCCAATGCCTTATCCAACACCAGTAGTGTTGTGTATAAAGGCAACTTTAAAAGCAGATGAAGCTAATTTGAGTCTATCTTTTCTATCATGAAACTACTGCTGCTCAACTGATAAAAATAAAGCATATAAGCCAGCAATCCCATTTTTATATATATACCCCAGAGAAATAAAAAGACACACACACAAATTTGTACGTAAACATTTATAGGCATGCTATCTGCAACAGCTAAAAAGTATAAAAAACACAAATAACTACTGACTAATGAGTGGGTAAAGAGAATACTTGTATATCCATACAAATACTGGTGGGTCATAAGAAAGAATGAAGTACTGATTCGTGCTACAATATGGACATATTTTGAAAACATTATGTTAAATGAAAAGAACCCTGTCACAAAGAACCACATACTACAAGACTCCATTGGATGAAACGTCCAGAACAGACTGAAGGCAGACCAGCAGCTGGCTGGGAGGAGGGCACTGTGGGCAGGAATGGGAGGGACTGCTTAGGGACAGTTCCTTTTTTGGGATGATGAAAAATGATCCAGAAGTGACTGTGGTGATAGTCGCACAATTCTGTTAATACAAAAAACCACTAAATCGTACACTTAAATGGGGGGTTTGTATAATATGTGAATTCTATCTTAAAAAAGCTGTTAACAAATTGTAAGAGAAATAAGAAGTACCACCCACATACTTACAGGGATTCCTAGAAGCTGAGGGTCCACAGGCTGACGAAAGGGAAGGGATTCCGGATCCTGTCGGTAAAGTGCCTCCAATGTTGGCATCAGTGCCTGTCGTAACTCTTCAGGTTTGAAAACTGAAGAAGAGTATATTAGAAATTAGTTACCAATTAAGAGAAAGAGGGGGAAAAGTTCAAGTCAAAACTATATAGCTCAAGACCCAGAAAACACTAAATTCCTTACGTTGTCCCCATAAAGATCACTAAGGGTGTTTCTATTTTCTGGTTCAGACAGATCCTTTAAAACACCCTGTCTAGTCATCTTTAAATACCCTTCATGATTTAGTTAAATTTCTTAGTCAGAAACCCACTTAGTCTTGACCAAGTAGCAAGAGAATCCTAAGTGCTCCAAAAATTTATGAAAAGACTTTTGTCAGCATATTCCAAATGATATGATGGGCAGGGGATGCTGTCAAGCAAGAAGAGAAAGAAGCCCCCTCTTCACAATATCAGTGTATAACAAGTCAGAAATTAGACCTGGTGTTGTCTTATCACCAAAGGAATCAGAACCACTGAAGGCCAAGAGTCCTTCGTTAAAATGTTTGATGTTTTAGAGCTTCAGCAGTAGACATATTTACTGTTTAAATGGCAAATGTTAGTTTTAATTCTAAAAATAAAACAAAAAACTAAACTGTTATCACCAGAACGATGTACTGAGTTATCAAATTATGCTCAAATGTGTTCTCAATATGTTTCCCAAAAGTTAGGAAGATTTGGTGGTATGTGCCAAATGGAATTAATTCACGCTCCATTTAAGAAGCTGGCCATTCAGGGTCCATCACTCTGAGCAGAGGCTTATTTCTTCTATTTACGAATTAATTTCATCTTCAAGATGGTATATCTGTCAGTACCTAGAGTGTTTTTTCACCACGTGGTGGGGGCTGCCATGAAAAATTCAAACAAATAGATGGGAGAAGCTTGTCTCTTATATTAATATTTTGCTGTGTTCAAAATAAACAGAATTTGAGCCAATTTGTGAGATTAGCTGTTTTAAATATAAATTCCTAATATTAAGACTGGGTTTGTTGCAGCCTACATCAAAATCACATCTTCATATATAAAACTTTATTTTTATTTATTTTTTAGCAGGATCTTAGTTCCCCAACAAGGGATCGAACCCCACCTCTCCTGCAGTAGAAGCATGGAGTCCTGACAGTGGACCACCAAGAAGTCCCAACAACCTTATTTTTAAATAACTTTTTAGCCCCATCATCTTAAGGTACATTGTATTCATGGAACACTTTCATAGATATCATCTCAGGAGCCAGCAGATCCCTCTAAGGTAAGTCCTACTACCTGTGACACTGAAGGGGTCACTAGAGCCACAAGAAGTTCTAGTCCTAAACTAGCTAGTAAATTAACTTCCGTGGGACCTTAAACACTCTCTGCTTAAGCATGCTTGCTTGCCTCATTACCATTCAGTAGCATGGTTCAGCCAGCCTGGACTAAGTGAGCTGGGTTAAGTTACTGGACCTTGCTGAGCCTCAGTTTTCCCGCCTGTGAAACAGGGGTCAGGGACCTCACAGAGGGGCTGTGAGGTTCTCAGATGAGACAAGGCAGCTTGTTGGTACAGTGCCTGGTGCACAGCAGTTAACAAAGAAAACAAAGATTATTATTATTATTACTGTTATTTCCTGCATTTTGATCCAGAGTATTATTTAATTTTTGTCCTCTGAAAGAATTCTGAGAAGTTGTTTGCCACCCAGTGACTGCTGGAAGCAAATACACTTAAAGAAAATTCCTTCTCCAACATTAGTAATAATAAGGCCAGGCCCAGGGCGCCAGGCTTAATGAAATCACACGAAAGTTCAATTCCAAGGCCCAAGAAGCCCAATCTCGCTCTACTGAAGTCTTTAGTTTTTCCTCTAGCTCCACAAACCCAGAGCCCAAGAAACTTACTCTTCTTCTTTGACTGTCCCGGGGCTGGAGATGACTGGGTCGCTGAAGTACTTGGCTGGTCTTCTTCCTCTTTCGTCTCAGTTTTTAATTCAGTGCCTCGCTCTTCGGTTTCTGGAGGTTCTACTTTACAGTCTTCTGCTTTAGGCTAGAAGGCATGGTAGGAATTTTTGGTATTCCAAAGACATGTAACTGAGTAGCAGTACCATCATTATCTTATTTAGTCTCCCCTGTGGATGGAGCTCAAGACCCTTTCTCATATGGAAATCAGTAAAATGAGACCTAATTATCAGAGTCCTTTCCTGTAACATGTTCCTAACCCAGAAAGGCAGTAACTGCCCTCCTCTCACCTCTGGAATATCCTCCGGCTGAGTATCTGCTGGTTCTGGTGCCTCCACTTCCATTTTAGGCTCCATTTTTACTTCCTGTGAAGGCTGCTTCTCAGGAATGGTCTGAGAATTCACTTCCGTGCTACTAGTAGATGGAGGGTTTGATACCTGCCCTTCGATGCTTACAGCTGGCTGGGAAAGCTGGGTAGAAAAGGGCGGGGGAGAGGAAAAAAAAAAGTCCGTCTATTACAAAACCAGAATTTAGGCTATATGACAAGATGGCAGAATAACCACCTATTTCTAAGCTAGTGTCATTACACCCATTTATGGTGTTTTGGGGCTAGTAAAAAACTTGCCTTCAATGCAGGAGATGCAGGAAACATATTCGATCCCTGGGTCGGGAAGATGCCCTGGAGGAGCGCAGAGCAACCCACTCCACATTCCTGCCTGGAAAACCCCCGGGGACAGGGGAGCCTGGTGGGCTACAGTGACCGCGCACGCATGGTGCTTGCACTTACTCTGCCTAGCTGGCCCCCTGAAGTAAATTTTGCTTAAGAAAAGGAGACTGAGGACTAACAAGTATCGGCTGGCTGGCTGTAAACAGAAGAGTCAGCAACTGTTTCTCCAGTAACATTCTGGAACAGCGCCTGGGAGGGAGGCTTCAGAAAGGGCTGCCTCAGAGGAGCTCATGTTTATAGAAAAATAGAAAGAAAATAAGAAGGACTGATGGGCAATCTTTTAGTTTTAACTTCTCCTTAGAAAAAGTTTCGTATGTACAAGTTGGGAGAATATAATAAATTCCCACAATTTCCAGCTGTTTTGAGTCATCACATTCTAATGGATAACTAACAACTTCTATTTTTGCTAAGTCTTCCAATAACATACCTCTTAATGGGAAGTATTTTTAGAATCTATCCTACAGAGAATAAAGATGGCTTTTTGCATCCTGCCTCTTCTTACATGTCAGAGGCTAAGATGAACCAGTCACACATGAACAATGTATTGAGAAGTAGCGAGGACTCCCAGCATGTCTCAGTTTGCCAATAGGACAGAGAACTATCAGCCATCGCGTAGAAAGTTTCAACAATGGCACGCAGAGTTCAGTTAATAAGGATGCAACTGTCAGGTGCACATCTGGATCTCTGCTGCACAGGTAACACATCTTTCGCAAGGAGTGTTTCAGGCCCTTATGAAACACCTTCTCAAGAATTTTCTAAATTTGGCTAGTACCACAGACATTCATAAATCAATGACTTTGTTCATTTGCTCTTGAGCACAGCAGTTCAGGCTGTCTGAAAAGATTCTTTAAATATCTGTAAAATTCACGTGTAGTATTAAACGTCTGGTCGCTCTTCTCCCCTTATATGCTTTCAAGCATCCGAATACAACATGACCGCGGTCAACGTAAGATCTAAAGAAAATCTTTGAGGTCCTTCTATATGAGGTATGACAGCAAAAGTCCGTAAACATAAGAGGTTCCAGTCTGAGGAGGCGACAATGAGAGAAGAATGACAGAGAACAGACATGGCACAGGAAGTTCCCCCGAGGTCCAGTGATATGGACTCGGCACTTTCGCTGCCATGGGGCCAGGTTGGATGCCTGCTCAGGGAACTAAGATCCTGCAAGCTCACCACCCCTACCCACTTCCCACCAAAAAAAAGAAAAAGGAAACCGCACTGAAGCAGTGTAAAACTACAGTACGGCTGACATGGTTCTGCCGAAAGCCCAGACTCTGCTTACTGGAGTTGCCGGCTGTGGAGGCAGCAGGGGTGCCGTCGGGGTGGGCACAGAGGCTGCTGTGCTTTGCTGGGACAGAGGCGGCTGCTGCGCCTGGTCGACCGAGGGAGCAGCAGGAAGCGAAGGCTGCACTTGGGGAGGAAGTTGCGCTGGTGGCGGCGTGGGCGTCTGTCTCGGAGGCGGATGGAGAGCCTGGGACTGTGGGCCAGGCGGCATGGCTGGAGGTGTAGGAACAGGGGCTGGGATTGCTGTTGCTGGTGCCTGCTGAGCCCCTATGCTAGGGGGAGTGTGGTGAGGGGTGGGGGTGCGACTAGGTACGGGTGAGGGTGAGTTCTGATGCAGAGCTGGTTGAGGGAGAGGGGGACAGTGAATGTGGCTCCCTTGAGACCCGGGAGGCATTATAGGAGAGTTCACAGGACAGGAAGAACTGGACATCTGTGCCTGTTAAAAGGAAAAACGTAACGATGCAATTCAGAACAGAATCGAAGTATTTACATAGGCAGGCTATATACATTTAACAGAAATCAACAATGCCTCCATTTCAAAATGTGTCAAAAACCCTATTACCGGGTGCCTGTCTTTGGGAAATCCAACCAGTACAGTACTCAGTTAAGTGGCTGTCTCAGGGGCTGTGGGGGCACGGGACAGGTGAACCTGTTGTTTTCTAGCCATCCAATGCGCTCTTCAGCCAAAGTTCTCTCTTCTGCTTCGTAGCGCTCAGTAAGATACCATTTTTAAAGAGTTCACTGTTTTAAAAACTGGCTAAAATGGTTTTCTTTAAAAGCTAATCTCTTTCTTACTTGGGCTTCCCTGGTAGCTCAGTTGGTAAAGAATTCACCTGCAATCCAGGAGACCCAGGTTCAGTCCCTGGATGGGAAAGATCCCCTGGATAAGGTGATGGCAACCCACTCCAGTATTCTTGCCTGGAAAATCCCAGACAGAGAAACCTGGTGGGATATAGTCCATGGGGTCACAAAGAATTGGACACAACTGAGCAAATAAACCACAATCACTTTTTTCTTACTTATTAGCAAGGAATACCACTGCTGTATCACAGAGTCATCACTTCATGTTCAGAATACTATGTCCATAACTATCTTAATTAAAAGCTTAGTTTTGCTGCCCTTCTCTGTAAAAACCTACATCAAGAAAAGCTTTAAGAATTGCACAAATTGAGAACAACCATCTGTGAGACATACTTGAGACACTGGTGCTTGACCGCCAGACGGAGCCAAAGGCATATTTGTTACATTCATTCCCTGTGTTGAGAACTGAGTCTGAGGAAGAAACTGGCTCTGGCTGGAAGGCTGCTGCATGCGAGGCCCGTAGCCCATAGGCTGTACACACACACACAAAACAAAACAAAACACAGAGCACCAAGTTGCTTCATTTCAGTTATTTTGCTAAGGCTGGAATCACCAGTTAACTGCTCTGGCCCTGCCACGGGAGGGTGGAGAGGAAAAAGAAGAAAAGTGGCATGAGATCAGCAGACACTCATGCCAAGGTAACGGAGCACAGCCTCACTGCTTAACCTGAAGCCCACTCTGAAGAAGTTACACACGCGTCTGGCCAAGGAACAGAGGTAACTGTCTCTATGCACTGCTTGTTTTATGAGTGAGAAGAGCAAATCAGCTTCATGAGGTTTTTGCTTATGTAGGTATTATTAAAGCACAAGCTGAAAGACTCCATAATGAGTAATTATGGATATCAAAGGCCCAGAACTTCATAGTCTAAAAAAGGCATGTGTCTCATAGATTAAAATGAAAAATAAAACCCCTCATTAAACACAGCAGCTCAGAGGCGAGACAACTCCAGAAAGGCCCAATGACTGACAGTACTAAGTCTAGGAGGTAGGGTAAGGGCTAGGGGCCAACATGGAAAGGTGGATAACAGGTTTAGAATCTGCGTAAGGAGCAATGAGATGCTCAGAGTCCCTCTTCTCCACTTGAGAACCAGACAACTGCCCCTCCACCACCCTTGACAGTTTCCTCCCCGGGCAGGCTCTGTGTTTGGGGAAGATAGCCGTTACGGAAGAGAGAGGACTCTGCCAAAGTGTGCAGACTACTCAACACTGAGTGAGACTCTAGGCAGTGCTGGCTGGGTGCTGTTATAAGCCTTCTAGTACTGTGACTAGATATGAACAGTATTTGGAAGCAAATCTTTCCTTTAGTGTTTATTTTATATAAATTATAATCCAGAGAGTTCTTAACTGCACAGGATCCTATATACTTTAGACACATGCTTTTCCCAATTAAAGCTGTAAACAGCTTTCATGCCATCATATAAGTTCTGAAATTACCACTTATGAAGCATTCCAATTTACAGATGTACCATAATTTAACCATAATGAATCCCTTAGTGTACATTCAGGCTATGGCCATTTTCTAAAACACATTATATAATATACCACCCTTAATATGAATTTTCTTCAAATTATATCCTTTCAGTATCTCAGGAATTATTTTTATAGGATAAATTTCTAAAAACAACAAATATAGGTAAAAAGAGGTAAGTGAAAATTAAGGACTTTAGTATTCACTGCCGAATTGTGGTATATGGTTTAGTTTTAATCATTTAATCATGTCTGTGTTAAGGGCTAAATACAACAGAATTCTATACAAAACAAAAACAAAAACAATAGCATTAAGAACTAACTGCATACAGTTAGCTGTTTAAGCAAGTGTTAGAATTTGCTGTCTCAGAGAAAAGAAACTTTAAAAAGGTCAAGTAAAGGCCAAAAAGATGACCCAGAACTCAGACTTACCGGGTTAAGTGTTCCAGTTTGAGCTAACTGTACATGGTGCTGAAGAGGAGAGGTTTGCCGGGGTCCGATAGGGGGCTGAGGCATACTCATCTGGCCAAATTGATTCAAACCTATAATCAGTACAAAATACTAAATCTGAACACCATGTGACTGGAGAATCAGAGAGTTCTTTACAATTCCATGTCATTTTATCAGGACAAATAAAGGAACCTGCTTCCAACTGTGAAAGAATCTCTGTTTCATTCCCAACAGCTACAGAAAGGCATTGTTAGTTAATGTATGGTCTCAACCAAATTTGGATGGAATAAATCTCATCTTGGCTAGTTGTTTTTAAATGAATGCTTGATCGTTTGTATCTTTTGCTCCTAGACCTGCCAGCCAACCTGCTCTTCACCCTTCCTCCCTCCCTGGGCTCCTAATCTAAAAGGCTTTCTGATTTCTCAAGTAGACAATCGTAATACCTGCTGCTGAGTGGCAGCAGGAATCAAAGTGACAATTTTAAGCTTGTAATACACTAGGAATTCTGTTAAACAACAAAAACCTTACCAGGTTGTGGAGTTACCCGAGGCATCATCTGGTTTGGCACATTGCCACGGATCATAGATGGATCAGGGAGAGGGCCATCTAGAGGAGAATAGAATAATGGTTAGAAACGCACCTTTCAGCCAGCTGTTCCCATTTAAATAAGAGTAGTAACTTACAGAATTCAGTCTGACTATCAAAAGAATAAAGGTGTGAACTAGAGAGGAATCTGAAGAAAATGCTTTTCTGCAATACGAGAAAATATCTCGAAATGGTTTTAGTTCATTTCTTTATGAATCAGGGTGCTTTTGGTGTTGACAGGAAATAATGTAAGATCTTATATTTTAAAAGACTAATATCGGAGAAGGCAATGGCACCCCACTCCAGTACTCTTGCCTGGAGAATGCCATGGACGGAGGAGCCTGGTAGGCTGCAGTCCATGGGGTCGTGAAGAGTCAGAAACGACTGAGCGACCTCACTTTCACGCCTTGGAGAGGGAAATGGCAACCCACTCCAGTGTTCTTGCCTGGAGAATCCCAGGGATGGAGGAGCCTGGTGGGCTGCCGTCTATGGGGTCGCACAGAGTCGGACACGACTGAAGCAACTTAGCAACAGCAGTATTTAATATGCTGTCATTTGATTAAGCCTGATCATTTCACTGGTAAAAAGAATCTCTCTATAGACAAGAGCCATGGATTTTGTCCAGTGACCAATTTTGATTGTGTACCCCCCAATAACGTGTTTTGATGTATACATGACCACTGTGAACACTGACTTTAAATAATATACATATTATATTGCACTATATATCATGTACCTCTTAAATAAAAAAATAATTAAGAAAGATTAAAATCTATATAGTCTAAAATCACTTTTTATGAAAGGTGGTTTGCTTGGTTTCCCTGGTTTGCTCATTAGTTATGTTTATGGTTAAAAAAAAAATTTGGATTCTTCTACAATTGAAGCCTGGTGGGCTGCCGTCTATGGGGTCGCACAAAGTTGGACACAACTGAAGCGACTTAGCAGCAGCACACTAGAACCATTGTTTGTATTTTATAATAAAGACTACAATTTAATACCTGACAAAGTTTAAACCTGGCTCAAATTTTTAAAGAAGTCAAGTAAATTGTACCACACTCAAATATTTCAAACCTTGCCACTTGTCTCTATGTCATAGTCACTGCTCTAATTCAAACTATTAGTACTGAAGCAGTGTCCTCAACTCTAGTCTTGACTTTGTTTCTGAACAACTGTTCTACCTATCTACTCAAAAAAAAAACAAAAAACAAAAAACAAACAAACCACCCAAACCCACACACCTGCGATTTTCCCTTGCTAGCGGGGCCTCCGTGCATGTTGCTCTCTCTGCCAGAAATGCTGTTCTCAATTCTTTTCACCATCATGGTCCAATGAGAAAATGTATCCAGCACACCACAGTTAACACATGAGGCTACTGAAAGCTCTCCACCTGACTACTTCAAGACCTGTGGGGTGTGAATTTCTCAGCCCATTCACCATCCACCAATGGCCTAAGAGTTGGTACCTGCTGGCTCAGTTGGCACTACTTACAGGTAGCCAGCTTTTCCTGACTCAAAAAACACAGGTTTTCCCCATCATAGCCGTTCACACATCATTCAAACAGTTCTTAGCCTATGAACATACTGGGTCAAGAAGAAAGTGTGACAAGGTAAGTAATCTGATACTGTTTAGGATGTATCGAAGCCAGTGAGGTGCTTGCCTGCTGAGTCTACATCAATTGGCTGCCTACCACATGCAAGTCAGTAAAAACCCATGGGCTATCAGTTCCTAGGTGTCACTATGTGGCACTAAAAATGATGCCATATTGTTAAGACAAGTAGCAAGTCTAGGAATCTTCAATATACCGTTTACTGTTTTTACTAGAGAACGAACCAAGTTCTTTGAAAAGGCAATAGTCATTTGAAAGCTCTAGAACGGTAACATAAGCTAATGCAAATTAGTGAATTTGGTTAGAAACCATTTTATTTCAGATTCTCCTAAGAATACATAAAAAGCACTTACTAGAAGTCATTCCCGGTTGTGGCTGCCCCATGTTGGGCCCCGTGTTCATAACTGGCACCATGCTTGCAGCACTTGGTAGCATGTTCTGTTTCTGCAGTCTAGTCCTTCGCTTTTCTTCTAGTTCCTTCTGAATCTTATAGATCTTCTCAGCTAGCAGGTGGTAGTATTCCGCCTTTTTGAATTTTGTTAAGTAGAGATGAAGAAAAAAGACGAACTACCATCAGGTAACAGAAAAAATGAACTAAGAGCAAATATATGCTTCATTTAAAAAAGCCAGAAATGAAAAGGGAAAAGAAGCACTCTAATCTACTTTCTTAGATCATTCCAAATATGAGCTCACATTTAAAATGATCAGTAAAAAATTGCTATATAATCAATCTACACAGTAAGGCATAACTTCTCAAAGTACAATTCCCAACATGTGCAAAGAATAGGCTACTTAAAGAAGTACGAATTTAGAGAAGAAAGTTCAACTGATACAAAAATACTACTTGAGATGAAGATACTAAGCAGCTGATTCACCACCATATTCCAGTGAAAATAGCACGGAGCATGGTAACAGCTCAACCACTTTTTAGCTGCCAGAAGGACAACCCAGATAAAGTGCCACATGAGTGCGCTGTATTAAGAGGAAAAATGTAAGATTCTTGACATACACTTTAAGAAAAGTATTTTGTTATCGCAACTCCACAGTGCATTACAGGACAGAATGGCTAAAGGGTGTCCTCTGAGGTACAGTGTTCTGCGTACGTGCAACAAAGAGGAACAAAAATAAACAACCAGAAGAGATCCACTTTTGCTTTAAACAGAAAAAACAGATGCTCACTCGATTGTTTGCCGATTCATACATGTCCCCTTCCACTTTCCGGGCATATGCAACTAGGTTTTCCATCCGTCTGTCTTTTAAAGCAGCAGGATCCGGAGTGGGAAATATGGCTTGAACACTAGGAATATAAAATCCTACCACTATTATATCACGTCAGCTTTTTTTTTTCTCATCATAGAAACACACAGTATTTTAAATATTTTCCTGGTTAGTATTTTCTAATTTTTATACAATGAATACTTCGGGTAAAATTTTAAAATAAGGCTTGAGATGTGTTCAAACATAAATTACCAATCAAAAGAAGTGTCTGCCTGTATTAATCAAATCAAAGGGTTTTCCTAATCAGAACATAAGAAATGACTCCACAGAAATACTCTCTGGTCCCTATTACCCTAATGTAGGGGAAAAAAAAACAAAAACACCTGTGCTATCTGCATAAAGGGAAGTGAGAAAACCTGACCTTTACTATAGACTATAGCATCATGCAGCAAAAGCCTTAAGATTCTTCTACTCTTGTACTCAGCTTAGTAAAATAAAACCTAATAATCTCTACAAAATCTTAGAAGGTCAAAAACTTGAAGTGAAGGGAGCAAAAATGCTAAGAAAATTCTGCTAAATTCAATGTCTCTTACTCTCTAGCAATTCCCAAAAATGCTTGGCACTAACTTTCCTGAAGGCTGACAAATGTGATTTCAGCTATGAATTTTATCATCTGGACAACTCATGGTCAGCTGTGTGTTACACCTGAAGGAACCAGGTGGAGAAGAAATAAATGGAAATCCGAGTTAGTAAAAAGTTCTCAAGCATATAATATTAACATCAAGTCAGATGATCAATCCCAAATAGCCTATTGTTTCTATTAAGTTTCTAAACAATTTGATCACAAGATAAGTTTGTTTTGGTTATTCCTTATTAATTCATTATATTAAAAATATTCTCAGTTTTCTCTTTGTGTCAAATTCTATTTCTGGGGCTATCATTTGAGAATTCCTAAATGAAGCTCAAGTATAACTGATAAGCTAATATAACATAAAAATAAGCTAAGAAGACAAGACAGACTACCTGGTTTCAAGGTAAAAAAAAACTGGATGAAGTGGAGATCCCTCTATTAAGTAGAGGGGAAATGAAAAATAAATAAAAAAGACTGATTCTTCCAAGGGGAAAAAAAAAAGTGCCGCATTTTGTTGAAGTATAAGCTCTGTAACCAGTGAGGGCAAAGCTCTATTTTTAGGGTATTGGGTATATTACATTTTACCATTCCATATGCCTTACGTCTCTTTCAACCAACAAGACAGTGTCTGTGAGGCAGTGTGCCTGGCATACATTAACTTCACAAAAAACAGTGCACAGGTATTTCACAAGTAATTGCTATGTACACATTAGAAGACCAGAAGACCAGAGAGGCCACCCAAACAGATTCAATTTGTCAGGATAATAAAAATTTTACCAAGGATAACAGAAGGCTGTGTTGCCACTACTATTCTAATGATCTAAGTTAAAACACAGTTTTTCTTTTAAAAATGAGCTTTATAAAGGAAATGATTATTAAAATGAATAATCTAATCTTTAATATATATTGATTATAGACAGAATCCTCACACATGGTTAAAAGCTAAAAGACACCTAAGAAATGATGGAGAAAAAGTTGAGAAGCAGAGAATAGGAAGCAGGAAAGCCACAGGAGAAGTATCAGCAGCAACCAGGCTATAGAAAAATCAGTAATTTCTTGTGTTAAGTGCCTGGCAGATTGACCTTGTAACTCCTTATGAATAAGACATGCCAACAAGCTTACAGTTTGTGGACAAGATGATTTCGAAGATCCTGAGTAATATCTTCATGCCATTGCTTCCGAATTCCAGTACTGGATGGTTGAGCTGCTGTTGGCATAGGACCCAGAGAGGCCACACTGCCATTGTCACTCATCATTGGGCTTTAAAGAGGAGTGAAACAGTTTTAGCAAAGAAGGGTAGGAGAAAGAGGCTCTCATTTAAGCAGAGCTAACAGTGATGACTGCAATAGGGCCAATACACTATGACAAGTCTATTTACACACAAATCTGGGGAAAATGGTATGTATGTATTTGTATTTGTGAGGGGAAACAAAACATGCAACATTTCACTGTGTGGAGGGGTGGCTGATATCTTATGTTTAATAGACACAAGATATCTTGTGTTAGAAGATTAAGCCATCATTTTGACACAGCTTACCCAAGAATCCACTGGGCAATGGACTAATTGCTAGCACTGGGATAAAGCTTGCTTTTTAAGCAGCTGCATTTGTTAACTTCCTACTGTATTTGTAAAGGTGTCAATTACCCCAAATAATTGATATAATTTCTAAAGAGGTTATACAGAGCCTAAAGAAAACACATCATTTGTCATCATTCATCAAGGATATTGTCAAATCAAGTAAACTTAAAAAGCTCAAATAAGGAGCTCTAACAAGTGTCCGAAATCTGACAAAGGGCACAAGCCAAGATTAAAACTTACTTTTGAGAATTTATGGCTGAATGCAACATCGAGTCAGAAAGAAGATTGGATGGTTGAACCCCTACACCTCCATTTACTCCCATAGGACTAGCACCTACGTCAAAATAAAAAGCAAGAGACGGTATTTTAAATACCAAAAAATGATAACAAAAACAACAAAAATTAAGCATAAAAAAAAGGAAGAGGAAAAACTATGAAAGTACTAGAATAAAATACTACAAGAATTTTTTGTCCTTTTAAAAGACCCAAAACAGAAGTTTTAAGGATATTTAGAAATATAAAAGTAATTTGTAATAAGTAAAATAATCACCATANTACTACACAAAGTACCTTTATAGCGTAGTAAGAAAAACATGAACAAGAGGAAAAGAACAATTTACATAAAAAAAGAAATACAATAGCTTAAAAAATATACATGAAAAACAATTTTTTTTTCATGTATGAAATTCCAAAAACTTTTTTTGGTGGGGCCACTGGGCTTGTGGAATTTTAGTGGCTTGTTGGGGACCTTAGCTCCCTGAACCAGGGGTTGAACCTGTGCCCCCTGCCCCTGCAGTGGAAGCATCGAGTCCTAATCACCAGACCATCAGGGAATTCCTACGAATTCCCTTCAAGTTTGAGACTACAAAATGTTGAGAAAGGTTTGGGAAAAGAAGCATTTTCTATGAAACTTCATAGGTGTGTAAACTGATCCACTCTTGAGAAAGCTATCTGGTAACAAATGAAAAAAAAATGTACACATATTTTCACCAACTTAGATTTCCACTTGCTATTCCATCTTACAGTTATACTCACGTATGTATGGATAAAGATAAGAGTAACGGTGTCAAAAGGAGCAAAAACCTAGAACTAAAATTGTTTAGGGAACCGAACTTAACACATGCACATGTTTTCATAAGCACCATCTATGTAAGAACATAACCTAAGGATGATGATCCTCAGGGAGGGGAATGAAAGACAGTATCTGCATTACACATTTTAAATTGACTACTCTGTCAAACTGGCTTGGATAGCTCTATATATTCCTACTACTTGTTTAATTAACGATTTAGTGAATATTACTTCTTTAAAACAAAGAAAACCATCAATGGCAGTATTTATACTAAACCAGATTTTCATGTGGTTAAAATTTTTTGATTAACAATTTTATTAATATATCCTTCAAGATATTTAGTTAAAAGTAAGAAAACAAAACTCCTCCCTAAAATGCAAATAATTGACTGGATTTCTCAACAGTGTCTAATAAAAATCCTACTGCCTTCTTTCATCACGCTTCTCAAATGGTTAGGCAGAACTCTCCCAACAGCATCAAGGCAGGCTCTGAAATGCAGTTGCTGGTAGTGGTTTATCTGTCACTATGAAATACTCATTTTTAAGAAAATTACACATCCGTAACACAGATTTGTTTCACTGGTGGCAAGAGTAATGAAGGTAAAGAAAAAAGTGATTATACTTTTACTGATTTGCTTATTTAACTGCCTTCTGATGGCACACGAAAAAAGACGTTCCCTCCAAAGTATCCAGGTTCATTTAATCTTTGGCACTGACTGCAAGTAATAGCTCAATCTAACTTGAGAAAGATACCTTTACAAAGATTTGTATTTAAGACCCTAAGAGTGAGTATTCACTTGAGATACAAAAATGTAGGAATAAAAATGCTACTGGCACTGACAGAGTAAGTCAGAAAGAAAAAAAAAATGAACAAAAGAAAAATTCAAAGCACCTAATAATCAAGAAGAAAACACGTAATATTTTAAGCCCTAGGGAGAATCTTAATCTTAAGCCTTAGGAGAACATATATTTTTTTCTAAGCCCGGACAAAATCTTTATACATTAAGTGAATCCAACAGTAATCAGAAGATTAAGAATGTGGTTAAACAGGGTCATGGGGGCCTTACAGTAAGTAAAAAGTTCTAATGCAGAGTTCCGGGAGTGGCTCCCTCCTTCCCCTCTCTGCTACAGAATTTCTATTACCTGAAATATGCAGTAGAGATCCTGCTGTTTTGTCTATTTGTTCACTTACCTGCTCATCCACACTAGAGATGTCTCAAAAGTAGGGACAACCAACTACTGAGCCCCTGCGCCACAACTACTGAGCTTGCAAGCCTGTGCTTCGTGACAAGAGAAGTCACTGCAAGAAGCCTGCCCACCACAACAAAGAGTAGCCTCTGCTTGCTGCAACTAAAGGAAATCCATGTATAGCAATGAAGACCCAGTGCAATGCTCCCCCCGAACAGCAGAAGAGATCAAAATTAAAAAAAAAAGAAGACCCAGAAAGGTGAAAAAGAAATCCAAGAAGCTAACATGCAAATAAACTCCTTTCTCAATAACTCTTGAACACGTTAGCATTCCTTGTTATAAGTGAGTGTATACTTTCTTAAGTTAAAAATCATAAAAATCAACAAGATTTATATTTTTATGAGTACTGTGCCCAACTCTGCTTTCTCATTTAGAATCAAACAATAATGTGCAAAAACTAAAACCTACTGCACCTATCAATAGAACAGCAAAAATGAGTTTCACAGAAAAAAGCATGGTAGATTACTTCAAATCAGACTGCTGTCTAGTTACAGAGAACTGCATCACCAAGAACGATTTTAGAGTAAGAAGCAAAGTATTAAGTCATGGGCTTACCAAAACTGCTTAGATGTTTAACTGCTTGACAGTAAAGAGATAGTCTTAGGGCCAATCTCTTTCCCCATATAATTATAGAATAAAACCACCCTCAAATTAGGGTATAAGAACACTGCTCACTCTTCCCTTCCCTCTGTTCTATCATAGAAAGAGGTTAGGCAAACAAGTGTATCTGATAAACTATTTCAAAGGCAAATCACTCCAGCTACCAGATACATTGAAATCTATATAAACAATAATCAAACACCTCAAACCAAAAGAATACTTCCAGCCCAAACACAACCATCTCTTTCTATACTTTAAAATATCAAAAAAAATTGGAAACTTAAATGTCCAAGTGTAACAAGACTGTTCTATACAACAAAATACTATGGAGGCATCAAAAAGAATACATTAGGTACGGAAACAGAAAGATGTTCACACTGTATTAAGAAACAGTCTGTTAAAACTCATGGGATCCCATTCCTAGAAACAGAAACTAATATATGCACAACAAGATTAAGAAGGATATACATCAATAGCTGTTGCCTCTGGTATATGGATTACAAGGGGATTTTTACACTATAATCAAGTTATTTCAAAAAATTAATCACATAACAACAACAAAAAAGATGGGGAGATGGGGGAGCAAACAGAGAGGGAGTAAAAGAGACATACACATACACGCGGACTAAAATAAACCAAGGAGCTACCCCTGCGTGTTACGCGGCATTCACTCACACAGCTGGTGTCACCTCTGTCACGACGAGGAGGACACAGACTTACTCATGTTGCTCATGGGCCGCATCCCTTGGGGAGACTGCCCAGACTGCTGGTTCTGCTGACTCTTCGCTTGCACCTGGGGCTGGGTCGGCATCTGATTTACTTGATAGGGCAATCCAAGGGCTGCGTAGGCTCTTTCTATAGAGCTGGGATCAATCTGACTGACAGTGCTTAGGCTGGGAGTGGACTGTTGACCCACCCCTAGAGAGCTAGTATTGCCAAGTCCAACTGGTGCTCCAGTCAAAATTGCTAGGGAAAACAGAAGAAAGAGTGTCACAACATTAAAGATGCTGAGACAGGAAATACGACCATGTCTGTCTGAGTTTTAAACACAAAAATACTGTTGTGTGATTATGAAATACATGCACCTTGTTTCCCATTATTTCCTTAAATTTCTAAGCGTAGAACTGATTGGTCAAAGGGCATCACTGGCATGAAAAACTTTTGATCCAAAATACCCAAAAGCCTCCCCACAAGCTGTAGCAATGTTCCCACCAAGAATGCATGACAGCGTGACAGGAAAGAAATGGTATTTTATTTCATTACTTAATTTAATAGGGAACTTTTGGTTATTTCCTCCTCCTAGTGAACTATTTCCTAGTCCTAATTCTCTACTAGGATATCTATGATTTATTTACTAATTTATCGAATTTCACTCCTTTTAAAAATATGCTATATGCAGTTCCAAATTTATCTTTCAATCCTAAATGTAACCTTTCAATCCTAAATCCTAAATTTAGGATTTAAATTTTTAAAACCTAAATGAGACGTGGTGGCTGCACTTTCTACTTTTGATACTTTTTTTTCTCTAAGAAAAGCTCATCACCCCAAGGCTTCTAAAAATAACCTTAAACTTTTCTTTAACATTAATTTCAAATTATCTAAATATTTAGATCACAGGTAGAGAAGAATAATCTGCCCAATGTCAAAGCAATGATCTTTCTGGATCTTATTTTAAGTAATAAATACTTCAGTTCTAACCTTATTATTATGAAGTTTGTGATAAATGGAAATAATCTAGTATGATAGCACTGCTAGTCACAGGAACTTCATATAATCAAGTACATTAAATCTCACCAAATTGCACTGGTGAAGAGTCTAAGAATACTTTGATATAAAAGTTTCAAAACATTTCATCACTTACACTGTTGATTTCTCTTATCTCCAGCATTTTTAAGGGGTAGACACACAGGACAATCATGCCTTGTACAATTCTTCCAGTGTGAAATGATTTGTCGAGAAGATGCACAGTGTGCCACTAATAAGAAGAAAAATGATTTTTTACATTATTATTAGCTAACTTATCAACCATATAATGAGTGCTACAAATGTTATTAATGCATCTTCCTAACATCCCCTAAAGGGTAGTTATTAATCCTCGTATTTTACAGTTGAGAAAATAGGCAAAAATTGGTTAAGTAATTTGAACAAAGTCATAGAGCACCCAAAGTGGGATTCAAACTCAAGCAATCTGATTTCCAGAGCCTCTATTTTTGACCACAACACTGTGTGAGAAAAATCTTTAAAAAATAGATTTCTCTTAAAAAAAAAAAAAAAAAAGGTGGGGGGGAGGGTACAGGGCTTCCCTGGTGGCTCAGTGGATAGGAATCTGCGTGCCAGTGCAAGGGTACCCTGGTCCAGGAAGATTCCACACACCACAGAGCAACTAAGCCTGTGGGCCACAACTTCTGAGCCCTCGAGCTCTAGGCCCCGAGAGCTGCAGCTACTGAAGCCTGAGCTCTGCAACAACAGAAGCCACCACAAGGAGCAGCCCCCGCAGCCTGCATGCAGCGATGAAGACCCAGTGCAACTTCCCCCCAAAAAGGATACAAATGAACTTATTTACAAAACAGAAAAAGAATCGGAGATGTAAAAAAAACTTCTAGCTACTGGGCAGGGGAGGTGGAAAAATTGGGAAGGACATATATATACTACTACACTCTATAAAGCAGGTATAGTAAGAATCCACTGTCTAGCACAGGAAACTTTACTCGATACTTTCTAATGACTCACATGTGAACAGAATAGAGAGTGGAAATATGAATAACATTCACCTTGCTATACAGCAGAAACAGACGCAACACCGTAAAGCAACTACGCTCTAATAAAAACACAGATTCCTAATGGCTCTATATTAAGTTGGGTAACATTCTTTTTAGTGTTTGCCTACATGACAGCAAACTCTCAGTATTTAAAGCTATGCTGGGGCAAATAAAAGTTCCTTGCAGAAGAGAAGTCTCTAAACTTCCTCCACTACCACATCTCTAGATGCTCACTCACAAAATGATACTGAATTTTATCGTAACATAGAGTAAGGCATTATCAGCAAGGAGTCTCAGGCAAGAGAAAATGTGATCAGCTCTAACTATAAATAAATATTGATTGCGAAGCATAAAAACCCTCTGAGCCCACTCACCTTGGCAGGACTTGCCCGACTGGCAGTGTGTCATGTGGTTAAGGACGTTCTTCATGGTTCGACAGTGGGGAAGGTTGCACTGCCTCACCTCCCCGTTGGCCTGCTCCCGGCGCTGGCACTTGTGAGCATGCAGGAGGAGGACAAGCTGCTGCTGGATGAGCTTGCGCTTCTCCGGATCAGCCGTATGTGCCCCAGAACCCATCCCCTGGGCCACTGGAGCCACCAGGCCTGGCTGCTGGACCTGTGGGGCCTGCTGCTGGCCCTAAGGGATACAACAGTGAAGACATATTCAATGTTAGGTGTCACTGGGTGCTATCTCCTGCATAAATACGGACCTGGGGATTTTCAATAAAAACCTTTAACAACATGTCATCTACTAGGTGCCAGACACGATTTTTTTAACACAGGGGATTCTAAGATAAATAAATGATGGCTTCTGCCATCAAGAAGCTTAATTTAACAATATTAACAAGTAATACAATCAAAGTATATGTAACATACAGAGAGTAAAAGAAAGAGAAGGACATGGTAAAGTCCAGTGCAAGGGGGTAAATTAAGGAATCTATTGTGAAGGGCATGTTCAAGTTAGGTCTTGAAATACTGAAGAGCTTCTCAGGAGACCTGGCAGGGGCCTTTCAGGTGGGTGAAAAAGTAGTTTTTGTAAACTCTGGACAAAATTTGTTTTTTTCCTGTAGAAAAGTAAACATTTCTGGAGACAGAGAAACGTGTTAATCTTTTGTCTCCAGTACTTAGCAGAGCATCTGAAATACAGGCATTCAATGACTATGGGACATAAAGCAAAAAACCTAAAATATCTGAAAAGGAAATAAAATTCCTATAGTACAACTTTTGAAGACAAACATGGACTATTTGACACTTTACAACTAGAGATAGTTTTACTTTAGAAAAACAGCAATGTTAGAGGAGTTGGAGATTTTTCCATAACAAGTCACTGTTAAAAATAATGTGTAACTTTGAGAGGGAGGGAAGTTACTTCTAACAGTACCAGATATAAATCAATAGATATCCAGATGACTGACCAAAGAGGAAAAAGGTTCCACTTTCCTATCCTATAGAAAGAATTGCATATACAAAGAGTTGAATATGGCAGGACCCCAAAACTTTCATTGTGGCAGTCCCATTTACTTCTGTTTGGACTAACACCCTTACTGGTCAATACCCAAGTAAAAAAACACCATGTGAAATGCAAGGAAGGCATAAGCTTCCTTGATCACAGGTACCAGCCCATTACACCCTGTTCTGCTTTATAGCAGAACAGAAAACATAAAAGTTTAACAGAATTCTTTAAGAAAAAAAAAAAAAAAATCTTTTGGCTGCACCAAGCATGCATGGCATGTGGGACCTTAGTTCCCCAAACAGGGATGGAACCCACGCCCCCTGCATTGGAGGCACAGAGTCTTAACCACAGGACCACCGGGGAAGTCCCAAACACATTTCTTTTGCTCAAGTGTCAGATAGAAAACAAATCTGCAGACAGATCACTACCCACCATGTTGGGCATTCCTCCACCAGGAACTGTCTTTTTGTCCATTGCAAATGGAGATAAGCTATTTGGTAGTACAGACTTTGTCGGAATCTGGAGACCAAGGCCACTGGCTCCCATCTGCTGTCCAGAATTCTGAGTGTACGGTGAACCGTAAGGATTAGGGTTGTTCATCATTCCCATCTGAGAACAAGAAACAGAAAAGAAATCACATCTTATTCCCCACACTAACAGGACATACTATTTCCTTTCCTTTTCTACTTCCTAATTTACAAAGACAATTTTAAAAGAAATTCTCCATATGTAAAAAGACTAGGGGCCTGAGGTACAGTAAATTTAGAGGTATTTCCTTTAAATATGAGATGTTACTAAAAATGTGTCTTCATTTAGCTACACCTACTAAGCAGGTTCTGCCATTCATCTCCACTTTCAATGTACTAAATAACTTTCATTTAAATTCAATTCAACTCAATAAACCATCTAATCCTTAAATATATAGAGAACTTGATATATCAAAGCATTTGAATGCTTATTCCAGCATCAAAAAAAAAAGGGGCAGGGAGGGGACTTTCCCTATTGTCCAGTGGTTAAGACTCTGCTTCCAGTGTAGGGGGCATGGGTTTGAAGTCAGGGAACTAGGATCCCAAATGCTGTGTGGAGCAGCTGGGTTAAAAAAAACAAACAAACAAATACCCAAAACAGGGTAGAAAACTGGTAGTTTGGGGGATATGTCTTTTTTAAAAATTAGGGACACAGCAGAACAGTGATTAAAAAATTTTTTTTTGAATCTGAATTATCTAGACAGCGTGTAAAATTTAAAGCCTGCATTTCTTGGTATCTTACACCTAGCTGCTTTATTAAATTCCTCCTTGGCTTGTAATCTGAATATATTTGTAATCCCTATGTACTTTAAAACGGAGAAGGCAATAGCACCCCACTCCAGTACTCTTGCCTGGAAAATCCCATGGATGGAGAAGCCTGGTAGGCTGCAGTCCATGGGGTCACTGAGGGTCAGACACGACTGAGCAACTTCACTTTGACTTTTCACTTTCGTGCATTGGAGAAGGAAATGGCAACCCACTCCAGTGTTCTTGCCTGGAGAATGGAGAATCCCAGGGACGGGGGAGCCTGGTGGGCTGCCGTCTATGGGGTCGCACAGAGTCGGACACCACTGAAGTGACTTAGCAGCAGCTTAGCAGCATGTACTTTAAAAAGGAAGTTTGGGGACTTCCCTGGCAGTCCAGTGGTTAGGAATCTGCACCTCCAATGCAGGGGACACGGGTTGGATCCCTGGTCAGAGAACTAAGATCCCATATGCCGCAGAGCATGGCTTAAAAAAAGTATTTCCCTGTCTTTATGTAAGTCCGTGTGGAACCATCATACTGTAGCTTAAAGAACACAGCATTAATTATTCAAAAGCCAATGTTTTATTGATAACAATGATGCAACTCACAACTCTATTCTTCCACATAAGACCCCTGTGTAAGTCAATCACTGCCTACTTGCAAGCACTCAGGATAGAAACTAAGGATGCTAAAGGAGTCACACCAGACTTCTCACCTTTCTCAGACAGATCCAATCCTATCAAAGGGTCCTTCAAATTCTATCTCTAGCCACCGAGTCCCATGTATCCGTGCCCACTATCACTGTCTTAATTCAAGTCCCTGATCACAGCTTTTGTAGACTGTATCTAACAGGTTTTCTTGCCATCTGTCCTCACTTTTTTTTACTCATAAGGGGGAAAAAACGATGGTATACCAGACCTTTCATTATCTTCATGAGAACTTGACTACTTCTCCATGGCAGAAGTACTACTCATCTCCCTTACCCATTTACTTGCAAACCTGAGCATCATGTTTCTTGAATCTCCAACATTTGCTTCAGCTTTTCCCTTTCCCTATAACTAGGCAGTGAGTGGCACACCTTCCTTCCCTATTTTTTGGCTCCTGAATGCTAACCTGTAAAGGACATAAAATACTAAATTCACAAAGAGGCAGGGATGATGATAGGGAATGAGACTGAGGGAAGTGGCATCGTTCCGGTGAAAGTATTAAAAAAAAAAAAAAAAAAAAAAGGCAGCCTCAGTGGGATGCAGCCAGAGTAAAAACTTATTTGGTCTCTGATAATTGGAATTTCCTATGTGAATCTGACCAGTGAAAATGTAGGGGTAATAAAATACAAAAACAGGCTTATGTGAAGTTCCAGTTTTTTTCTGGTAGTTCCAAATGGGGCTGGGAGCACTGCTGCTCCATATTGCTTTTAAAGTACTGATATTTACACTAACATAGTTCCAACAGTGTGATCGCCTACACTTGGGGGAGTTGGATTTCACTTGTGTTTCTTATTAGCATGGAAATTCACGGTAGATGTAAAACGAAAGCCATTTAAGAGTCCACAATTTATATAAATAAAACATTGGAATTAGTAAGATGCCTTCATGTCTCTTGTTAAGACGCATAATGTCTTTATCAAGTACACCCTAGTAGAGTCTGGTCCTTCACACATTTGTTCACATAGACATCACCTTGACTGCCTACACCAAGTTTCAACAATTCCTGACATTGCTTGTTCCCTCAATCACAATGCATAGCCTGGAAACTCCAAGTTCCCTCTAGCAGACCCTGGTCTCAAATATACAGACTGCACTAACTGCTGATCAGATGGCAGTAATTCATTCCTAACACTTCTGGTCACTGTGACCAACAAAGACCCTCAGGCTTTCTGTGTGCCATCTCCCTCAGAGTTTTGCTGCCTGTGTTAGAAAATAAACCCAACCAACCCCCTCAGCCCTACCGTTTCTATCTACTCAACCCCCTCTACTCTCTCACTAAGTATAATAGGAAGGGAATATACTGTACTTAATTTCTGCTACACTGTAGTTAGTTATCTCATCTTGATCCCTTCTCTACAGCTAATGTGATCTAGATGTCCAGCTACCTACCACCTACCTGGACCAGAGCGATACAGATCTCCACCTCAACTGAAAAGGCAGAGGACCAGGAAGCCACAGTCAGTGCTAGGCAAGTAAAACCAGAGGAACTGCAGGGGAGTATTTTATCTTTCTTTAAAAATAAATCTGACTCTACAGGTTGTTTCTTAGCGTCCGACGCATTAAAAACAGAAATTTAGGGAACACAGAAAACACACGATGGTAACAAACACTGACAAAAAAACAGTGCCCAAAATACAACAATGTAAACAGTCCAGGAATATTTAAGAGACAAAAATCCCTTAATAAGACTTGCATGTATCAACAGTAATGCACACCAGTAGTAAATGTGAAAATGTGACTCCATGAATCCCCAAATAATAAAAACAAAATTAAACTACATCCTGACCTGATCTACCTACTGGATTTGATAAATACATCTATATCCAGGCATTCCCCAGGCACTGTGTCAGCTGGTGGTGGGTGGGAGAGGAGGTGGCAGGGCGGTACGTACGATAAACAAGGAAGACTAGGGATCTTTCAGAAGCGAAGACACCTAATCCTAAACATTGTCCATACTCATTCCTGACTCTTACACTGCTGACTTAATTCAGGGGCCTCACCTCCCCATAGGGACTATTTTTCAAACTGATACAGACCCATCGAGACTGCAAATTTGGGAGGAAGAGTCCCCTTTAAAATCCATCAGGATTTGGCATAACGACTTGTCTTTTTCTCTCTCAGGATGGATTCTTCCTCTCTGCATTATACTTAATACTCTTACTTTTAAACTTTATGGGTTCAGTACTCATATAGGTGGTATTCACCTAAAACAAACATTTTAGTAATTAAGTCTTTATATTTGAATTATGCCTCCCCATGAAAATACAGGCTCCACAGAGCCAAGGATTTTTTTTGTCTGATTAATTTACTGCTATATATCCAACCTTAAACAATGCTGATGTAGAAATGTGTGATTCAGATTATAAATAGAACAGTGACCCACTCTCAACCTAGGCATTCTCCTAATGAGCCTTTTCTTATTTTTCTTCACAGCACTACCTGGAATACTATTAATTAAGAAGTGTATCCTAGAAAGGAAGTTCCATGAAGTGAGTTTATTCACTGCTCTAGCTTCAGCATCAAAGCTACGACTCAGTAAATATTTGCTCAATCAGTGAAGGTGTAATGTTTGTCATCCCTGCCCCCATATAAACATCAGGAGGGCAGGGACTCTTAATAGGCATACCCCTAGAATCTAGAAGAGGTACTTAATACCCTACCTTCTTGTTTCTTTCTCAGTCCAAATATTTTAAGTAAACATCAACACAGCAACACAGAAGTGCCAGAAAGGGAGAACCTACAGAGTAGGTAGTGGACACCAAACAGAATCCTTTCCTAAGTTGTCTATATTTTTTACCCTGTAGCTATAAAATATATACACACACACACCCCACACATATTTAAGGGCTTTCATTTATCTACGTGACCTCAGGGTTCCCACTCCCAATTCATCCACGTTTTACTTTCATTCTAGAACTCTCACCATCATGATTCTCAGGAATACACAAGTCCTAATGTTGCTCAAATTATTCCTCTTACAGAGCACACTTGCTCCTAACTCCATGTGAAAATCTCTCCCACCTCTAATATCACCTTACAAGTGAAGCCATCTCTTTCATTCAACAAGAACTTAGGAATAATTACATGTCAGAGACTGGCAACTATAGTGTGATGTCATTTCAAGAAAAAGGAATAAAATGTGGAGGAAGAATATGGAGGAATAAACATCAAATATACGCTGATAAAATTTTAATTATACAGAGTACATATTTAAATGTATTTTAAAATGTATTTAACATTCTCTACTTGATAAGGCTAAGAAAGTAGACGTTTTAAAAAAGCAAAGTCTTTCAAATAACAGCCAAGATCAGGTTAATTGGAACACCTGGAATGTTGGTTGGGGCTTAACGGTAAACTAGTGCATGTTAGGGTTTCCCAGGTGGCTCAGTGGTAAAGAACCTGCCTGCCAACGCAAGAGACGTGGGTTAGATCCCTGGGTCAGAAAAGATCCCCTGGAGAAGGAAATGGCAACCCACTCCCATATTCTTGCCTAGAAAATCCCATGGACAGAGGAGCCTGGCAGGTTGGAATCCATGGGTCACAAGAGTTGGACACAAGTGACTGTTAAAAACGCATCTTAATACCCATCAACCAGTAAGGGGGGAAAAAAAAAAATCTCTTAAAACCCAGGGACATTCCAAGCAATGGGAACAAATGAAGTCTATCTGAAGATAGTATGCCAGCTCTCTCAAAACTGTGTTTTAAGGGAGGCTATGAAGGCTAAAATGACATAAAAATATTCTAATACTTGTGTCACAGGGAACAGGAATTAGCTGGCAATCATTTGAAACAAACTGTGAAGGTACCCTCACAGTTGTTAAAATAAATGTTATCACTTACATTTAAAGTAAGAGCATTATAAAATTTGTGACAATAGATCCCTGGCATAGATAGAGTATGTGGGAAATGCTACATAATATAAGAAGATTAAACATGAACAGTAAAGAATACATGAGTAACTGACCTCAGGCCCTCCTCCTCCAACCCTGGAACACTCAGAAATATACAGACAGGGCACACAAACTGAAGCCGCACTCACCTTGAGAGGCTGGGGGCCTCTCAGGCCCGCCTGCCCCCCCATCTGGGGAGAGCCTTGCTGCAGTGGCTCAGTCATTAGGTTGCCAGCGTTTCCCATGCCTGGGTTTGGGTACTGCATATTAGGTCGCCCCCGGCCTGCTCCAATTGAACCGTTCATGACTTGATTGGGCATCATCCCTTGGCCATTGCCGGCAGTCAACATTCCAGGATTCATGCCAGCATTCATCCCCGTGTTCATTCCCATGGCAGGCTGATTGACTGGACTGCTCATCATACCTGTTGCAGATGGCGTGGGACCCTGATTTGGTCCACTAGTGCCCACCCCCATGTTGGGAGAAGTCAAGCCTGCCTGGGCCATTGGGCTTTTGACCATGCTATTTATCAATCCTAATCCAGGACTGTTCTGTTGGGCTTGGCTGGCCATGCCTTGGCCTGGGCCACCAACCCCCATATTGAGGTTAGGGGAACTACCAGACCGTAGCAATTCTGACAGTTGTTTATGTTTAGAGGCTGCATCTTGTACTATGCCAAGACTTGTCTGAAGCTGACTAATATCACCACCATTGGTTAGTCCCAATTCTGTAGAGTTGATTAATTCATCTGGTAAGTCGTGCTCCAAGTCAAACAGAGAGCCAAAATCTAAAAACAAAGAGGAAAGATAAAGGTTAAAATATGACAGTCAAAATTACTAATTTCCCTACACTTGTTCTTGATAAGCATTAAATGTTATTTCTAACCATCACCCCATGGAACACCATCTGCTTATATTAGTTTTTCATGCTACACTAAAGTTTTATTTTATATCTTTGTGTGTGTGTACAAATAAAATATACATAAAAGAGTACTATCATGCCAACAAGTTTAAACATTTATAAACTGTACCTAAAATAAAACCAAAGAACACATATTAGTGTGATACCCAGAACTGAATTTCTTACAAGGGGTTAAAATACCTAATCTGTACACAGACTAAATCCAGAATCTATACACAGACTTAATTCAGAATGAAACAAAAGATTAAAAATATAATAATTATAAAAAAGACAACTGATAAAAAGAAAAAGGTCTGTTCTCTGTAGACCACTCAGAGTAAGCTCCAGGAAGACAGGGGCTGCTTACCTCTAACTGCTATCACACAGCGCCTGCCACAAAGCTGAATGAAGTTGTGTTCACCTGACTTCAAACCACAGATTAGTTTTCCTTAACCAAAATCTAGCTGAGTAAGATATGAAACCATGCGTCTAGTTCCTTCACCAACCTACAAACCATTACCACTCCATCTCTGCCCTAACCCTGTGCCAAAAAGAAGATGCAGAAATTATAGATTATCCTAGGCTTCCTTGTCCTTGGCACTATTGAACATTCTAGGCTAGATAATTCTGCTCGGGAGGAAGGAAAAATTGTCCCGTGCACTATGCTCAGCAAATCCCTGGTCTCTCTTGTTAATGCCAGTAGTACCTCTACAAATTTGTGACAATCAAAAATGTCTCCAGATATCACCAAATGTGCCTTGGAAGTGCAAAACTGTCCCTGGTTGTTGACAGTATTAATTCATTATATGCTGATGATGGAATGTTTCCTTGTGTACTCCAGGGGGACAGTAGAATGAAAGCTGCTTAAAAGTATACATGATTGCTGTTGCTGTTAAGTCGCTTCAGTCGTGTCTGACTCTGTGCGACCCCAGAGATGGCAGCCCACCAGGCTCCCCCGTCCCTGGGATTCTCCAGGCAAGAACACTGGAGTGGGTTGCCATTTCCTTCTCCAATGCATGAAAGTGAAAAGTGAAAGGGAAGGCTTCCTTCTCCAATGCATGAAAGTGAAAAGTGAAAGGGAAGGCGCTCAGTCTCTCCCGACCCTTCACAACCCCACGGACTGCAGCCCACCAGGCTCCTCCATCCAGTGTTATGTAAATAGAAGGACTGAGGTGTTTTGAGTTTTAATTCTCCAAGTAGTTTTAACATTAAAAGGGCACTGCTGAACTTCCTTGGTGGTCCAGCAGTTAAGAATCTGCCTGTCAGTGCAGGGCATAGAGTTCCATCCCTGATTGGGCACGGGGGCCTGTAAACCTATGAGCTGCAACCACGAGCCCAAGTGCCACAACTAGTGATCCCACGTGTCCTAGAGCCTGTGCTCAGCAACGAGGCCACTGCAATGAGAAGCTCCAGCACCACAGCTACAGAAAGACTGCACACAGCAGAGAAAAACCAGTGCAGCCAAAAATAATTAATTTTAAACAAAAAAGGCCCTATTGGGTATTTAAAAAGTAAATACAGTTGAATCTACAACTGATAATCCTATTAAAGATAATTCATCCAAAGACAAGATACCACTTTAATAATGATTTTCTTGGTCTAATTACCCCTCAGTTCGTAAGTACAATTCTTCTTCTACGTGAACTTCCTTTTCTTTTGCATTCTGTCATGGCACTGAAATTACATGTGTGTCTTTCTCTTCCTCCTCTCCTGCCATCTTTTCCCCACCAATGCACCCAGACTGTAGCTCTGGGAATGACATGAGTTACTTACTTATATACCAACTCCTCAAAGGGTGATATTTTAGTTGAACTGAATTGTACCTCAGGATCTCAGGACATGATTTAGAGTACAGAATTATTCTCTTTCCTTCTGAAAAATCATGTGCCCCTCCATCATAAAAATAAAGTATCTCATGATTAGTTTTGGAATACAAATAAGGTTTCAAGTAAAATTTACCTGACATCACTACTCAAGACAACTGCTTAATATAATTACATATTTCCTTCATTTCCTTCTATTTACATAATCCACAACACTGGAATCATACAAACTTTTAAGCAGCTTTGCATTCTACTGTCCCCCTGGAGTACACAAAGAAACATTCCACTGTCAGCATATTTTTAGTGTTTAAGAAAAAATAATCTCTACCTATTTAGAAACTTAAAATATACACATGGGGAATTCCCTGGCAGTCCAGTGGTCAGGACTCCAGGTTTTCACTGCTTGGGTTCAATCCCTGGTTGAGTAACGATTAAGAATACATTTCAAAACTTAAAGGTAATAAAGCTAGAAATCAACAAATATATCTAAGATATTTGAAAAAAATAGTAAGAAAAAGATGATCAAATACAAAAGCAATGCAACAAAAAAGAAAAATGGAGAGGTTATTAACAAAACCAGAAGTTGGTTCTTCGAAGAGAGTAATAAAGATAAACTTCTGGGAAACTTAAGAAGACAATAAAAAGTGGCATTACTAATCAATTTTATATCAAAAAAAAAAACAGAAAAGAGACAAATTCCTGTTAAGTACTCAATAAACCTCAATCAAAAAGAAATTATATGTATCCCTGCNAAAAACAGAAAAGAGACAAAGTTAATTCCTGTTAAGTACTCAATAAACCTCAATCAAAAAGAAATTATATGTATCCCTGCATCTCCAACAAGTCAATGGTAGATGTTCTCAAGAGATTCAACAATACCTCGTTTGAATACCTGATTCAAACCCAACTGTGGAAATACATTTTAAGAAGAGAATCAAGATAACACAAATACTGATTAATGGATAATATTAAGAAAATCATTAATTTTGTTGGGTACGACAACAGAATAGTTATTAAAGCCTAAGAGATACATATTTAAGCATTTCGAGTGAAATAAGAAGCCTGGGATTTAGTTTTAAAAACTCCAGCAGAAAAGAGGGGGAGGGGACAAAATTATTAGTAACCTGAAGTAACAGGCACATGGGAATTCTTTGTTTCTATTAAATTGAATTCTTCTATTTAAAAAGTTTAAAAGAACAGAGAAAGCCTGAATATTCCTATTACTATCAAAGAACAATTGCTTAATTTTCCCATAAAGACCAAATATAAGTATTTTTGCAGGCATGTCCTACTGAACTTTCAAGGAAAAGACAATTCAACCTCACACAAATACTTCTAGAAAAAAGAAATTCTCTATAAACCACACATGGCCAGTACAAGAAAAGAAAATCATTAACACAGAAGCAAGAATCCTTAAAAAAGAGCAAACCAAATTTATCAGTGTCTTAAAGGTGTAACATCATGATCAAGTTGGGATCATCTCAGGAATCCAAGAAAGAGAGGTTTGCATATTCACCATAGTAACAGAGAAGAAAGAAAACATTAGGTTCAATGACTGGAATAAAAGCACTGGATAAAAGTCAATATCCAATCACGATTTTAAAAACAAAACCACAGCAATCAAAACCTGATGGGAAAAAGAATAGATATGCATATAACTGAATCACTTTGCTGTAGACTTAAAACTAACACAAGTGTAAATCAACTATGCTCTCGCCTGTAGTCATGTCTGACTCTTTTTGCGACCCCATCGACTGTAGCCTGTCAGGATCCTCTGTGGGATTTTCCAGGCAAGAATACTGGAGTGGGTTGCCATTTCCTTCTCCAGTGTATCTTCCCCATCCAGGTATTGAACCCACATCGCATGCGCTGGCAGGTGCCTCTTGAGTCACCAGGGAAGGGTGTGTAAATCAGTAACACTCCAATAAAACACACACACAACTGGTAAGAACTTCCTTAAATTGATAAAAAGGACTCTTTCAAAACCTAAAAACTGACAGCAATTATGGATAATGCACCAACATTAAAAATAGCCTCTTCAGCATCAGAACAAGACAAAGACACCCAAAACAACCATTTCTATTCAGTGCTGAACTGGAGTCTCTAGTCAAAGCAATACTACAAGAAATATTCATGAGTCAAGACTGAAAAGGAAGAAACATAACTTACTGTATGCAAACAATACACCTGTCAACAGTGAAATTCCAAGGCAAAGAAGTGGAAATAGTAAGAGTTATCAAATTAAATTGCATTTCTGCATATCAGTAAAAAATGATTAAAAATAATTTTTAGAAATGGGGGGAATCTTTTAGTATTAGAAGATATACGTGAACTATGAAACCATCTAAATAAACAGAATAACATCACAAAACATATGGGTACAAATCCTCAATATGACATAAAGACATAATTTTAAAAAATTGGGGGGATCTTCTAGTATTAGAAGATATACGTGAACTATGAAACTAAAGACCATCTAAATAAACAGAGTAACATCACAAAACATATGGGTACAAATCCTCAATATGACATAAAGACATCAATTCTTCCCCAATATAGACCTATAGATGCAATGCAATGCCAATCAAAATTCTAACAGGGGACTTCCCTGGCAATCCAGTGGTTAAGACTATGCTTCCACTGCAGGGGGGCACTGGTTCCACCCCTGATTGGGGAACTAAGATCCCAAATGCCAAGCAACACCACCCTCCCACCCCACCCCCCAAAAAAAAACCCTAACAATTTTTCAAACTACCAGACAAGACTATTTTAAAGTATACACAGAAGAACCTAGTTTCCACAACAGGAGAAGTACCCACTTCATGGGTTATTTGTGAGAATTCGACAAGTTAATATAAGTATTTAGAGCAGTGCTTGGCACATATTAAGAACTATGCAAATGCTACCTATTATTATTGAATAGAATCCTCACTCTATTAGGAGGTAAGACTAGCTTATAATAATGAAAACAAATTTTTATAAGGCACTTCCAATGTGTCATATTGTTTGTGTTTCCTCAATAAATACATTATTCTCATTAATCCTCCAAGAATCTCAGAAGTAGTTAAAAGCCACATATAGAGTTCATTGAGGAGAATCAACTTCAGTAATACAGAAGCCTTACTCTAGGCCCTCATCTTGAGGATTTAACTTAACCTGTACTACAGCCAAATCTGCTGCATTCGGTTAGTGTTTCAAAATATTCAACATCTCATTACCAAGTTAGGCTCCACTGTGAAGCAGATAGGAGAGCTAACACTGGTAGACCTTGACAGTGGTCATAGGGTTGTTCTTTTAATGGCAATCCTGTATTTTCAATAGACCTAATTCAGCGATCACTACAAAAGATCCACTCAGGTTTCAACTTAAAGTCTGATTCAAGTACTCCTATTTTCTAAGATGGTTCACTGTTACAACCTCATTTATGTACTTCCTATCTTCTACCTGTTGTTATAGCTAAATATTTGTGTGCATCTTCTTTACCAAATTTTAAGTATTGAAAGGTAAGGGTCTCATTTAACATTTACATTTCCCATAGTACCTCACATATACTCAATAAATGGATATGATAATAAACATTTCCAGCAATTCTGCAATTGCACACTATATTTATATCTGATTGTGTAATTTACAAATTTATAAAAGTTCTCTTAACCTTTCCTTAAAACTTGTTATTTTCAATGATTAATTACTTTGGAAGACTATGCTAGAGTGTCACGGGCTTCCCTGGTGGCTCAGGAGACACAGGTTTGATCCCCGAATCCGGAAGATCCCACATGCTACAGAGTAACTAAGCCCCTAGGCCACAACTAAGGAAGCCCACGCACCAACAGCCTGTGCTCCCCAACAAGAGCAGCCATTGCAGTGAGGAGCCCGTGCACTGTGAGAAAAGCCCCGCTCACCGGAGCCAGAGGGAAGCCTGCAGAGCAAAGGTGGCGCGAGAGGCACATCTGCTCTGCCCCACAGCTCGGCAGGCCTTGCTATTTCACTCCATTACCACTGGCTGTTCTGAGCTAGCCTGACTGTGCCTCAGAGTTCTGCACGTTCAGGATTCCCAAATGCCACCAGCCATCACTGGTGCCTAACTTAGCACAGTTCAAGGGGTCCAAATACCTGGGGTTTAAAACCTAATTCTTACAAGCTGACTTACTTTACCAATTACTTTCCAACTGAGCTCACGTTACCTCTTCTATCAAAAGGCTACTTATTCTACCCCCATGAATGAATGGAATTTTTTTTTTAAAGAATGAACAAGATGGTTCTTACATATCAAAAAAAAGGTAAAATTCCAAAGTATATAAATGTGTCTATTAAAAATGTGTAAATTCATTAATCCTCTTTTTAAAGAGTTATATACCAGGCAGGACTGAGCAAAGGATCCTCAGGATCACCTAGTAGTGTTTACCTGGAAACAGACAAAATATAAAAGCAGAACCACACTGGGCTTCCCAGGTGGCGCTAGTGGTCAAGAACCCACCTGCCAATGCAGAAGACTCAAGAGACAAGGGTTCAATCCCTGGGTGGGGAAGATCCCCTGGAGGAGGGCATGGCAACCCACTGCAGTGTTCTTGCCTGGAGAAGCCCATGGACAGAGGAGCCTGGCGGGCTACAGTCCACGGGGCCGCAAAGAGTCAGACATGACTGAAGAGCCTGAGCGCATAGCACTCACTGGGTGGGGAGGAATCAGGAGAGAGAAGATGCATTTTCCTCAGGCCTCTGAGAGAACACTGCCCCTTCCCAGGGAGGGCCCAAGATTAGAAATGACTGGTTCTCTCATTTTATAGGTTCAGTTAGTGATCCATCACTGGCTTCCCTGAGATTGTACTATTTTGTTACTGAATAGGGACTCTGTTAAGTCTCTGGATCCCAGCTGAATGTTCTATGTAAGTAAGCAAATAGACTTCATTTTTAGCAGTTGTTTTAGAGTAATAGTGAATCTTATGAGAAGTATAACTTTTCTGAACATTTTTAAACTGCGAAAACATTTTTTAAACAAAACTTACATATTTACAGACTAAGAAAAATTACCCAAACCGTATCAGTTCTATGTTGGTAGAGTTAAGAGGTGTGCTCAGTTCCATCTGTCTCTTCGAGACCCTTTGTACTACAGCCCGCCAGGCTCCTCTGTCCATGGGATTTTTCAGGTAAGACTACTGGAGTGGGTTGCCATTTCCTTCTCCAAGGGATCTTCCCAACCCAAGGATCAAACCTGTCTCTCCTACACTGCAGGCAGACTCTTTACCTGCTGAGCCAACAGGGGAACCCCAAAGGGTTAAGAGTACTAAAGCTCAATAAATGTAACATGAGGGTTTTATTTTAACAATCAAACTTCCAATCTTTCCCCATTAGGTTCTTCTGCAAGGGGCTTCCCAGAAAAAAACCTGGTTGCAAGTTCATGAGCAGATATAAGAAAAAAATTACTAAAAATGAGAGATTATGTCTTTAACCAGTCTGTCATAAACAGAAATAAAACCCAATGGTCTAACACTAGTAGAAAAGCAAATCCCAAACAAAAAGTAGTATGTATGAAGATGCAAGGGAAAAATAATTAGAAATTTAAATGCCAGGATTTAAACACACACTGAACCGTGGGTTTCAATACTGACCAGCCTCAATCCATGACTCTTACTAAGCTCCTCAGCTTCTTCCTTTTCCTTCAAGGAAAGGAAAAATATAAAGGTTCAAATAAATCACCTTCCCAGGCCCCCATTTCAACTTGCCCTTCACAGGGATTAGTTCAGATCAGCTGAATAAAATTTACGTGTTCAACAAATAACAGCAACAATCTAGAGAATCCTTAACGTTAATACCTTGGGATTTTTACTGTAAAGAGAAAAATTTCCCAACTAAAGAGTTTTAAGCAAAATATGACATGAACAAAGGACTTCCCTGGTAGCTCAGCTGGTAAAGAATCCACCTGCAATGCAGGAGACCCCGGTTCAATTTCTGGGTTGGGAAGATCCACTGGAGAAGGGATAGGCTACCGACTCCAGTATTCTTGGGCTTCCCTGATGGCTCAGCTGTTAAAGAATCTGCCTGTAATGTGGGTAGACCTTGGTTCGATCCCTGGGTGCGGAAGATCCCTGGAGAAGGGAACAGCTACCCACTCCAATATTCTGGCCTGAAGAATTTCATGGACTTAATATAGTCCATGGGGTTGCAAAGAGTCAGACAGGACTGAGCGACTTTCACTTTTCAGGATATGAACAAATCTGCATGCTCTAGCCCACTCAGACAAAAGATGAAGAATAAATCGACAGACAAGTCTAGAGTAAGGCAGACTGGTGAGGAGGCTGCTGCTAAAGGGGCATCAAAGAGGTCTATCAGAACTCTCTACAGTTGGGGGTTACGGAGAGAAAAAGAGAGGGATGACTCTAAAGTTACTGTCTTGGATAACCTAAACATGCCCGTATTTAAGGGACAATGATCTTACCAGCAAAGGATGCTAAAATCCAACACCCTCCTCCAGCCCATCTACCAGGAATACTGTCCTGGAAACCAGGTTCCAAGAAGGCAATGCTCGTGGTGTTCCATGCTTGAGAGAGAATTCACTGAATATAGATAACAGGAGATAGTCGGCGGTCTAAGTTAAGAGCAGTGAAGCGCATAAGCCAGACTGCAATGGACTGAGAAATAGGAGGTTAAGATAGTAAATGACAGAGAGAACTTTTTCTGGATATTAAGGTGAGCATCTAACATGTTTAATTTGCTCCCCCTTTCTCTTTGATTAGAAATGTACAAATCTGAAATTTATCCCATTACCTTTAAAGTATCCCATGACAAACACTGTAGAATGGTATCATGAACAACCTGAAATGAATGAACTCACACTATCCAGTAAGACCTTTTCTGCTTACTCTCCAAAGCATCAACTGATCAACATCAACAGCAGGCTACTTCTATCAAATAGTTTATTGACTTCCATATACAATTCTCAGATGCTCAAATACAAAAGGATTTTGACTAAAATGCTTCTTCAGGACTTCCCTGGAGGTCCATGGTTAAGACTTCCATTGCAGCGGGCTCGTTTCAACCCTGGGTTAGGGAAATAAGATCCCAAATGCCAGGCGATGTGGTCAAAAATGTTTCTTCACCTGAGTATACATTCAGTCCAAACATGGTGGCACAAAATGAGGCCACCAGGACAGATTTTAATCTGGTTTGAAAAGTTTAGCATAATACATTAGGTTTATCCAATGGACCGTGGATAAGAAATGTGACAATTTAAACAAAAATGAATTTGGACTGAACATGTAGGAAACTAGCGTTGAGTCAAAACACCCTTTCATTCTCACACTCGGATTCTGCAAGATTACCCTTGGTGTCTTCTATATCTCTGTGGTCCTCACAGCAGATTTAGCTGTATCATCTCTTGTACAAGAAATACTTAGCTGAGAAATTGGGCAAACGTTCACTACTGTGAAATATATAACTGAAGTATAACTTTCAAAATTAGGATTACTAACAATATAACCCCAAACAGTGGATTGTCTGAGTATAAAGAAAAGTTTAAAGCTACAAACTAGGATGCAAAACTGAAATATTTTTGGCTCAAAATCTAATTCTATTGCATAAGAGAATCTCTTGCACTTACTAATTTTTTTCCCCATTTATAAAGTTCAAACTTTATTTTCTGAATAAACAGGCTTACTTTTCGTACTTCAGGTAAGCTGAATTCAAATAAAAACTCAGTTCTCTTAAACTGTGTACATTAAGCAAAATACCTGTACAAATTATTCTAAAACTAGTCAATTTGCAAGTATCTGCTTAAAAGACAGAATCTATCCATCCACTCCTTTAAGCTAGCTTTCTCTGTGATATTAAAGGGCTTTCCTGGTGATATTAAAAGTGCCTTTAAATGAATGTACAATCCAGATCTCAAAACCTTTCTTTCATCCCTGTGGTGGGGCCAGAGGACGAGTAGGAATGGGACAAGTTAAGAGTGGAGAGGAACTGAGCCACAGCAAACTGAAGGGGAGCCAGGTGAGTGACGAGGTGGGCAGAGATCTGAGGTTTCAAAAAAATAAGGATTGGAGATGAAAGTCAAATCTACAGAACTTTAATAATTCTGAAAACGGTTTGGCTAGATATGAAACTATCAATCTCACAAAGATCTCTCCTTAATGGTTTGGGGCACTTCTATTCTTAAATTAACTCAGCTGTTTTGGGTGCTTAAAAAAGCACAATGTTGGCCTTTAAAATCAAGGCAATTTTGTAAACTTCATGATAAATAACTTCTATTCAGTACTGTAATTTAGAAGTATTTTAATACTCTGCAGATGAAGCAGAATTAATCTAACCATAAAAACCCACCTGTCACGGAAAAGATCACAGACATTCAAAACTACGATACTGAGCTTAAAGGAACACTAAAAAATGCAATGAAATATCCACAGTGGGGGCTCTGTGGTGGCTCAGTGGTAAAGAGCCTACCTGCCAACACAGGAGACATGGGTTCAATCCCCGATCTGGGAAGATCCCACAACTAAGCCTGTGCACTGCAACTACTGAGCCTGTGCCCTAAGAGCCCAAGAGCCACCACTACAGAAGCCCAGCGTGTGTGCCCCAGGGCCTGCGCTCTGCAGTAAGAAAGGCACTGCAACGAGAAGCCCGCACACTGAGACTAGAGAAAAGCCTCTGCAGCAACAAAGACCCAGCACAGCCAAAAAGCATATTTAAAAAAAAAATCCATGCTGGAGAGACAGGTTAAGACTTCTAATACTTTACCAAACATCTGTAAGTTACAAGTATACAAGTTTGATCAAAGACAATAATCAATGTAAGTTTTATAATCAATATTAAGTTTTATAGGGTCACACAGCTATCATGTTGGCTGGTGCTGAATTTCAAAAGCCAACAGGCAAAAGCACGTATTAATTTTCAAAATATGCATTCTTAACAGTCTTGCAACCATGACATCAAAAGGTGTACCTATACTTGGGGAAGTGACTGACCTGAAGTTTTATTCTTTACCCTAACACATTTATGATATTTCTTGGTGTGAAATTAAAAAGATGAGGACACTATTATTTTCATTTCAATAAATACCCACTTTACCAATCAACTCAATTACATGTTTATATTAAGCCTAAACGGCCTGCTAACTTAACTACCACTGATCATTTCTTGATTTTGAGTATAGTAACATCTTATGAGAAGCTTTGCTCTGAGGGCTAGATTTGTTTGCCTAATTGGAGTTTGTTCCAAGGGAATGCCTAGGGGGCTCCTGGAGAAGCTATCATACCCTTTTCTTAAAAAAAAAAAAAAAAAAGCCTCCTAGAAACTATACATCTGTAAAGAAAAAGAGGAGCATGACTGTTTTTTAATTGGCTTATTTTCTAAATGTATGACAAACAACTAGTAACAAAACTTGGATCTTAAGAAAATAAACAGTTCACTTTGAAAATTACAACTTACCAAAACCCTCAAAGACAAAAAATACGTGCATGTGCAAGAGATAAACAACAAACCCTAGGTCTTCCAGCCATTAGGTTCTGTCAGTTACCGATTCCGTGCAAGGCTTCTGGAACTACTCTTCCCCTGACCATGCCACGGTTCTCATAAAATGCTTATTCTGATGGTGAGATAAATGTCAAATTCCTTAGCATATTTGTCTTTTTCAAAATAGGACCCTAACATCCTTTTCCATCTGTCTCCTACGAAAACATTCCACCATATAGTCTGTGTTCCAGTCACATATAAACCACTTATGTTTGTTCCACCTGACATACCATGCCAACTTTGCCTACTTCTTGGTGTGTGTTTTTTTTTTTTAGCTGCCCCATGCGGTTTGCAGGATCTTAGTTCCCTGCTGAGACTGAACCCAGGCCCTTGGCAGTGAAAGTGCAGGAGTCCTAACCACTGGACTGCCAGGAAATTCCCAACTTTCCCTACTTCTAAGAGAAGGCAGGTCCTGCTCTCCTACCTTTATTCAAATATACATTTCCTCTATGAAGTTTTTCCCTAATACTTCAAACCCATTCTGTCAAAACTAATCCCTGGATTTACCTGGTGGCACAGTGGATAAGAATCCACCTGCCAATGCAGGGGACACAAGTTCGATCTCTGGTCCAGGAACATTCCACATGCCTCGGAGCAACTAAGCCCACGTGCCACAACTACTGAAGCCCACTCAACCTAGAGCCAGCAAGTAGCCAGCTACTGAGCCCGTGCACCTAGAGCCTGTGTCTCCCAACAGGAGACGCCTGTGCACCGACAGAGGAGCCCCGCTCCCTGCAACAAGAGAAAGCCTGCCTGCAGCAACAGAGACCCAGTGTGGCCAAAAACAAATAAATAAATATAGCAGCTGTACATGTCAAGAAAGAAAGAATCCCTATCCTCTGCCTTCATCTAACCCATTTTAACAACTTGTATCAGAGTATTACTTATGGAAAAACTGTGTAGATATGTATAGCAATTCCAGCAGATTCTAAAGGCTTTGAGACCAGAGACTGCACCTTGCTTCATCTTTATGTGTGAACACTTATAACTCGGTAGGTAGTCAATGTTTGGTAGCTGAAATGAAAAGTTTTCCAAATGAAAATAGTGACTACTCAATTCAGGAGAATTGCACAACTTCAAAATGTGCAAAACTTAACTCATCAAAACCCCTCCCCCATCCATACCCACACACATCTCTTCCTATGTTTGCTGTCTCAGTAAATGACATCCTCATCAATCCTGCTGCCCAAACTTGAAATCTGGGAATTTCCCTCTCTGGCAATATCCTGACATCTAATTAATCACCAAGCTCTGCTGACCACCCATGCCCCCTCAAACCTCACTTCATCTAATCCAGGCCACTCTCATCACAGCTGAAATTCTGAAACAGTTATCTCATTGGTCTCCCTATTTTCTCCTTTTCCTTTCCAAACCACTCATTTGTCGATCATCTAAGCCTTAGACTCTAAGGTACAATTCTGTCTATACATTTAAAAAAGCTAAAATGGAAAGTTTAAACTCTAGTAAGCAGTAGCACCAGTAAGTCCTGTATGACTGGCCCCTTACTAACCTATGCAGTTATATTTCTTGCTGTCCCCCAACTAGATGAAATGTAAAGATTCCCTGACAGACCAGACTCTTCTCCTTAACCTAGGCTCACTCTTAGCAACCCTGTCTATCCTTCAAATCCCAAGATCAGATTCCAGTTTCTTCAAAGATAGCCACTAGAGCAACAGTAGCTACAGGTTAGGTATCCCCATTTCTCCCACTGTACACTGTACTCCCCAAATACAACACTGGCCCCCTCAGACTTGAATGTTGTTCTCCTCCCCTTATCTGCAAACCCCAGGAAGGAAAGGTCCATGACTTTCTGGATTACCACAATATTCCTCATTCTGGGCATAAATGCCTAGTACACAGAAAAAATGTTGGTCCAACACAGGAAAACTAACTGGCAGCCTGTCAACTCTTTTAAACTAGTATTTTTCAAATACTAGTCATGAGCCACAAGCCATAGTGGGTCATGAAATCAATGTAGTGGACCACAACCACCACTTTTTAAAAAAATAAAATGCAACAGAAAATATCAGAGTAGATCACAAGAAGTAAGGGTAAACAGGATAAGTACTGTTTGTTCACTTGCTGAGACAGGGTCTCTGGTTCTCCATGTAAAATGTAGTTCTTATTGGGTGTGGCCAAAAATACTGAAAAGCTGTACCCTGCTCCTACTTTTCTTCCTCCTCCTTTAAGAAAGTTTTAAGATCAGATAAATAAAAAATAATGCTCAACCACACAATTCTTTAGAAAAAAAGACATTCTTACCTTGAGCATTTCCAATAAGAACAATCTTTCTTATTTGCCTTCAATATGTGACAGTATATATATATACTCTTAATCTCTGCTGCCATATTCTTATATTCTCAAAAAACTTCACATTTGAGTAGATGATGTATAGGCTAACTCTGCACCATAAGCCCTACTTTTAAGACTACTCTCTCATTATCTTTAGCCAATGTATCTGTATATCCATTAAAAAATACACCTAGCACTGCTTCAGTGGGGTATATTTAGCAGTAAGGTTAAAAACACTTAACACTTAAAAAGCTCATACTATATTACAGCAAGCACCATCCTAAGCGTTTTTAATATTTACTTATTTCATTTAGTTATTTGGCTGTGCCTGGTCTCAGTTGCAGCATGTAGGATCTAGTTCCCCAACAAGGGATCGAACCCAGGCTGCCTGCATTGGGACCATGGAGTCTTAGCCAGTGGCCCACCAGGAAAGTCCCTATTCTAAGCATTTAATAAAGAGAACTCTCATTCATTCCTCACCACAATCCTACACTTTGGGCACTACAGGTGAGGAAGCTGAGACAGAAAGATTAAGTAACTGGCCTAAGGCTCACAGTTAACAAAGGCAGGCCTGGGATTTGAACTCCGCTAGTTGGACTCTCAAACCCATTCTCTCAGCCACTCACTTTCCTGGTAGTATACATTTTACTTTTTTTCCGAGTAGTTTAAATTCTACACTCTCAACTAAATTACTCCTAATTGACTTTGGGGGCATTTATTTTAAAAGATGTACATTCAAAAACAAATGATATCCAAATTGTTCAGAATAGGCCTTAAAACCTCAATATTTATTCTCTTAAATCTTTTTCAACAACTGAGCAGTAATAAAAAATTTTCCCATTAAAATTTTAGAAGAAAACTACTATCCACCTAATTTAAAAAAATCATCTGCAATAGCCAATGTTTTAAATATTTTACACGTGGCATAATTTAAGTTTCAGCTTGCCCATTAATTTCTCTTAATACTTGCCATAGTGGGGGAGGGGGGGAATCAACTTCAGAAATTCTCAAAGGAAGAAACCTTAAAATTTAAATCACACCAAACAAGATGTCTTATTTTTCCATTAATTGTTGGGTGTAAGAACTGGCAGAATAACTCTTGAATTGTTTTTGTAAATATACCAGGAAGAAGCTTTTTACACTCCCACTTGTATCTGCAACATTCTTCCTACTCTTTTTTTCTTTCCTATTTACCGCTTACTGTTCTTACAAACCCACTATGCACTAATATTCAACTTTTTGTTTTAATCCCCCTCCGTTTTATAGAACAGACTAAGGAGAAGGTTCAAAAGCAAAGTAAAACAGAAAACAATGCCAAAAGGCAACCAAGGCAGAAACCCTCTCCTCCCTCCCCTTCATCCAATCGTTGGACATGGCAATGCATTTCTTACCTCCGCAAAATAAAATGAACTCTAGCTGAAAAAGGGAACCCTACTGTGACACACACAAGATTTACAACTTAACAAACGTCATCTTATCTTACTATCAACCACAGACAACTTTCTGGGAGAACTATAAATGAACTTACGAAGTCTCAAGAATAAGCAATTGCCAGAGTTTAAGGCACTTAAAATGTCTTGTAATTTAACTTAACACAAGGTCAGCAATACTTTGCTGGACTGAACAGCCGTAACTCAAAAACTTCAGAACCAGAACTCTCAAGGAAACCTTCATGCCCCCAAAATAAAATTAAAACATAGTATCACCGGTATAAGAGCTAAAAAGGAAATAGTCTCCAATCAAAAATATTTTCTTTGATGATAAACCACTAAGACACAATGGTGTCCTGAGAAAGAAACGACAATTAAAAAATCCTTGCCATACACACAAAAAATACATTGCACACCAAAATCTAGTGTTCAAATGCAGCTATAGCTGTCCTTTGCCTTCAAAATGAAAACAGGCATAAAATCCAAGCCAATTCTGACACAGAGGACACTGTAGAGCCACAAAACTGTATCAAGACCAGAAACCGCCTACTAAATATACCAGATCATGCTGTCATGCCTCTTTCCAGACTGTCCATACAGCATCAAGTGTATACAAAGCAGTGCTAGAACATGTTCAGTAAGCAATGAAGGCAACGCATCACCCCCATCTTTCCCGTCACTCAAGGTATCACCACAAACAGATTCAAGAAATATCTGCAGAACTTATATATTAACTATTCTGGTCAATAATTTTACCAAAACAATTTTTTTAAAATAAATGCTTTTATGATGCAGGGCGGTAACAGACGCGGTAGGACAGAAAGTCATTCGATTTCTCAAATAATTCTAATCTAACCATACTAAGTTACATAAAAATTTCAACAGATCATGTGCGAATATTGAGACAAGAACATTAAGATGCAAAAGCTGTAATTCTCTTTCTCCTCATTTTGACATGTAAAACTTGAACTTAATTCAAGCTACTACAATCAACCTGGAAAATTTTTTAGAAGAATCTCTGAGAATTAAATAAGTCATTTTCATTCTGCACCAGTAGGTAACCTTAGAAGTTCAAATTTGGAGATTCAAGCACTAATTTTGTTTTGTAATGCTTTAGCATGTCAACCCAATTGGGTTCCAACTTTCTTCCCTATAAAACTGGCACACGAAAACACTCTTGGCAGGTACACATACACTATTAAAACTGCAAGCCTCAATCATTCAAAAAAAGTTTCTGAAGTCTAGAATTTGGGGATCAGTTTGAACAGTTCTAGATAAAATCAATCAGAAAGTACTGAGGCACAGTTTACACTTACATTTATAAACTACCTAGGGTGGCAACTCTAAAAATGCAAAAGTTACAAGTTTAAAATGTAAAGTTTTAAAGAGCGAAGTGTTTCTACTAAAGTTACCTG
>SJYQ01021675.1:0-10912 GCA_006410935.1 Redunca redunca
TCCCCTGGAGAAGGAAATGGTAACCCACTCCAGTATTCTTGCCTGGAGAATCCCATGGACGGAGAAACCTGGTAGGCTATAGTCCACAGGGTCACAAAGAGTCGGACATGACTGAGTGACTTCACTGTACTATACACTATAATGCTGGGAAAGATTGAGGGCAGGAAGAGAAGGGAACAACAGAGGATGAGATGGTTGGATGGCATCACCGACTCAATGGGCATGAGTTTGAGTAAACTCCAGGAGTTGGTGATGGACAGGGAGGCCTGGCATATTGCGGTTCATGGGGTTGCAAAGAGTCAGATGTGATTGAGCGACTAAACTGAACTGAACTGAATCAAACTAATCACATGGACCACAGCCTTGTCTAATGTAGTGAAAGTATGAGCCATACCATGCAGGGCCACCCAAGACTGATGGTCATGGTAGAGAGTTCCGACAAAACATGGTCCGCTGGAGAAGGGAATGTCAAACTGCTTCAGTGTTCTTGTCTTGAGAACCTCATGAACAGTATGAAGAGGCAAAAAGATAGGACACTGAAAGATGAACTCCCCAGGTTGGTAGGTGCCCACTATGCTACTGGAGAACAGTGGAGAAATAACTCCAGAAAGAATGAAGAGATGGAGCCAAAGCAAAAACAACATGCAGTTGTGGTTGTAACTGGTGATGAAAGTAAAGTCTGATGCTGTAAAGAACAATATTGCATAGGAACCTGGAATGTTAGGTCCATGAATCAAGGTAAATTGAAAGTGGTCAAATAGGAGATGGCAAGAGTGAATATCCATATTTTAGGAATCTGAATTAAAATGGACTGGAATGGGTGAACTTAACTCAGATGACCATTATATCTACTACTGTGGGCAGGAATGCCTTAGAAGAAATGGAGTAGCCCTCCTAGTCAACAAAAGAGTCCAAAATGCAGTACTTGGATGCAATCTCAAAATGACAGAATGATCTCTGTTTGTTTCCAAGGCAAACCCATTCAGTATCACAGTATTCCAAGTCTATGCCCCAACCAGTAATACTGAAGAAGCTGAAGTTGAATGGTTCTATGAAGACCTATAAGACCTTCTAGAACTAACACCCCCAAGACATGTCCTTTTCATTATAGGGGACTGGAATGTAAAAGCAGGAAGTCAAGAGATACTTGGAGTAACAGGCAAATTTGGCCTTGGAGTACAAAATGAAGCAGGGCAAAGGCTAACAGAGTTTTGCCAAGAGAACGCACTGGTCATAGCAAACACCTTCTTCCAGCAACACAAGAGAAGACTCTATGCATGGACATCACCAGATGGTCAATACCAAAAACAGATTGATTACATTCTTTGCAGCCAAAGATGGAGAAGCTCTATACAGTCAACAAAAACAAGACTGGGAGCTGATTATGGCTCAGATCATGAACTTCTTATTGCCAAATTCAGACTTAAATTGAAGAAATTAGGGAAAACCACTAGACTATTTGGTCAAAGTACTGAAAATTCAGCTTCAGCATCAGTCCTTCCAATATTGAGGGTTGATATCCTTATAAACCAATAAATATTAGGGCTGTTTTTCCAGTTGGCAAAAGCAAGACTGGGAGCTGACTGAGGCTCAGATCATGAACTCCTTATTGCCAATTCAGACTTAAATTGAAGAAGTTATGGAAAACCACTGGACTATTTGGGTGTGCTCTAAATCAAACCCCTTATGATTATACAGTGGAAGTGACAAATAGATTCGAGGGATTAGACCTGATGGACAGAGTGCCTGAAGAACTATAGATGGAGGTTTGTGACATTGGTCAGGAGGCAGTGATCAAGACTATCCCCAAGAAAAAGAAATGCAAAAATGCAAAATGTTTGTCTGAGGAGGCCTTACAAATAGCTGAGAAAAGAAGAGAAGTGAAAGGTAAAGGAGAAAAGGAAAGATATACCTATTTGAATGCAGAGTTCCAAAGAATAGCAAGGTGAGATAAGGAAGCCTTCCTCAGTGACCATTGAGTAGGTGATGACATCCAACCATCTCATCCTCTGTCTTCCCCTTCTCTTCCTGCCTTCAGTTTTTCCCAGCATCAGGGTCTTTTCCAATGAGTCAGTTCTTCACATCAGGTGGCCAAAGTATTAGAGTTTCAGCTTCAACATCAGTCCTTCCAATGAATATTCTGGACTGATTTCCTTTAGGATGGACTGATTGGATCTCCTTGCAAGCCAAGGGACTCTCAAGAGTCTTCTCCAACACCACAGTTCAAAAGCATCAATTCTTTGGTGCTTAGCTTTCTTTATAGTCCAACTCTCACATCCATACATGACTACTGGAAAAACCATAGCCTTGACTAGATGGACCTTTGTTGACAAAGTAATGTCTCTGCTTTTTAATATGCTGTCTAGGCTGGTCATAAATTTTCTTTCAAGGAGTAAGCGTCTTTTCATTTCATGTCTGCAATCACCATCTGCAGTGATTTTGGAGCCCCCCAAATAAATCTGCCACTGTTTCCACTGTATCCCCATCTATTTGCCATGAAGTGATGGGACCGGATGCAACAATCTTAGTTCTGAATGTTGAGCTTTAAGCCAACTTTGTCTCTCTCCTCTTTCACTTTCATCAAGAGGTTCTTTAGTTCTTCTTTGCTTTCTGCCATAAGGGTGGTGTCATCTGCATATCTGAGGTTATTGATGTTTCTCCTGGCAATCTTGATTCCAGCTTGTGCTTTATCCAACCCAGCATTTCTCATGATGTACTCTGCATATAAGTTAAACGAGCAGGGTGACAATATACAGCCTATACAGTCAGCAAAAATGAGACTGGGAGCTGACTGTGGCACAGATCCTGAACTCCTTATTGCAAAATTCAGACTTAAATTGAAGAAAGTAGGGAAAACCACTAGACCATTCAAGTATGACCGAAATCAAATCTCTTATATTTATACAGTGGGAGTGACAAACAGATTCAAGGGTTTAGATCTGATAGACAGCGTGCCTGAAGAACTATGGATGGAGGTTCATGATATTGTACAGGTGGCAGTGACCAAGACCTTCCCCAAGAAGAAGAAATGCAAGAAGGCAAAATGGTTGTCTCAGGAGGCCTTACAAATAGCTGAGAAAGGAAGAGAAGCGAAAGGCAAAGGAGAAAAGAGAAGATATACCCATCTGAATGCAGAGTTTCAAAGAATAACGAGACATGAGAAAGCCTTCCTCAGTGATCAATGCAAAGAAATAGAGGAAAACAATAGAATGGGAAAGACTGGATCTCTTCAAGAAAATTGGAGATAACACGAGAACGTTTCATGCAAAGATAGAGACAATAAAGAACAGTAATGGTATGGACCTAACAGAAGCAAAAGATATTCAGAAGAGGTGGCAAGAATACACAGAAAAACTATAGAGATACCAAGGGAACATTTCATGCGAAGATGGTCACAAAAAGCACAGAAATGGTATGGACTTAACAGGATCAGAAGATATTAAGAAGAGGTGGCAAGAATACATGGAAGAACTATACAAAAAAGATCTTCATGACCCAGATAACCACAATGGTGTGATCACTCACCTAGAGCCAGACATTCTGGAATGTGAAGTCAAGTGGGCCTTAGGAAGCATCACTATGAAGAAAGCTAGTGGAGGTGATGGAATTCCAGTTGAACTATTTCAAATCCTAAAAGATGATGCTATGAAATTGCTGCAGTCAAAATGCCAGCAAATTTGGAAAACTCAGCAGGGGCCACAGGACTGGTAAAGGTCAATTTTCATGCCAATCTTGAAGAAAGGCAATGCCAAGGAATGTTCAAACTACCACACAATTGCACTCATTCACACACTGGCAAAGTAATGCTCAAAATTCTCCAAGCCAGGCTTCAGTGGTATGTGAATCGTGAATTTGCAGATGTTCAAGCTGGATTTAGAAAAAGCAGAGGAACCAGAGATCAAATGGCCAACATCTGTTGGGTCATTGAAAAAGCAAGGGAGTTCCACAAAAACATCTACTTCTGCTTTATTGACTGCCAAAGCCTTTGACTGTGTGGATCACAACAAACTGGAAAATTCTTAAAGAGATGCAAATACCAGACTACCTGACTTGCCTCTTGAGAAATCTGTGTATGGGTCAAGAAGCAACAGTTAGAACTAGACATGGAACAATAGGTTGGTTCCAAATTGTTGAAAGACGTCCATCAAGGCTGAATATTTTCACCCTGCTTATTTAACTTATATACAGAGTACATCATATGAAATGCCAGGCTGGATGAAGCACAGGCTGGAATCAAGATTGCCGGGAGAAATATCAACAACCTCAGATATGCAGATGAGGAACTAAAGAGCCTCTTGATGAAAGTGAAAGAGGACAGTGTAAAGTTGGCTTAAAATTCAATATTCAGAAAACTAAGATCATGGCATCTGGTCCCATCACTTCATGACAAATAGATGCGGAAACAATGGAAACAGTGAAAGACTTTTTTTTGTACTCCAGAATTACTGCAGCTGGTGACAGCAGCCGTGAAATGAAAAGACACTTCCTCCTTGGAAGAAAAGCTATGACCAACCTAGACAGCATATTAGAAAGCAGAGACCTTACTTTGCCAACAAAGATCCATCTAGTCAAAGCTATGGTTTTTCTAGTAGTCATGCATGGATGTGCTGCTGCTGCTGCTAAGTCACTTCAGTCGTGTCCGACTCTGTGTGACTCCATAGACGGTAGCCCACCAGGCTCCCCCGTCCCTGGGATTCTCCAGGCAAGAACACTGGAGTGGGTTGCCATTGCCTTCTCCAATGCATGAAAGTGAAAAGTGAAAGTGAAGTCACTAAGTCTTATCTGACTCTGTGCGACCCCATGGACTGCAGCCCACTAGGCTCCTCCGTCCATGGGGTTCTCCAGGCAAGAGTACTGGAGTGGGGTGCCATTGCCTTCTCCAGCATGGATGTGAGAGTTGGACTATAAAGAAAGCTGAGCACTGAAGAATTGTTTTTGAGCAGTGGTGTTCGAGAAGACTCTTGAGAGTCCCTTGGACGGCAAGGAGATCAAACCAGTCAATCCTAAAGGAAATCATTCTGGAATATTCACTAGAAGGACTGATGTTGAAGCTAAAACTCCAATCCTTTGACCACATGATATGAAGAAGTGACTCATTGGAATAGACCCTATGCTGAAAAGGATTGAAGACAGGAGGAAAAGGAGTCGACAAGAGTATGAGATGGTTGGATGGCATCACTGACTCAATGGACATGAGTTTGAGTAAGCTCCAGGAGTTGGTGATGGACAGGGAGGCCTGCCATGCTGCAGTCCATGGGGTCGCGAAGGTCAGACACGACGGAGCAACTGAACTGGGAGCTAGATCCACAGAGCAAGCAATACTCAGAACAGTCGAATAAATAAAAACAAACAATAACTACATATATATATATTAAAGTGACACTTTACTTTGATTTTATTCACAACTTTGGTTACTAGGAAGGATAGGCACTTCTGCTGTATTTTTAGTGACTATTTGTACTTATTTTGTGATTTGCCTTTTTCTTCCTTTTGCCAACTTTTTCACTTGGTGTTAATCTTTGTAAAAATAGGTTTGTTAGAACTTTTGACTATAGTATATGTTGCAAATATCTCCTTTAGTTTGTCAATTACCTTTTAACTTTGTTTACAGTGTATTTTGTGTTTGTGTAGTTTAGTTCAGTTTGGTTGATATTTGTGTTCTATTCAGTTATTTTCTGTTCAGTTCAGTTGATATATGACACATTGATATTTTTTCATCTGAGGTTATTGATATTGTGTACTTTAAATCTATCCATTTCCCTTTTTTTTTTTTGGTGTTTGGTTTTATATAATAGGGGCAGTGGGCATTTCCAAGCAGACTCTTTTTTTAAAATTTTAATTTTATTCTTGTTGTTACTCAGTTGCTAAGTCGTGTCTGACTCTTTGTGACATCATGGACTGCAGTACAGCCAGGATTCTCTGTCCTTCACTATGTCCTGGAGCTAGATCAAACTCATGTCCATTGAGTCAGTCATGCTATCCAACCATCTTGTCCTCTGTTTCCCCTTCTTCTCCTGCCCTCAGTCTTTTCCAGCATCAGGGTCTTTTCTAATGAGTCAGCTCTTCACATCAGGTGCTGGAGTTTCAGCTTCAATAATTTTATTGAAATATAGTTGATGGTTTGATGGAATAACTCACTCAATGGACATGAGTTTGAACAAGCTCTGGGTGTTGGAAACGGACAGGGAAGCCTGGCGTGCTGCAGCCCATGGGGTTGCAAAGAGTCAGACATGACTGAGCAACTGACTGAGCAACTGACCTAAACTGATTAAATATAGTTCCCTGTGCTATACAGTAGGTCACTATGTGTTTCTACAATCTTGGATGATGAGTTATTCATATAGAATGGGTGGTGGTTTTGTTATGAGTCAGCTGAGCACCATCTCCAGACAGACATACATTAGACAAGTATTGCCCTAGACTTGTTAATGGAAAGATGGCTGGTTCATGGCTGGTGGCACTCCCAAGACAGCAACAAAAGTGACTGCTGATTATTAAGGGAATATTCCAATTACTTACTTCTCAGGATTGGAGGACCCTGAAAGATGGAGGATGCTCAGAATGTCCTTTCCCATCTGAATGGTCTTTATCTCTCTCTTTGGCTAGCTCTTTGTAGTCTATAGTATTTGCTTCTGCCTTGGAAAGAGGTGCTCCTTTTCTGTTTGTGGAAGTGGGATAAGCCCTTAGTAATTATGGTGATCACCTCTATCATTATTAACCTATGCCTTCATTGCTCTAAAGGTTGCTCTAACAAATTACTACAGAGCTGGTAGCTTAAAACAGCAGAGATTTTTTTCTCTCATGGGTTTGGAGGTCAAAAATACAAAATCAAGGTGTCAGCAGGGCCGTGCCCCCTCTGAAGTCTGGGGAGAATCCTTCCAGCCTCTTCCACCTCCTGGTGGCTCCTGGTGCTCTTTCCCTATGGCACATCACTCCAATCTCTGCCTCTGTTTTTATGTCTCACTATGTTTCCTCCTCTTCTTATAAGGACATCATTTATTGGATTTAGGGCCCACCTGAAATCGTGGATGATTTCATCTCAAGATCCTTAACGGGGCTTCCCTGGTGGCTCAGTGGTAAAGAATCTACCTGCCAATGCAGCAGACACAGCTTCCATTCCTGGTCTGGGAAGATCCCACATGCCATGCAGCAACTGAGCCTGTGCACCACGACTATTGAGCCTGTGCTTTAAAGCCTGGGAGCCACAAATACTGAAGCCCACATGCCCCAGAGCTTGTGCTCTGCAACAAGAGAAGTCACCACAATGAGAAGCCTGTGCACCACAGCTAGAGAGTAGCCCCAGTTGCTGCAACTAGAGAAAAGCATAAAGACTCAGCACAGCCGTAAATAAATAAATAAAGCTTTTATTAAAAAAAAAAAGGTCCTTAACCAACTTCATCTGCAAAGACTCTGCTTCCAAATAAGGTCATATTCTGAGGTTTTGGGGGAACACAAATTTTTTTTTTTTGCAGGGTGGGGGGGACAATATTCCACCCACTACTTTTGCTATTACCAACCTAGACAGCATATTAAAAAGCAGAGACATTATTTGCCAACAAAAGTCCATCTAGTCAAAGCTATGGTTTTTCCAGTAGTCATGTATGGATGTGAGAGCTGGACTATAAAGAAAGCTCAGTGCCGAAGAAGTGATGCTTTTGAACTGTGGTGCTGGAGAAGACTCTTGAGAGTCCCTTGGACTGCAAGGAGATCCAACCAGTCCATCCTAAAGATCATTCCTGACTATTCATTGGAAGAACTGATGCTGAAGCTGAAACTCCAATACTCTGGCCACCTTATGAGGAGAACTGACTCATCGGAAAAGACCCTGATACTGGAAAAGAATGAAGGCAGGAGGAGAAGGGGACGACAGAGGATGAGATGGTTGGATGGCATCACCAACTTGATGGACAATGAGTCTGAGTAAGCTCTGGGAGTTGGTGAGGACAGGGAGAAACCTGTGTTTTGCAGTCCACGGGGTTGCAAAGAGTTGGACATGACTGAGCGACTGAACTGAACTGAACTAAACTATTACCATGATAGTCACCACTGTTACTCTGCATAGTAAAAATCAGCACCAACTTGATGGACAATGAGTTTGAGTAAGCTCTGGGAGTTGGTAAGAACAGGGAGAAACCTGTGTTTTGCATTCCACGGGGTTGCAAAGAGTTGGACATGACTGAGCGACTGAACTGAACTGAACTAAACTATTACCATGATAGTCACCACTGTTACTCTGCATAATAAAAATCAGCCTTTACTTTTCATTTTATTTTACCTGTAAAGTTATATAATTAAGCAAAGCATAGCATCTGGTATCACTTATTGTAAGATCATCTGAGAAGCTCTGCTAAGTTTGGAGCCAATAGATCATACTTCTATAATTAAAATTATATGAAATTTTCTTTTCACAGTGTATACATCTATCAATCATGATTTACACTTTAGATATCTTACAATTTTATTTGTGAATGATAACTCAATAAAGCTTAAAAAAAGAAAATTCTGTTAAAAATTAGGTCAGATCTAAAACTATTGTTATTTGACTTTAACATCAAGAACTACAGATCTNAAAAATAAAATTCTGTTAAAAATTAGGTCAGATCTAAAACTATTGTTATTTGACTTTAACATCAAGAACTACAGATCTGAAATAATTAGGCTCTTGCATCTTCACTCGATCATGCAACTTATTTCTGAAGTGAAACTGCAAAGTCAGAGATTCACTGAGCTTTCTTTTAAGACTCATTTGGAATGTTTGGTATTTTTATTAATTATCTGGAAGCTCAGGAGTGTCATTGTAACAAAAGTTCTTTCAGTTAGAGTTTTCAAATTTCTGATTTGTACCTTTGCATGGCCATTATTAAAAGGATAAGCTTCTAAGGATAATTCATAGTGAATTAAGGAGCACTAGAAATTTGAAGGTAGGAAATTCCCCCATCTCCCATTCTAAGTCCTCATCCCTGAGGATGGATAGTAATAGAACCCGGTTTTAGAGCTGTTGTTCAGATCATGGGAGTGGTTTGTGCAAAGTCCTTAGATGAGGTCTGGCATGGCACACTGCTCAAAATTGTTAGCTATTATTTTAAGTAGGAAATTTGTTTATCCCTGTGGCAAGCAGCTCAAGGGAATGTCAAGACTGAAGTCAGTTTTACCCTACTGTTACCAAACCATACTTGGGTTCTCTGGCTTTGTGCACAATAATGTCTATCTACTGACATGGAGTTGTGAAGGAAAGCGCAGGGTTTGTTGTAGGTGCCCAAACAAGGAGTGTGGGCAGCTGGTGGTAAAAAAAAAACCCTGAGCTTCCTGATGGGCTTTAGGGAAGTGTTTTTATGGGTAAAGTGAGGGACAGGGAGGGATTTTCCCAGGCTGGGGACTGAACCCATGTCTCCTGCATTGGCAGGCAGATTCTTATCACTGAGCCACCAAGGAAGCCCAATCAGTAATTCTTGAGCCAGGCTTTTGTGACTCAGGGAAGGCCTGGGAGACTATAGCTTTTCTACAAAGGAGAGGCAAGCAGAGGATATGGAGGGAGGGGTTTGTCCCAGGAAGCCCCCATAGGGGACCCCATAGACTTAGGTCCTATACATAATGAAAAATAGAGTCATATTTAACTTTTCTACAATTTGACCCAATTTTATGTCTGAAGTTTCTTGCCAGACTTTTATAATTTAATAATACAGAGTAAGCTGTGGCTATAGTTTTTCCAGTAGTCACGTATGGATGCAAGAGTTGGACTGTGAAGAAAGCTGAGCACCAAAGAATCGATGCTTTTGAACTGTGGTGTTGGAGAAGACTCTTAAGAGTCCCTTGGACTGCAAGGAGATCCAACCAGTCCATTCTGAAGGAGATCAGTCCTGGGTGTTCTTTGGAAGGAACGATGCTAAAGGTGAAACTCCAGTACTTTGGCCACCTCATGGGAAGAGTTGACTCATTGGAAAAGACTCTGATGCTGGGAGGGACTGGGGGCAGGAGGAGAAGGGGATGACAGAGGATGAGATGGCTGGATGGCATCACTGACTTGATGGTCGTGAGTTTGAGTGAACTCCAGGAGTTGGTGATGGACAGGGAGGCCTGGCGTGCTGCAATTCATGGGGTTGCAAAGAGTTGGATGTGACTGAGCGACTGAACTGAACTGAAGCTGTGGCTATGCAGAATCAATATATATACATGATCAGTAAACTTTTTATTTTTTAGGCACATGAGCCATAGTGTATATTATGATTTACAAAGACATTAAGAAATATTCAGAGCTTATTATTCTTAATATTTGGAGCAAAATAATATGCTTATGTGGTGGACTTAGGACTGTGTTGAAAACATGTTTCATATGACAAAATAGTATATACTCACTGTAGAATTTTTTTAATCTATTTATTTATTTTGGTTGTGTGGCTGGGTTGGCTCAACCCCAGCTCAAACCACCAGGGAATTCCCTGTAGGAATTTTGAAAATACAGAAAAGAAGAAAAGCCAAAACGACTTATAATCTTCAGTTAGTGTTAGTTGCTCAGTCATGTCTGACTCTTTGCAACACCATGGACTGTAGCCTGCCAGGCTTCTCTGTCCATGGAATTCTCTAAGCAAGAATACTGGAGTGGGTTGCCATTCCCTTCTCAGGGGATCTTCCTGATCCAGGGATTGAACCCTGGTCTCCTGCATTGCAGGCAGACTCTTCACCATCTGAACTACCAGGTACAATGAGTTGGTGGGGTTTAAAACAAAAAGCTTGTGACTTAAATTTGGGGAAGCATTAATCATCTTCACCTAATTTGGGGAGTAAACTTTGCATGTTGAGGCTGTAAGTTAAATTATGGTGGGTTCATCTTGACCGTTCATTCTGATGTAAATGAACCGAGCTACATTCTGGGCTCAGGGTAGCCTTCTCTTGCCAGGAACTTACATGAAGGGGA
>SJYQ01021679.1:0-57898 GCA_006410935.1 Redunca redunca
CAGAAGGCTAATTGCTGCTCCCCATTAGAGAGTCGCCTAGGTGACACCTACCTTCTGGCACCCAGTTACCGGAGCCCCGAAGAAATGATCTTTTTGGCTTCCCTAGTATCTTGGAAGTTCTTGGAGATGAAATGCTGGCCCTTCGGAGTGTATGGTAAGGGGACTAACATCATGTACTCCTAATACGGAAGAAAGGAATCTAGCACAATGGAATCTCAATATACCAGCTTCCAATTATTTACCTATGTATACTGATTTTCCATGCACTTATCTATGAGTCAGCAGGTTCCTCGCCATTGAAGTTACTCAAGTGTTAGTGACCTTCTTTCTAAGAAGTTAACCCTTTCTCATTTGAGACCTATTTACCTCCTTGTTTCCTAGAGAATGCGGAGAACATATTTCAATTTCCCGGTCCACAGAGACAATCTTATTCTTTTGATCCTAACTTCCATTCTTCAATTCCTGCACAGTGCCTCATATTCAGTGGATACCTAGTGAATGAGTGCAGATTCCTCTTACCAAACAAGAAGCCTTCAGAGATGCTCCTTAGGGCAGAATCAGTGGAAGGTGACCATGCATTAGTACCCAGTACTCCTGAGACCACTGTAAGGAATACCTCAGGTCCTCCTGCTCCCCACCCCCTTTTAAAAAATTTTCTTCTGGCACCCAGCTATGGGATTCCCATGGTAGTGGATCTCCATACTGGCTTCCTTGGTACTCTGCTCATTGTATTCTCTTTAGTTTGTTTTTCTAAACTTTTACCCACTCTGTTGAGGTTTTGGGGTTTGCCCTGGAGTTGGCTAGTAGTGCTATCTGGCTTGGGCTTCATATTCACAAAGATTCAAATTAGACTCTCATGTTATTTCCAAATCAGATACACACTGACAAGTCAGAACGATGCTCACTTTGCAGCTTTATTTGTACATGTAAATAAAAACTATAATGTAGTAAGCTAGTTTGGGCTTTTCTGTATTCCTCCCTGTCCCCCCCAATTTTTTGAAGGTTTCAGAAATTGGAATTGACACGGCTCTTTCTCAGCCTCTGAGAAGTTTAACTTTCTATTTCCTCTCTTCTGCCTCTTTGCTTTCTCTTCTGCTTCTGGTTCATGCCCACTAATGGAAGGCATGGTTCTTTCTCTTCAGGAAGCCATTGGTGCTAAGACAATGTGCCTTGAGTATTAAGTTCTCTCTTGCTTGGCCATGTGCCACTAACTTTTAAAAGAGAGATCACAGAAGAATAGTATCTGGTCACTTATCAGAATTCATTTATATACTCTGACTGGGCAAAACCAAGGGGGAGTGAGCTACTGTTGTTACCCTCGGTGATGTACAGTGCGTCACTGCTTCTGCCAGTCACCTGAGTTCAGAGGAGCTCCTACTTCCCTAAGAAGGAGCTGGGAGTGGCTGGCAGAGCAAGTACAATATGATTAGGCAACCAGATAGTTGTGAATTTTTCAAATGCTCAAGAAACAAGAGTGTTTAAACAACATCTCACTGAAGGCACAACTGTTCAAAATCTGAGAAGAATGTTCAGATAACTGTTTAACATTGACTATAACATTGGTCATATTCTGATTTGTTCTTGGAATCTGAGGAAAGACCCAGAAGTTCTGGGCACAACACACTCTACTCTACCAGGTTCATTATGGAAAATAATACTTGTAAAGCAAAACTTCCCTGTCTGAGGTAGTATTGTTGAGACTTACCTATGGTAGTATATGACACTGGGATTTAAGGATGTACAAGAGGTCAGGAGGAAGCTGTGTTTAGGGAAATCTTATCACTGGCTAACTGTAACATTGGCAGTTAGAGTCAATGGCAGTACAGAGTCCTGATCATTTTGGTGGTAAGATGAGACTATAACTCATTCTCAACCAATATTTGTCCTTTTAAAACAAGTTTTTATCTGATAGTGTTTAATACCCATGAGTTTAAAGTCTGAGTTTTGGGTTTAGACGCAGCTCTTTTCTTCTCACTGATCAATTCTACAGAAAAATACAGAAATCACTCTAAACTTGTATAAATTGTACAATAGACTCAATGGACCCAGTAAATTAATCTCAAAATAATTTAAAATTTTAACTATAATTTTAGATTTACCGAAAGGTTGCAAAATATGAAATACCCTAACCCTAAAATACTGAAAATCACGTGGGGCAAAAGTGAAAGTCACTCAGTCACGTCTGACTCATTGTGACCCTTTGGAATTCTTCAGGCCAGAATACTGGAGTTGTTCCCTTCTCCAGGGTATCTTCCCAACCCAGGGATCTTCCTCATTGCTGGCTGATTCTTTACCAGCTGAGCCACGGGGAAGCCCAAGAATACTGGAGTGGGTAGCCTATCCCTTCTCCAGCGGATCTTCCCGAACCAGGAATCAAACTGGGGTCTCTTGCATTGCAGGTGGTTTCCTTACCAGCTGAGCTATCAGGGAAGCCTTAAAGGTCATGCTAATCCTCTCTGTATAGGTCCAATTTTAATCTATTTGTGGCTGATGTAAGCACAGTTCTCATTCCCATTTTTAGTTTAGCTCACATTTAAGCAATAAACAGGAAACATTCTACTTTGTGGAGGCTAATTTCATAATAATGATCACAAGTACTATAATTAGGTTCCTGAAGAAAAAAGGCTTATTTTATTATAACTTTTATAATAACACAACCTGGAATTTATGTAGTGTTCTGCATTTTTCAGAGACTATTGTCATTTCTTCCATGTGACCCTGGAATTAAGGGAAGGTACAGGAATTAGGATACTCATTTTGCTGAGAGGGAAGCTCAGAGGAAAGAAAGCCTATCAGGAAAGGCCTTGTGGAGGAAGTGATATAGCACTGAAGCCTGAGAGGTATGAGGCGAGTTCCAAAGGTGGATGAGAGGGTTCTCTTCAGAGGTGCAGCAGAAGGTAGGGCGTGGTGGCAGAGGAGAGAAGAGTTCTCTTGGGGCACCAAATACCTCAGATTTATGTCTGATGCTTTGAGTAGGAGGAGCAGTGTGGAGGAAGGGATTTATATGCCTGGCTGGGAGTTTGGACTTTATTCTCTGGCAGTGAGTTGTTTTGAGGCAAAGGAAAGCACATGGTCAGATTTCCATGTAGGAAAACCACTATAGGAGTAGTATAGAAGATGAAAGATCCTTATCGGGTAGGTTCAAGACAGCTGATCTTTTCTAAACCTGTCAGTCATGATATCTCAGATCCCAGATATGGTGACAATAAGCAGGAATAGATAGCAGATTGGCACCAGCAGCACAATACTGCCAACAACAAAAGCATAACATCTAGATGCATAAACCACTGGCCCCTGCCCTAGCTTTGTCAGATCTACAAATTTTCCTGGAGCATTACCATTTGATTTCCTTTGACTTATTTCTGTTTAATGGGAATATTTGTAAGGTACCCACTTTATGTATGCTGATTAACATTGAAGTAGTTCTGACAAATCAGGACTTGGGAATGAAGACAAACATGAAGATGTCATAAGCTGGTTCCAGAAGCATATCCAGGGATGGAGGGGAAGAGGTAGCCTAGGCTATGGAATATGGTGGATATGGAAATTTTAGAATCCAATTCTGAGCCATTTTTTATCATAATTAGTTATTTTAAAATTTCCTTGTTTTATTGTCTCCCTGGAAAGCAGATTGCCCCCTAAGTTTTACATAAAGGTTTCAAGTTTAGTATTGTATTAGGTTAGTGCAAAAGTAATTGCGATTTTGCATTGTTGAACTTTGCCATTTGGTATTGGAATAATTCTTAAATGTGGTTATGTTATATATCATTTTAATGCACATTTCTTGCTTTTTTTGCTAATGACATCACTTTCTGTTTATTTTGTATTTATTTTAGACTATAGAAATGATGTTAGACAAAAAGCAAATTCAAGCGGTTTTTTATTCAGGTTCAAAATGGGTCGTAAAGCAGCAGAGACAACTCACAACATCAACAATGCTTTTGGCCAAGGAACTGCTAAAAAAACATACAGTGCAGTGGTGGTTCAAGGAGTTTTGCAAAGGAGACTAGAGCCTTAACACAGTGGCTGGCCATTGGAAGTTGACAATGAACAGTTGAGAACATCATCAAAGCTGATCATCTTAAAACTCTGCAAGAAGTTGCCAAAGAACTCAGTGTTGACCATTCTACAGTCATTTGGCATTTGAAGCAAAGTGCAAAGGTGAAAAGGCTTGATAAATGGGTGCCTCATGAGCTGACCCCCAAAATAAAAAAAATTCATTGTTTTGAAGTGTCGTCTTCTCTTATTCTATGCAACAACAATGAATCATTTCTCAATCAGATTGTGACCTGCAATGAACAGTGGATTGTATATGACAACTGATGATGACCAGTTCAGTGGACTGAGAAGCTCCAAAACACCTTCCCAAAGTTAATCTTGTACTAGAAAAAGGTCATGGTCACTACAGCTTTCTGAATCCCGGTGAAACCATTACATCTGAGAAGTATGCTCAGCAAATTGATGAGATGCACCAAAAACTGTAATCAGTCAATAGAACGGGTCCAATTCTTCTCCATAACAATGCCCAACCACATGTCGCACAACCAGTGTTTCAAAAGTTGAATGAATTGGGCTACAGAGTTTTGCCTCATCTGCCATATTCACCTAATCACTTCTTTAAGCATCTCAACAACATTTTGTAGAGGAAACGCTTTCAAAACCAGCAGAAGGCAGGAAGTGCTTTCCAAGAGCTCATCAAGTCCTGAAGCATGGATTTTTATGCTACAGGAATAAATGAACTTATTTCTCATTGGCAGAAATGTGTTGATTGTAATGGCTCCTATTTTGATTAATAAAGATATGTTTGAGCCTAGTTATAACAATTTAAAATTCATGGTCTGAAATTGCAATTAATTTTGGACCAACCTAATATTTTACTCTCTTGAAATCAGTTAGAAAATAAAAATCAAAATGTCCACTAGTTCTCTATGGATAGTTTGTTTATTCTATTTGCAAGTGCAGAGGACTGCCTTCCTGCCAGGGAGAGAACAGGGTGTGATAGACATGGGACAGTAAACTGAGCAGATGAAGTGCTTTTTCTTTAGCAAGCTGGACAGGTTTGCCTCAGGATCTGAACTTCCTGTACCTAATATAAAAAACCCAAAGAAATGCATGGAAGCATTTCCCTCCTGATTCTGACCCTGTCGATTTTGTATCAGGACCACCATGATCTTCTGAGTGACACTGTGGCATTTATTAAGAGAGAACAGATCCCCCAAATGACCACTGTCAGTGTTGACCAAGACATGCCCAGGAAGTCTGTCCTTTTATCAACAACAAAAACCAATCTTCTTAAGTGATACAAAAGGGAAAATAAAGACCTGAGTAGGAGCTGACCTTGAAAAATCTGATGCTGAAGGAATGATGGCAATGTAAGTTTGTTTATAATTTCTCTTGGAGGCAAAAAAAAAAAGTGTTTTATCCAGTAGTTTGTTTCCTAAAAAGTTAACTGTAAAGATAATTTTTGTAAATGGAATTTTACTTTAAATACACTTTAAGAGTTGGCCATTTAAAGGATTCTTTTGGAGAACCTCCTTGTGATCATTCTTTATACTTCATCAGTTTATATATTTTATGCTCCCCAGTTTTTTTTTTTTTTTAAAGCAAGTATACTTGTAATTTTCTCACAAGCTAGATAAATTGGTCTTTGCTTTCTGAAACAATTTCTTTGATTATTGTTATTTTCCTTGCCATAAAAGCAAGGGTTTTGTTTGTTTTTAGATAAACTCTTCTAGTTTCTTGTCTTTTTTTTTTTTTTTCATTTCCTGGAATGACCAAATGATGAGAAGCCTAGGAGTTTATCAACTTTGATTTTATTATCAAGGTGTAATCCTAAGAGAACAAGGACAACCCTAACCACCCAACCTTGGAGAATTACTTCATTAAGTGGTCTATTACAGCATAATACTTCAACAGAAAATTATCTGATTATTTTCCCTCCTGGCAGTGAGAAAAGTGGGAGTTTTAATTGGAATGGAGGCAATAAGGAATAATCTTGGAATCTGGGGCACCATCCCAGGAGGACAGTCTTAACTAAAGGAAAAAGTTCCTGGCTGCCAAGAAGATGCAAAAGGGATTCTGAATGCCTGGGAAGTATGGGGAGAGGCTGCTCAGTGTTGAAGAAAAGGAAGATGTGAAAGCAGAAATAGACTTGGATTCCTTCCCAATTTAGTTTAGGGAAGACTGAATTTTCTTACCATATTTAATTTCGATGCTGGCCAATCATTTGAGAAGAAAGAGAGGTGTGAAAACAGACCTGTTCCTTCCAATGTTTATTGATTACCTGTATGGACCAGGTACTTGGGTAAATTTTAGTCATATAAAGCGGAATAAGATATTCTTGTCCTCAGAGAGTTCATATTCTAAAAGGAAAGACAAGCTAAAAGAAAAAATAGTAAACAGAAATATATTTTCAAGGGACTTCCCTAGTGGTCTGGTAATTAAGACTGAAATGTCAATCAGAAATACCTTACTTACCTGGGAAAACGTGATGAAGAGATAGGAAGACCAAGATGGCATCCAAGTCCAATATAATTAGCCTACTTATTTTTCTCACACAGACATTAAGATGTTTGAAGGCAGGTCCTGCTGGTTGGTCTTCAGGCCTCACACAGCCACAGAATTCAAGCATTCCAGTGAAGCACTGAATGAGTAAATCTGATATAGCATATAGAGATAGAGGCCCTGAAATATTTAGTCAGAGAAATCCATTGCTTTGGATTAAAACACTGGCTCTCCAAGCATTCTCTTTAAAAATGCAAATACCCAGAGGAGATATGAAATATTTCCTTGTCAACCAGCAACTCTTAATTTTGGCAGTTATCAGAACAAGGGGGACTATAAAAAGTGAATTTCAGAGAACACTCTTGATGTGATAGAAAGGACACAAATTTGTGTAACTAATTTGGAAAAAACTTTGGCATTATCTTCTAAAGCTGAATATTCATATACATATGACCCAACAATTAATTCACTCTGTGGGATGGACCCAAGGGAAACTCAAGCAGATATACAGCAGGAGAGATGTGAAAGAATGTTCATAGTTGCACTGATCACAATGTGAAAACCTGTAAACAACTCAAATGCCCATCAATAAGACAGTGAATAGATGAACTATAATATATTTACACAACTGAATATTTCATGGCAATAAAAACACATGAACTACACTAATTCTCAACAATGGGGATAAATGCTAGCAATGAGACAAAACATTAAATGAATAAAGCAAATGCTCAAAATGTATACAATATGACATAATTTATATTTATAGAGTTGAGAAAATGAATATGAGTATACTTTATATAAAAATATATAGATGCAATAAAACTATATATTTTAAAAAGTGAAGGAATTCTGGATCATGGTTATAGTTGTATAGGGAAAGATGGGGAATGGGATGGGAAGCCACATGGTTAGATGAAGGTTATGTCAAGGTTCTAGCATTTGTTTTGAATGGTAGGCTTGTAGTCACTGATCACATTATTAAGATCAATGAAATAAACACATAGCTTAGTGAAAACAAAACCAGAAAGCCTGGGTTCCCTAGGATATAGCCTGAAGCTGGTGCTTTACTTAGAAAGTGCCATCTCAGAGCAATGATGGTGAGGGAAAAGTGAAGGGAGTCAGGGAAGAATGGGAAGTGATCCCAGGGATGTTTTCACAAACAGCTCTAAAGACTCAGGGCCTGTGAGTTCATAGATGTGTCTGTTTAGCTACACGGGAACTCTTCAGGGAGGATGTTCAGAGAGACTGTGCCTGGAGCAGTCCTTGGAAGAGAGAAGGTAGAGGAAAATTGTCAGCTTGGGTCTCTCCAGTGGGAAGGTAACTTTCCCTGGTACCACTTCTGGATTGCTTCTCTGGCCTCCTTTGGTGGCAGTAAGGGAAAACAGATTTCCAGGAAATCAGCCTGCATTTTTAGCTAAGTCCAGAAGTGATGGGAGAAGCCAAAATCTCAGGCCATGTGGCTTCCTGGCCCAGATGCCCAACAGTAGCATGGGGCAGGTCCTGACACTCTAGGCAGGACTTTGGTTGAGCCCAGGTGGTGTAAGTTCTTGGGATGTGGAGGCAACTGATCCAGAACTGGTGGCCAAGGGCCCAGGCCAGAATGACACAGAGTCTAAAAGGTAAATAAGCCTGTCTCGTATGAGCAGGAGGTTGTCAGACCTAGGTTTGAATCCTGTGTGAATTTGGATAAATTCCTTAACTTTCCTTGAGCCTCATATGGAATATGGAAATAGTGATGACTTCTTCCAAGAGTTGTGAGAATTCAAAAGAGCTAATGCAATGAGCAGAATCTTTGGCACCAAAGAAGTCCTAAAAAAAGCAGTATATTCCCCTTGGTCCTGCCTCATGGCATCAAGCATAATTGAGACAGTACTGGGTGCAAGAACAGGAATAGCTTCATTTTGCATTTTTTTCTCCTTGTGCCACGTCAGCCTTTCTTGACCACGGGCAGCCAAAGGGTCCTGGGCACCTGTGTGAGGGGTGAAGGAGTAAAGATAATTTTTACCCCCTTTCCAACATCAACAATCCTGGTGCTATACCACCTCTCCTCTGTGCTCTTGGTTTAAAAAGCTGTAGAGTTTAAAGAGGCATTCCAAATAAAGATGAGTGCTTCAAGCAGGTGAATAATTTGCCACCTCCTTTAAATGATACTCTTCAAATATTTGTTCAGTATTTACTTTGGTTTGGGCCAGAGCTGGCCTCAGCAGGATGAAGGCACCTATCATCAGTGTGGCAAGAGTGGGGCATGGGGACCAATGGCAGATTTCCAATTCACTTTAGGGATGTGAAAATGACCTGCTACCCTGGTCACCTGTCCACCTAGTCATTCCTTTCCATATCTAGAACCCCTCAAATCTGATTTCTAGGTCAGCCAGAATTCTTGGTAACTGATGGATATCATTTGAATTCAGGCTCTCCTTTGCTTTCTGTTTATTTAAGAATATTCATTTTCTGGTTTGCCTGTCTTATACAACAAAGTGCAGTATCTTTCATAACACCTCCATAGGTTCTTGTGTTTGAATACTTGGCACCGATTAAAATGAACATACTCCTCTTTTGCTGGTGAAATGTAGTATTGAGGAAGCAGAGGTTTTAAGTTTGTAGGTTTGAGCAACTTAAAAATTTCCTTTCTTGTTCTTAATTTCTCTTCTAATTTGTGGGTAAAACAAAGTTACTTGGGGCTGGAAGCTCTCAAAAATGGCTCTTCTTATCATTAATGCATATTTTATACATGCTCCAGCCCTGAGACACTCCTTCTCAGAACCTTTATGAGGACGGAGAATGTTCCTAATTGCAGGGTTGCCTATCTTCCCTGGGAATTAATCCCAAGGCCTCTACAAACATGCAAAAAATTCTGGAGGAGTGGCACTCCTGAATGCTCTTTGCAACTTCCCCTTCAGCCTCCCCCTCCCAGTTAGCATAGTTCAACGTCCACAGATCCATTTGATCCCAATTTCTCTCTAGTGGGCAATGGGCAAGGGGTAGGAAGTCATTTAAAGACCTCATACAACTGACCCCAGTATTACCTTCTGCCTGTTCCTGTAATACCTCTTGGGCCCTCAAGAGCCTAGCATTCTACTACTGGAATTTTTTCCTTTAGCTGAATTCTGATTGTTCCTAAAAGACCAGACTGCTTTGATAGCAGCCGTCAGGACCTGTTACAGGTGGCAAGATACATTTGGATCTTGAATTCCCCTTCTGTTGCTGGCATAGCTGCTCCCTGCCTTTAACATTCAAATTAGAAATGTTTATTTATGGTGAAGGTGAAGGTGAAAGTGGCACAGTGGTGTCCAACTCTTTGCGACCCCATGGACTATATAGTCCATGAAATTCTCCAGGCTAGAATCCTGGCGTGGGTAGCTGTTCCCTTCTCCAGGGGATCTTCTCAACCCAGGGATTGAACCCACGTCTCCTGCATTGCAGGTGGAGTCTTAACCAGCTGAGCCACCAGGGAAGTGGAAAATAGTGTAGGTTATAGTCAGCAGAGGTGGGAGAACTTATTTAAAAAAAAAAAAAGTGTCAACCAAAACACAGTATTAAAAAAAAAAATTAAACATTAAAAAAACTGAGAGCCAGGAAAAAAGGCTCCTCAAGGGAAGAAACATACACTGTGATGTTTTCTGCCCTTTTTGTTTTTGTCCCATGATATGAGGTCATCTTTTGTGAAGGTCATCTCTTATGAAAATCAATAACGTTAACAACTAATGTTAGGAGGTCTCACGAAGCATCATGAGATAATACAGTAAGTAAACAGTGGGCACTTACAGAATTAAAGGAAGGGCTCATTCAAAAGTGAAATTATCCCAGTATAGAAGCTCCTTTTAATCACACTCAGTCTCTTTGGGGCTCACGTTTTGGCCTGGACTTTCTTAAGACATGAGAGTTGAACCTCATTTTCTCTCATTTCTAATTTTAGAAAATCCATTTATTCCTTTTGTCAATCATCAGGACTAGACCCAGAAAATGTTAAGAATTGCATGTGGATAATAATTACTAATATTATATGGTTACTTGTGGTTTGCAAAGCACATTTACATGCATTGTGGCATTTAGTAAACTTCCAATCACCCTGTGAAGTAGTCATTATTAATATTATTATGATCACAATTTTGCAACTGAAACAGAAGCTTAAAGAGATGATATGATTTATCTAAAATCATAGAGAAAGGGAATGGGTCTAAACTCAGGTTTTCTCACCCAAGTCCTGTTTACTCCACAGTTCACACTGATTCTTGGACATGCCACTTGTCCACCATGCACCCCTCACTCTTACATTATTACCAAGAACAGTGGTAACGATGGCTGACATTTGGGATAGTCCCAGGATGCAGGAACATCTTGTTTAATCCTTGTACCAATCCTATGATACAGACTTTATAATTAAACTAATTTGACAGTTGAGTAAACTGATGCTCAGAGAGGTTAGGTCTGTTATTCCAGGTGCATAGCTAGTAAGTGATGGAGACAGGCTTTAACCCCAGACCTGTTTGATTCCCCTTAATCACTACACTCTATGACCTTGCTGCATCTTTTAAGGCTTCCAGCTCCTTCCAAATGTTTGATTTGACAGAGCAGGAGCAAATGGCGTGCTTTCAAGGGCAAAGAACTGAACTACAGGCTGATGGAGGATACAGAATGAACCATGGGTCCTCTAGGACTTGTTCTGGTCATAGTTGATGACATGTAGAGCAGACAGGAAAATGGGGCTGACCAGTGCATGCTGAGGTATTAAGTCCCCACTAAGGGACTCCACTCCAGTGTCCTTCCCTGGAGAATCCCAGGGACAGAGGAGCACGAATGAAGTCGGACATGACTGAAGTGACTTAGCAGCAGCAGCAGCAAGGGACTTACTGTGGATCCTCTACACTGAATTGTTTGCATTTTGTAGTATTCTTGCCTGGAGAATTCCATGGACAGAGGAGTCTGGTGGGCTATAGTCCATGGGATCACAAAAGCTGGATTTTGACTTTGACTGTGTGGATCACAATAAACTGTGGAAAATTCTGAAAGAGATGGGAATACCAGACCACTTGACCTGCCTCTTGAGAAATCTGTAGGCAGGACAGGAAGCAACTGTTAGAACTGGACATGGAACAACAGACTGGTTCCAAATAGGAAAAGGTGTACGTCAAGGCTGTATATTGTCACCCTGCTTATTTAACTTCTATGCAGAGCACATCATGAGAAATGTTGGACTGGAAGAAGTACAAGCTGGAATCAAGATTGCCGGGAGAAATATCAGTCACCTCAGATATGCAGATGACACCACCCTTATGGCAGAACGTGAAGAGGAACTAAAAAGCCTCTTGATGAAAGTGAAAGAGGAGAGTGAAAAAGTTGGCTTAAAGCTCAACATTCAGAAAACGAAGATCATGGCATATGGTCCCATCACTTCCTGGGAAATAGATGGGGAAACAGTAGAAACAGTGTCAGACTTTATTTTGGGGGGCTCCAAAATCACTGCAGATGGTGACTGCAGCCATGAAATTAAAAGACGCTTACTCCTTGGAAGGAAGGTTATGACCAACCTAGATAGCATATTGAANCCAACCAGTCCATTCTGAAGGAGATCAACCCTGGGATTTCTTTGGAAGGAATGATGCTAAAGCTGAAACTCCAGTACTTTGGCTACCTCATGCGAAGAGTTGACTCATTGGTAAAGACTCTGATGCTGGGAGGGATTGAGGGCAGGAGGAGAAGGGGACGACCGAGGATGAGATGGCTGGATGGCATCATGGACTCGATGGATGTGAGTCTGAGTGAACTCTGGGAGTTGGTGATGGACAGGGAGGCCTGGCGTGCTGCAATTCATGGGGTCGCAAAGAGTCGGACACAACTGAGCAACTGAACTGAACTGAACTGAAATGACTAGAACACACACACACACAGGTGGATTGGGGGGGGGGGGCTTCCCAGGTGCTCAGTGTGTAAAGAATCTGCCTGCAATGCCAGAGAATCGGGTTTGATCCCTGGGTCAGAAGATCTCCTAGAAGAGCATGGCAACCCAGTTCAGCATTCTTGCCTGGAGAAACCCATGGACAGAAGAGCCTATTGGGCTATAGTCCATAGTGTCACAAAGAGTTGGACATGAATAAATCGACCGAGCATGCATGCCCACACACATCCCTTACTAAGGACCTATGGCTCAGCAGAGGCTGCGATATCCCCAGCCAAGTGTGAAGGCAGCAGCCTGTTGTGAACACAGTAGCACAGACTGAGGATTGTAGGACCCTCTGCTTGGTTACAAATACTCCTGTGCTATGCTAAGTCGCTTCAGTGGTGTCTGACTCTTTGTAACCACCTGGACTGTAGCCCACCAGGCTCCTCTGTCCATAGGGTTCTCCAGGCAAAAATACTGGAGTGAGCTGCCATTTCTTCAAATGTTCCAGTGCTGAGTAATCCCCGAAAGATAAACTTCTTGGAGGTAAAGGCCGTAATAACCTTAAATGTAACTTAGGAGGTGGCTCCAGTTAAAAACCATGAAGAGTTACCAGTCACCTTTTGAAGGAATTTAGCTTAATCCTTTGCTGAACAATGCTGGCAGAGGGGTGGGAGAAGTTGGTGAGAGAAAATCTGGGAATGAAACAATCTGTCCAACCCCATGAAAGGAAATCCTTTGCAGATGTGGAGGAGGTGGGAGCACCCACGTGTTTTTCCATCTGCCTCCATTCCCTAGGGATGCAGTCGAGCACCTCTGCTCCCTGTCATGGCTCATGGTTCTCAACCCTGACTGTACAATGCAATCACCTAGTGGGGCGGCTTTTAAAATCTACCTGTGCTAGACTACCCTGGTGGTCCAATGGTTAAGAATCCACCCTGCCATGCAGAGGACACAGGTTTGATTCCTGGTCCAGAAAGATCTCACATGCCATGGGGCAACTAGTGAGCCTGCACTGTGCAGCCTGGAGGCCACAACTACTGAACCCACGTGCTGCAATTATGGAGCCCGCATGCCTAGAGGCTGTACTCTGCAACAAGAGAAGCCACCGCAATGAGAAGCCTGTGCCTCGCAGCTTCTTGCCACAACTAGAGAAAAGTTCAGCAACAAAGACCCAGCATAGTCAAAAATAAATAAATAAATATTAAAATAACACTAAAAAAATAACACTAAATAACACTAAATCTACCTGTGCCTTGGACCCAGCACTCAAGAATCTCTGGTATTGTAATCCCAGGTACTTGTAATTCTTACAAACTCCCCAGGTGACTGAAGCACAGAGGGTACTACTGCTCTAGAATTTCACAACCAGAAACAAAGAACTGACAAAGCCTCCAATTAAACTTTCTGCCATTTTGGAGAGTTTGAAAAGCAAAGAAGTGTTGCAGACCAATTTTAAAGAAGGGAAGAGAAGCACAAGGAGGAGAAGCAATTTTCCAAGGCCAGAGGACTGCTGAGGGCAAGAGGGCGGTGGGGTTGGAGGGAACCTCTTTTCTTTTGGTTCATCTACATCCTTTTTTCTGGCAGCATATCACAGTATCAGCTGTACTGATGGTTTAGTTTTACACCAGGCATGAAAGTTCTTTTCTTTTTCTGGGATGGCCTTTCCAATTAGACCCATGATCCTGTTTTCGTGTGTTTTCTGGTATGGAAGCCCAAATCTTTCTTTTGTAATTCTTACCTCTTTGCCAGCCTGAGCAGTGGGTTATCTGTTTAGAAGGAGTCAGGGGCTCCAAGTTTGGTGTGTTCTGTTCAGAGCATCACAGGTGCATGTGCTGTGAAAACTCATCAATGGGGGTGGAATTCACACCTAACTCAATCGCAGCTTTCAAGCCACTGGATCTACAACAGTTAATTCTCGTTGAACACAGAGCTAAATCCCCCAGGAGGCCTGGCCTGGAGAGGCCACCTGAATTGCTGCCTGCTTAAAGGTGGACTCATGTTTCTTGATTTAACTGGGTCAGTATGTATGTTTATTTTTGCCATTTGACTTCAGGGCAGGGCTGGTTGCCATGTGCTGGCAATTCCCAGTGAGTGCAGGCTCTGAGTGACTGGGGCAGGTGTGCAGGAACCCTTGGCGACTATTATTTCATTTGGTTCGGCAGCCTCATGGTTTGTGTATGAGTTGTTATGTGACCGAGTCCTTTTTTAAGCTGCAAACATGTTCTGTTTGACTGGAATCATGTTCTTTAGCCACTGCATTATGCAAGCTGGCTCCAAAGTTTGCAGGAAGTGCTAAACTGTGACAATTCCCAGCCATAGTCACGGAGCCCCCCCACAGTGAAGCAAACAGCATGTTTACTCGTTGCATGATAGAGTTGCAGTTGCGTTTAATAACTGTCTGTTGCTACCTGAGGAGAAAGCTATGTCTGACCACTTTGATCAGCTTTTCTCATCTTGTCTCCTGTTTAATCCCAGAATAAATCCTGTGGGCCTTGGGGGAGGGCATTAAAAAGCCTTCTAGCAAAGAAGATTAAACCTGAAATGAGTGCTAATGAGGCACAAGCAATGTAATGCTCATTGTGGTGTATGCTCAGGCCATGAGTGGGAGAGAAGATGGGTTTCGATGGAGGGCATCTGGTTGAGAAGTACCTCTGATGTAGTGTTCCAGCCAAGCCATTTACTACCCTAAAATGAGTACCTTAGACAAGTCCACTGGTTGGTTCTCAGGTTTTTCGTTGGGGTGATACCAGAGAAGTGTCTTTCAAGAACTGCACGGGGCCAGGATATTTACTTTTGACTTCTGGAGGACTAGCATCTGGCTTATCCAAGGTGACCCAGAGAAGGGGTGGAGCTAGCATTCTCTGGAGGGTGAAAGTTGGTGGCAAGCAACAGAAACCAATTCTTTAATAAGAGTTCACCTACTTAAGAAGAAAAGGGTTTATCAGAAAATAAGTTCCATGAGCACAGAGGCCAGCTTGTTCTCTGCTGCTTCCTCAGTAGGAGAGTACCTTGAGTATATAGTAGGCATTGACCATTGCATATAGTAGGTAAATGTTTGTGGAACTAAAAAAGATACAGATTGGATCAAAAAATTGTTAGCAAGACTGAGAATCAGTTTTTGAAAAAGAAAGAGTTTTTGAAAAATGAGAATATCTCTGGAGGGGTTTAGGTAGCAGGAACTCAGTCCCTGACAGTCCTATTGCTGCTGGAATGAATGCTCTCCAAGTATATTTATGTTTTTGAGTGCCTGTACATACGCAACTCTTGAGAGTCCCTTGGACTGCAAGGAGATCCAACCAGTCCATTTTGAAGGAGATCAGCCCTGGGATTTCTTTGGAAGGAATGATGCTAAAGCTGAAACTCCAGTACTTTGGCCACCTCACGCGAAGAGTTGACTCATTGGAAAAGACTCTGATGCTGGAAGGGATTGGTGACAGGAGGAGAAGGGGACGACCGAGGATGAGATGGCTGGATGGCATTACCAACTCGATGGACATGAGTCTGAGTGAACTCTGGGAGTTGGTGTTGGACTGGGAGGCCTGGCATGCTGCAATTCATGGGGTCACAAAGAATCGGACATGACTGTGCGACTGAATTGAACTGAACTGAACTGACATATGCAACAAAATCCAGGGGCAAAGAATATTACAGTTCTCGAGAAGAAAACAGAACCAATAGTATCTATCTATCTAGAAACAAAGAGAGATTGACTTACAATAAGGAATTGACTCACATGATTGTGGAGGCTGGCAACCAATCTGCAGGGTGGCTGGCAGGTCAGAGTTGAGGACTCAGGTAGAGCTGATGTTTCAGTTCAAAGGCTATTAGGCAGGAAAAGCGATGTTGGAGATGAAGCTGGGAAACTGTCTGTTACATGGGGATGGATGGTCTTTTTGTTCTGTTCTATTCAGGAGGATCTCACCTACATATGAGAGCAATTTGTTTTACTCCAACTGAAATGTTAACCTCACTCCAAAAGACCCTTGCAGAAACACCCAGAATCATATCTGGCCAAACATCTGGGCAGCCCACGGCCCAGTCAAGTTGACATATAACATTACTCGCTACAGAGAGGACAGGGGAGGCCCTACTGGCCTAGCTGGAATCACGTCAGCACTACCCTGGCCAGCACAGGCAGGGTGTTTTGTTGGGCGATTCTGGAGACTTTGCACAAGGGGCAGATTTTATTTCCCAAACGGGAAGTAGGAGCTGTTACCAGGAGAAAGGAAAAGGGATACCAGGGAGCAGCTGGGCCTTTTCTCCAGAGAGTCTCACTTGATCACTTGCTTCTATGGGGTTAACATCAAGACACAGCTCTCTGCTTTGACTGCCTCTTTGGGCTCTTCTCTGTGTGAAAGGGGAGCAGTCAGAATGAGGAAAGAAATAATTTCTGTGCTTTTGCCCCTTCTCTTCCAGTCACCAGTAGGGGTGACTTTTGAGGGCAGACCCATGGAGACTTGTGCTCGTAAGTGAGCACTCAAACTCTGGCTCATTCTGAAAAGGTCCACCCCCACTCCCCCTGCCCCACTGTAAAAGCCGCTCACAAGATACCTCTGCCTCAGAAGAGTTTTAATCTATTGTATTCTGTGTATTTCCCTTCCTCTCTATTCTTTACCTACTAGAAGTGTCATATAGCTATGGCTGCTGCTAACCTATGCACTGCCTTTGTGGAATGACAAAGGCACTTTTTACTCAAAATACTTCACATCCATTGGTCAGAAACTGTAGTAACGTTAGAATAAGATGTTGCTTCCCTGGTAGCTCATACGGTCAACAATCTGCCTGAGATGCAGGAGTCCCAGGTTCAATCCCTGGGTGTGGAAGGTCTCCTGGAGTAGGAAATGGCAACCATTCCAGTATTCTTGCCTGGAGAATTCCATGGACAGAGGAGCCTGGCGGGCTGCGGCCCCAGGGGTTGCAAAGAGTTTGACAGGACTGAGCAACCAACACTTTCATCTATCAGAAAATTGACATAATAAATATATCTACCATATTTACTCTGTGCATGATACCACCTTACCCAGGCCCCTTGTGGAGTATACAATCTGTTTGCCTGTCCATGGCAGGTCTGATTACCAAGGAAGAGGGAGACAACCAGAAGCCAGGGAAGCACAGCTGTTCAGTGCTCTTGTGAACGATGTGTGTGCATGTGCAGGGTCAGGGGTGATGGTGTGTTCCCTTTCTTTGAGCTCTGACCAGTAGCTGAGCACAATGCTCAGATTTAAGACTATGAGTCCAAGACTCCTCTAGCATGGGAAGTCCACCATACGCCCCCTAAAAAACTGTCTTCGAGGAATTAGGAACCACTGCTCTCCTCTTGGGTGAATTCCTGAAACACGCAGAGCTAAGATCAGACCAGCAGGGAGAGGCAGTGGGCAGGTTTTGCCACTTGAAGGCACATGTGTTATGCCATTCTCTTCAGAGATTTGTATATCTGACTTCTAATTAGCACATTATATAGGACTGACTCACTGCAAATTCCATGGATCCATGGTAAGCAGACCAAGATCAACCATCTAATATGAAAACAGATAATATAAAAAGAAATAAAAATTCTAATTTTTTTCACATAGCTCAATGAATCATGTTATACGCATCCTGGGGTAAGCACAGCCCACTCCGTAGACAATTGATCTAGAACCTGTTACTCTCCTTACACATCTGTGCAAACAAAGCTAATTGATTACAACCCTCCCCCTGAGTCTGGAGGCACCTTGGTACTCCATTACAACACAGTGGTTGCTAGATGGGGCAGATTGACAAACTATGGTGGGAAGGCCTTATCCTGCCTGCTGCTTGTTTTTATAAAGTTTTATTGGGACACAGCCACACTCACTTGATTATGGATTGTCTGTGGCCACTTTCCCACTCCAGTGGCAGAGTTGAGTAACTGCCACAGAGACCATAGAGTCCAAAAGCCTAAAATCCTTATCTGACCCTGCATGGAAATGTGGGAAAGCTGATCCCTGTTTTAGGAAGCCAGTATCGATCACTGTGTGTTGGTAACAAAAGGTAGACTGGCGTGCCATCCCAGCTCAATAACTGGGCTAGAATTTGGAGAAGAGCTCATTCATTGTGCTCAGGAGGCCATGGTTGGCCTTTCTTTCTTCCATAGGTACTTAATCTTTGCTAGCTCTCTTAGAAATCAAATCCATTGGTCACAAGGACACAGAGAAGTGAGTGTGAGTGAAACCGGTCACCTGAAGTCCATGTCCAACACCGTACCCTCAGCAGTGTCCACTTCACTCTCTGCTACTTGCCTCCCGCCCCTCAGCATAGGTAACAAGAATAGCGAGGAGGCTCCACTGCTAGAGGGCTGCAAAGATGCTGCAAATCACTTGGGGGCTGTGGGAATCTTTGCTGAAATGTTTAAATTTCCCTAGAGGAAATTTTTAAAATTCAAGAGTTGAGGTGGCAGTTGGGAAAGGAACTGAAATGGTTTGTTTCCACTAGTCCTGACTGTTTCCAAGTCTGACAGTACTTCCCTACCCCTTCCTCTTTGGTTTCAGCCATTTCAAGTAGGAAAGAGAAAAGAGAATCAGTAAGAGCTGATAAAGGAGGGGAAGCAAAAAGGAAGACAGAACAAGAGAGATTATTATGTTCTGAAACATTAAAATTGTTTCTATACACTAATGTGGTTGAATTTGAACCTAAATAAAGTCCACCCCTGACACATTTTGGCAACTCTCAAAATCTGTAAGGTACCAACCTGAGTCATTGCGTATGTGCCTGCGTTCTCAGTCACTCAGTCATGACTCTTTGCAGCCCTATGGACTTAGCCTGCCAGCCTCCTCTGTCCATGGGAATACTGGAGTGGGTTGCCATTTCCTCCTCCAGAGGATCGTCCGGTCCAGGGATTGAACCTGCGTCTTCTGCATCGGCAGGCCACGGAGGCTAAGAAATTTCCCAGGTGAGAAACGTCCTTAGGGCAGAGTGCTGCAAACGAGCTAAGCCTGGTGAGACCACTCACAATCAGTGCAGAGTGTGGCCACCTGGAGCTGAGCCGTGGAAGCCTTCTGCCCCCTCCCTCACCCTGGGCCCCCGCCCCTCGCCTTCTGTCTGGCCCCCAACCACGCACAGCTTCTGAGTTTAATTTGGAGATGGAGAGAATTGTCAGTAAAATGGGCCAAGTTGTTCTTTGAAAGATGTCCGACCCTGGATGATAGGAATGCTGTTTTGGTCAGAAACCCAAAGATAAAGGCCGGTGCTCCCTCTTCCCTGGGTGGACGCCTGTGGCTTCCGACGTCGTATTTGAGCACTTCGGAGACTCTAGGGGTAGCGCTCACTTCTCTGTGGCCCCCGGAGGCAGCAGCAAGGCCATTCCCACAGCTTAGCAGGAGCTAAGGGCATGACAGAGGGTTTTCCTGGAGAGACTCACGGCAGAAATACAGCAGTGGACACTCCCATTTCCTGAGGGCATCTGCAGTGTGCACGCAAGAGGACAGTGGTTAAGGTAGGATCACATCTGATTCTGTTATGTTTTCGCGTTTGTTTATGCCTGCACACCCTCTTTTGGGAATTGCTACTTTCCTTTGCATAATGAGGTTCCAGTGAGGCTATTAATTAGGAGGCTTGGCTTTCTAGCCAGAGGCGGTCACTGTTGGGACACGGGTCCTCCCTGGTCTTCTTGGGCTCACACCCTGGGCTGTGTGTGCCCAGAATACAAAAACCTGACCAGTCTGTTACTTCAGCCATTTCTCAAGGTTGTTTATGTAGTTGGTAACATTGGGAGTCAAGATATTGTCTCCTCCTGGACAAAGAGCAGGCTTGCTTGCTATAAAAGCAGTGGTTCCCCAGGCTTAGTGACAGGTACACCCGACTGCATGCGTGGTGTTCTTCTAGGTTAGGCCATCTTGGCTGCTCCGGTGAGACTGGGGGAAGCCTGATGCAGCCTTGATGCCGATGGTCTGCTGCCTGCTGTCCTGTAATGAGGTTTCTTATCTCTGTTCCCTCTCTTCTGGCAACATGAGACAAATAGCAACATTGGAAAAGACCCTGATGCCGGGAGGGATTGGGGGCAGGAGGAGAAGGGGATGACAGAGGATGAGATGGCTGGATGGCATCACCGACTCAATGCACGTGAATTTGGGTAAACTCCAGGAGTTGGTGATGAACAGGGAGGCCTGGTGTGCTGTGATTCATGGGGTTGCAGAGTCGGACACAACTGAGTGACTGAACTGAACCTAACTTGAAAATAGGGTAAAATCTAGTCAGAGAGGGTGGTCTTTTGATTTCCAGAAACAGACTCAGACAAGGCTTCTCTGAAATCCTTTTTAGGGATTGATGTAGAATGGGGAGAGAAAATATCATGCACTTTCCTGAATTTGCGACTTATCTGGCAGCTATAAAGGTCAGAGTTTGATTCATACTTTATAAAGGCAGTTGCTGTGCCTGTTTTGCAGATCTTTCCCCATTAAGGCTTTGGAGTGGTCGAGTTGTATGTAGGAAGAACGCTTATTCAAATGCTAACCTGCTGTGCACACACCCTTCCCCCACCTCGCCCCCATTTCCACCTGTGTGCAATGAAAACCACTACCCACCCCTTGATATTTTTTTCCCCTATTGTCAAGGGATGCTGACCAAAGTGTAGAAGTGAATGCCACAGCAGAGCTAACAGTTTTGTAACCTGGGGCCTGCACAGGCTATGGTATACGTCCACAGGCACTGAAACTGCCATGCCATTGAACTTGGCACCTGTGTCTGAGGGGACACCTGCCACATTCCCCTCGCCCCACACTCCCAACTTGAGAGTGAACTTTCTGAGTCTGTCTGATGGATTGCCTAAGTTTTGCCAGTAAATGAACCTCAGAATATTTAATTTCCAGAAGTCAGTGTGAGTTTGGGCTGGTGGTCCTTTTAATTTCAGAATTTAGGTCCTAGGCTTCATATAATGTAGATTTCAGTACTATAAGAAAAACTGAGGTTCATTGGAGATGTCTTGACTACTTTGGTGAGTCTGGTAGATACAGCTATAAAACCAGATTTTGTTAGTGGGGTGTCTTTCAATAAACTGTTTGTCTAGGGGTGAGTGAGTCCTGTTACTCTTCATCTGCTCAGTAGGATAATTGTTTGTACCTTGCACAAAGGCATCATATATCCTAATGCTGGCCTTGGTTTGGGGCCATGAAGAAAAGGTCTGGAAGATGGTAGTAGTATCCCCTCCTCCCCTAATCATTGACTTGACACCAGCCACCACTTACCTGAAGATTGATCGGTAAATGAAAGAAAGTGAAAACCTCCCTGGTTCTGTTGGGCTCTGTTACTCACAGCTGAATTAAATTCTGTAATAGTGGATGATTAAGGAAAATCTCCAAGGGCACAGAAACAGGAGTTTCCTTCTAGGAGCATGGGTGATGTGCCGGGCCTGGGTCTGAGGCCCGGATCTGTTATCCTGCTCTGTGCCCTTGTCACTGAACCCCAGGTGCCCAGTGTCCAGGCAGGACTGCCTAGCTCTGAGCACCCCACCCTCTGCCATGCGGCGATGTCTTCTATGTTCTGCCTTGGGCTTCAGGTCCTGGGTGTAACACATACGGGAGATTTTCACCCTCTCTTACACAGCGTATAGACTGGAGAAATGAGAATTACCTCTCTAGCAGGATGGGCACAATTCTGAAAGAAAAACTTTAGCTTATTTCCTGGACACCAAAGCTCTAAGTCTGGTGACAGCTGACCATTCCTTCTTCAGCCAGGTCAGTGGAAAGGTTTTCCTTGGAGGAGCCCAGAGACCTATGGTTTCATTTCAGATGCCATCTTCCCCCAGGTAAACATGGTTCAGAGGAGTCCTGCTCAATAACACTGAGGGATTTGGGGCCAGATTTTAATTTTTCTACAGATAGTTTTTGCCATTTATTTTAAATCTCTTCATTGTGAGCTATAGCAGTCATAGAGAAAAGTATATAGAACATAATACACAATTTAATTTTTCTGCAAAGTAAATGCATCAGGTCAAGAAGTAAAACACTGCTCTCCCTGGCCCCTCCATCCCTCCTATATATCCCTTCTCCGCTGCAGTTCCCCCTTTCAAAGATCATCACTGTCCCGACTTTTATGGTCAGTCACATCTTTGTTTTCCTTTACAATTGGACTGTATAAATAGACATCCATGGACAATGTTGTTTGAGTTTTTTATGTCAGAGTCTTTAAGTGTATAGAAGTGCATCCATACAGCATGTGTTCTTTGTGTCTGGTTGCTTTCATCAACACAGTGTACGTGAGGTTCCTGCACGTTGTTGCACACAGCTGTAGTTAATTGTCACTCTATAGTATTTAGGCAATCAACAGGTGTTTATACATCCACCTATCTTGTTACCTGTTTGGGGATTTGATGACTATATCAGCTCTGAGCATTCTCACCTGTGTCTCCCTGTATTCAAGTACACACTTTTAAGTAGGCTGGATGCCTTGGAGTAGAATGACCAGGTCATAGGTTATGTTCCTTTAAATTTACTAGATGATGACAAGGTGATTCTGTTGGCTTATAGTCCCATCAGCTGTGTGTGGGAGGTCTCAACACCTCACGTTCTCTCCGATGCTTGGTAATGCTAGTCTTTACAAGTTTAGCTTTTATTTTGGTGTGCATTGGTATATAACTGTGTGTGGACATGAGATTTTTTCCTAGCCTAAATTTATTATCAGATTAACTCAATTTTTATTACAAATTTCAAATGTACAAGGAATAATGTACACAGAACATCCACATACCTACCATTAAGTCAGTAACTAAATATTTTGGCATATTTATTCTTTACCTATTTTGTGTGTGTGAATCATATAAAAATTATAACACTCTTAAATATGACCCTCTTAAGATGGATATTTTACTGTTTAAACACAATAACCAAGAGAAGTAACAATTATTACATAGTATCATACAATATTTAGTCAATATTGAAATTTCCTCAATTGACCCGAAAATGTTTTTTATATCTAGTTAAAAAGAACAAGGATCCATTCAGATACTTTGCATTTGGTTAGTGCATATTTAGTCTCTTTTGTTTTGATGACACTAACCAGGCCAGTTGTCTTGAAGAAACATCACATTCTGCATTTGTCTGATGTTCCCTCTTGGTGTTTCACCTGTTCTTCTCTGATACTTTTTGTAAATTGGAAGTCAGGTGTAAAGGCTTGATTAAACTAGTCTCATTGTTTTAATTCACATCTGTTGGATTTCCAGTAAGACTGAACACCTTTCCATGTATTTGTTGGCCATTTAGATTTCTTGTGATGTGCTTGTTCAATTCTCTGGTCTATTTTTCTACTCTGGTGTTTCTCTTTTTCTTACTGATTTGTGGGAGTGCCTTGGTATGAGTCAACTGAATTATCTTATTTGGTGGAAAAACAGGATTTTAGCACAGGAGGCAGCGTCTCAGATAGCTCTGAGGGACTGTTTCAAAGAGGTAAGGGAGGAGTCAGGATATTTAGGGGTGTTGCAACAAAAACCAGATAGTTAGAACATCAAAAGATCGCTGTTAATTAAAAATAGTCATCTCAAGTGAATGAATTTAGTACTTTGCTGGGGAAGATTCAAGAGTCTGTGCTCACTGATAACCTTTTTATTTTTTTATTGATAAGAACCTTAGCTATCTAGGGCCAATATCCTGGTTTTTTTCTCCCATCCTGTATCCCCTAAGGGTGCCCCGTCTAGGCAGTGGTAGTGGCTGATGGCCTGATAGCCCTACTGATATGGCGGGTGATATTCTATGTCAACAGTTGAAACTATCTTCTCCCACTTGGGGGTTTGCCTTTTCACTTTTATAAGAATATCTTTTGGTGAGCTTAAGTTCTTATCTGTAATGTCCAGTTTATCAATATATCTATATATCTATGACCTGTTTAAGGAACTTTTCATAACCTGAGGTCTAAGAGATATTCTTCTAGATTTCCTCCTCAGTTGCCTTTAGTCACTGGATGTAAAGTCCTCTGGGAAATGTCTTCACATAGGGTGTGAGATACAGGAAAGGCTTCATTTCTTCCCCCGCAACATCAGGTTTATTAAAAAATGGTCCTGGGCTTCCCCGGCGGCTCAGTGGTGAAGAGTCCACCTGCCAGTGCAGGAGATTGGGGCTCAGTCTGTGACCCAGGAAACCCCACGTGCTGACGGCAACGAAGCTCTGTGCACAGCTATTGAGCCTGCACTCTCGAGCCCAAGGGCTGCAACTACTGAGCCCACACGCCCCAGAGCCGGTGTCCCACAACAAGAGAAGCCACTGCAGCGAGAAGCTCCACAGCCAGAGAAAAACCTGTACAGCAACAAAGACCCAGCATAGCCAAAACCAAGCAAATAAAACAATAAATGTTAAAGCATGGTCCTTCCCCACGAGCTACCTTCATCCTGAGCCAAGAGTCCCTATATGTGTGGGTTGAGAGATCTCCAGTATACACAGTGTTCTATTTTTCTATTCTTGTACCAACATGTTTTCTTAGTTCCTGTACCTTTATACTAAATCTTGACATCCAGCTGTTCAAGTTCTCCCTCTGTATTACTTCAGGAATGCCTTGGCTCAGATTTTGACATTTTATACAAGCTTCAAACCTGAGCTTCCCTTTTGGAATAAGGATCGTGGGGTTATTAGTCTTTCCTGGGCTATGTGTTCAGAAGTGATTTATCTAAATTCCTAGTTGGTCCTTTCCAGGGAATTTGCTATCCAAGGCTTAAATAAAGATCTGGTTTGAGCTCATGCAAGTCCAGTGTTTGGAATCCCCACAGTTGCTAAATTCTACTTCTCAGAACAGGCTGAAGTATGGAAATTGAATTTGAAATAGCTGGTGAATTTTTAGGACAAGTCACCTGACCTCTAGAAATGGATAGCTGACAAAGAGGTCATCCTCCTCTGGGGACTGCACCCTGGAGAGAGAATGAGCTCTGAAGTCAGGTTTGGGGGTTCAGTTCTCGGGTATACCAACTACTGGTCATGTGATGTTGGCCAAGTTAGTTAATTTCCCCATCCTTAATTTGTATCCATGCTAAGTCACTTCAGTCATGTCCAACTCTTTGCAACCCAGTGGACTGTAGCTTGCCAGGGAACCCAGCCTCTGTCCATGGGATTCTCCAGGCAAGAATACTGGAGTGGGTTGCCATGCCCTCCTCTAGGGGATCTTCCCGACCCAGGAATTGAACCCACCTGCTTCTCTTGGCAGGCATGTTCTTTATCTCTAGCACCACCTGAGAAGCCCATCCTCGTCAGTAAAATGGGATAATAATAGTATCTACATCATGGGTGTTCATGAGAATTATATGAGATAATATATGAAAAGTTCCTGGCATAGAATGAGTGCTTGGTAAATGTTAACCATTCTTCTTTTTTTCCTTTTAATATTTATTTATTTGTAATTGATTGATTGGTTTACAACATTGGTTTGATTTCTGTGATACATCAACATGAATTAACCATAGGTGTACATATGCGTGAGTCTGAGTGAACTCCGGGAGTTGGTGATGGACAGGGAGGCCTGGTGTGCTGCGATTCATGGGGTTGCAAAGAGTTGGACACGACTGAGTGACTGAACTGAACTGTACATATGTTGCCTCCTTGAATCTCTCTCTTGCCTCCCACCCATTTCCACCCCTTAGTTTATTACAGAGGCCCTGTTCGAGTTCCCTGAGTTGTACAGCAAATTCCCACTGGCTATCTGTTTACATATGTTAGTGTATATACATCCATGCTACTCTCTCCGTTCATCTCACCCTTTCTTGCTTCTCCCCCAGCCTCGTCTAGAAGTCTGTTCTCCATGTCTGCATCTCCACTGCTGCTCTGTGAACAGATTTGTCAGTACCATCCTTCTAGATTCCATATATATGTGTTTAATATATGATATTTGTTTTTATCTTTCTGACTTCACTCTGTATAATGGTCTCTAGGTTCATCCACCTTATTAGAAGTGACTCAAATGCATTCCTTTTTATGACTGAGTAGTATTCCATTGTGTATATATATATATATCACGACTTCTTCATTCATCTGTCAGTGGACATCTAGGTTGCTTCCATAAAAATACGGAATGTTTCACGAATTTGTGTGTCCTCCTTGCACAAGGGGCATGCTAGTCTTCTCCGTATTGTTCCAATTCTAGTATGCGTGCTGCCGAAGCGAGCATGCCATTGTTCTTGAGCAGAATCCCTCTTCCCTCTCACGGCTTTGAGACCTGCTGGGAAGATGCAGGTGGGCATTCCTCCTGCGTTTCTAGATGCAGAGGGCTCTCCTCTGCACAGTCAGAGGCAGGGTGCTCTAACACCATCTGCCCCTCAGCAGTACAGAGGGCAAACATGGTTTATTTTCTTGGCTGAAAACTAGGGGACGAAAATGAAAGAGCCCCACGGAGCAGAGCAGTATGGTATCTGTAAGAGACTGGATAGCAATGAGACAGAGAGAGAGAGACAGGGAGGAGTGAACGACTGAGTGTGTGTTTGTGTGTCTGCGTGTATGTGTATGTGTATGTATAATGCCCTGGAGCACACTGGATGGGGCTGAGGGCCTGGAGAAGAGGAGAGATTCGATCCTGGGCAAGTCCAAAGGCTGGGTCTGGGGATGGTGTGGGGTAGTCACCCAGAACAGCCCACACGCCCTGGGGCAGCCAGCCTGCCCCTCCCCCAAGGCTTGCCAGAGAAGTGGCTTTGGCTGTCCTGGCTCCAGGGCCATTCCCCGAAGGCTACCGCTACCTCGGAAGCCCTTCTAGAAACAGGGAGGTGGCGGTATAGGAGGGACAGTCCTAGGTCCAGTACCTCGACAGAGGAGGCTGCACTTGTTGCGCTAAAACGGAAATACGCTTGCGATGCACTGAACAGGGGTTCCAGTTACACAATCACACAAGTACAATGGCACAGTTACACCTCTACTCCGATCCCATCTAACAGTAAATGCATGTGTGGGCCATTGTCTGTCTCAAAAGGTTCAAGAGGTTATTTCCATGGCATAAAAGTTATCATTTCTGGTTGGAATTACTTATGCTTTTTATGTCCCTCTGTTTTCTGCGTTTGTATGTTGTATCTGCAGATTTTTCTGGTTGTATGAGTTTTTATATTACTTTTATAATTAGAATAAAAGGAGAAGGAACATCATTAGGATGTTTCCTTTAACTTGTCTGGAACGGGGGTAGATTCATGGGTTTCTGTTAGAGTCAGTATTTGGGATCAAGCGTCACTGGTATTATGCATGTAACAAGTATCGTACTTACACACCTGTTACAGGTTTGCCTCCACATGTTGGCCTCTGACCAGCTGCTAAATGTGGGCCTCCTTCCAGTTTAAGGGTGAAACCCCGCCCCTCACCTAAACCTTAAAGGTGTGGCTAGGGTTGTTTGCATGCAATATGGAAAAATAAAACTGGAAGATTCTGTCTGAATTGGGTAAACACAAGCAGGTATCTTTTGTCTAGTTGTCCTCAGTGTCTGGCAGTGATGTTTGTGTAACATTAGTCAATGTTGCCTTCTGCAGTTTACAGTGGGGGCTGCCCAAGAAAATTAGGGGTTCATTTTCTCAAGTAACAGATGGAAGGAAGAGTGGGGCTGGTATGGTGGCTCCAGAGGTCCTCAGTGACCAAGCTCTTCTTGTCTCTGCCCCAGTACTGGGCTCACAAGACCAGGGCTGGACCTTCAGCCATTGTGTCCCTGTTTAAGCTGGGACTGGATGAGGGAACAGACATGGCTTCCAAGAGGCCTCACCCCAAAGCTTGTATTTGTATTTAGTGACATCTGCTCTGCACAAGAGGCTCAGAGGTAGCGAAGTTGGTAAAGAACCTGCCTGCTAATGCAGGAGATGCTAGAAACTCGGGTTTGGTCCCTGGGCCAGGAGGATCCCCTGGAGGAGGAAATGGCAACCCACTCCAGTATTCCTGCCTGGGAAATCCCATGGACAGGGGAGCCTGGTGGGCTGCAGCTCATGGGGTCACAAAGAGTCGGACATGACTAAGCACACACTATACTGTAATCATCCAATCTTCACAAGAGGCTCAGAGTAGTTAGCTAACTTATTTATATATACATACATAAATAGTTGTTTTATTTAAATATTTATTTTTATAAACAAACAACCTGGCACATTGTCCAGAGGTCTGTTTCTAAAGAGGGGGAGAAGCTAGATCCCAGGCAGGCAATAAGCCATCTCAGATATTCTAAAAGCTCTGGTTTTCACAGCAAAGTCCATACTTCATAGTGTTCCAGAGACTTCAGGACCAAGGTAGACTTTTGAAAAACTGGAAAACTAAAGGTGTTACAAAGAGTGCCCTGGGAACTCTGCTCAACAAGATGGTTCTTTTGCTGCAGTTGGTCAGCCAGGGTCCTCCCCGTGTTCACCCTCAGGGCAGAGCGCAGCAGGTGGGCTGGCATCTGTCAGTGCTCAGTGGTCTCAATGCAGATGATCAAGGAGAGCCAGTACAGGAGCAGAAGGTTCTTATTTGTCATGCCCCTGTTGCCTCTGTCCACAAATGGTTGGGCCCCTGAAATTCTTTTGACAGTGGCTAAAGATGAAGATTTTGAGCATTACTTTACTAGCGTGTGAGATGAGTGCAATTGTGCAGTAGTTTGAGCATTCTTTGGCATACTTTGCCAACATACTTTGGCAACACACTTTGGCATACTTTGCCAGCATACTTTGGCATACTTTGCCAACAAAGGTCTGTCTAGTCAAGGCTATGGTTTTTCCAGTAGTCATGTACGGATGTGAGAGTTGGACTGTGAAGAAAGCTGAGTGCCAAAGAATTGATGCTTTTGAACTGTGGTGTTGGAGAAGACTCTTGAGAGTCCCTTGGACTGCAAGGAGATCCAACCAGTCCATCCTAAGGGAGATCAGTCCTGGGTATTCATTGGAAGGACTGATGTTGAAGCTGAAACTCCAATACTTTGGCCACCTGAAGCGAAGAGTTGACTCACTGGGAAAGACTCTGATGCTGGGAGGGATTGGGGGCAGGAGGAGAAGAGGAGGACAGAGGATGAGATGGCTGGATGGCGTCACTGACTTGATGGACATGAGTTTGGGTGAACTCCGGGAGTTGGTGATGGACAGGGAGGCCTGGTGTGCTGTGATTCACGGGGTCGCAAAGAGTTGGACACAACTGAGTGACTGAACTGGACTGAAAGTTGCAGATGGCTTCCTTGGTGGCTCAGCGGTAAAGAATCCACCTGTAATGTGGGAGATGTGGATTCGATCCCTGGGTCAGGAAGATCCTCTGGAGAAGGAAATGGCAACCTGCTCCAGTATTCTTGCTTGGAAAATCCCATAGACAGAGGAGCCTGGCAGGGCTACAGTCCATGGGGTTGCAAGAGTCAGACACGACTTAGTGACTAAACCACCACTAAAGTTGCAGATGTTCTTGGCATCGCAGTTTCTAGAAGGAACTCGCTACACTTTTGTGGGGTGGGGTAAATCTTGAGCAGTGAGACCCAGGGACCCCCAATGGCTAGAGATTGGCTTCTTATAAAAAAACTCATCTTGTATGACAAATGATTAAGGTAGAACTGTCACAGAATCTCTCTTCTAAACATGTACTCCTTGAAATATGGAAAAATTGTGCTAATACATTATTTGGGCCTGAAAATAATGGTCTCTTCCAAAGCCCGGATGGGACAACCTGTAACTGCAGAGAACCTGCTGACCAGAATTAGGTAAGGCAGAGGGCAGTCCACGGAAGGAAACATACGGCTGCTTTAAGAGCTGGTCCCATTCTTAGAGAGCATGAGAGAAGCTGCCCCTGAGAGGAATTCCGAGGCAAAGGCAGCATTTAGAAGGGAGGTAGTTTCTCAGGAGGCAGATTTTGAGTCTACAAGTTGCTTCAGGATGTTACCTAAGAGGAAACCGAACCCTCTATTCCACCCCCACCCAGTCTGCATCCCTCTGTCTAAACTTTGGAAAAAAAAAAGATCACATCAGGGCTATGACTGCTTTGAGATCTAAGAGGCTCGTGGAGTGTTCTAGCATTGCTTGTTCCCTAGCTCTGGAAAACTTCTACCTTGAAATGGGAGATTCCCCTGGGTCTATGTCCTGGTAGCTTAGCTGGTAAAGAATCTGCTTGCAATGCAGGAGACCAAGGTTTGATCCTTGGGTCGGGAAGATGCCCTGGAGAAGGAAATAGCAACCCAGTGCAGTGTTCATGCCTGGAAAATCCCATGGAGAGAGGAGCCTGGCGGGCTACAGTCCATGGGGCAGCAAGAGGTGGACACAACTTAGTGACCAAACCACCTGGGTCCACATCCCTCACTCAGCTCACAAAGACATCCTGGAGCCTCCCAGCAGGTCACTGCCCTTCTCTCAGCCCTCTTCTGCCCTCTGCTGGAAGGTTGCTGCCAGCACCACTAGAGGTGACAGCTTCCTAGCGCTTTTGGTGAATTCTTGATAACTTTGTTTTGGACTGTAACTGAGAAACTGACATACAGGTTACAGATTTTTGTGACTTATAACTGAATACTAAGTAAAATCAATGCTATGTTAACATAGAATGGGCATCTTCAGTGTTAACAAGCTAATGATGAAGACAGTTGCTTTTTAACTGAACTATCAACCAAGAAAAAAGTAAATTTCTTGCACTAAAAAAAGAAAAGATTATTGATGGCTATACTGTATAAGATATTGTGCTCATTCCTAAAGAGACACATAGAATGAGTTATATAGCTTCTGTTTGCAGTGAGTTTATAATCACATGATCTAAAAGGAGGAGAGGCAATTACAAAACCAGGCAATTCAAAATAAATTGCATGAGAGAGTACCAGACCATGATGGGACTCAGATGAGGGAGCGCTCAGGTTCAGTCAGAGATCAGAGAGGTCTCGGACAAGCAGCAAATGCATCTAGGTTGTGAAGAGGGGAGTGTTCCAGTGACATATGAACTGTAGGAACAAGGTCTCCGCAGAGGGGAGAATGGAGGAATGGACTGTTTGGAACTGGAGAGTGGTCAAGTGTGTCCAGAGAATAGAGTACCAGGCTGTGATATACTCTATTGTGGGAATGTACTCTCTTTTCCCTCTTTATTCCATATTCAGGTATTGTTTGATATTCAGGGTTGATAAACTGAATCTACTTATTGTCACTCTTAACTATATGCTGCTAAGTCGCTTCAGTCGTGTCCGACTCCGTGCGACCCCATAGACGGCAACCCACCAGGCTCCCCTGTCCCTGGGATTCTCCAGGCAAGAACACTGGAGTGGGTTGCCATTTCCTTCTCCAATGCATGAAAGTGAAAAGTGAAAGTGAAGTCGCTCAGTCATGTCCGACTCTTAACGACCCCATGGACTGCAGCCCACCAGGCTCCTCTGTCCATGGGATTTTCCAGGCAAGAGTGCTGGAGTGGGGTGCCATAAAATAGCTTATGTTTATTTATGTACCCATGTGTTTGTAAAATAGTGGAATGAGATTGTTTCAGGTTTCTTACAGACTAATCCTGAGATCTAGCAAATAGTTCATGTGGTGTTGGATCAATAAAGGCTATGCAATAAGATCATGTTTTGAAATAGGAATCATTCCCCCCTGCCATTTTATCTTTTTATTGTGAAATGAAACCAGATGCACAAAACTACAAAAGTCTAGCTTAATGAATTATTCCAAAGTGAATATCCACCTTGTGTGAACACACAATCAAACACAACTACTTTCTATAGCAATTACTTCCTCACAAATGTTTCCTTTCTTTCTAGTTTGTTGTGTAAGTGTGTAATTCTAGACACCATCATTCAGTAGTATCTGCCCTTTGGAAGTTTATGTGGTATGTCAGGTCACTTTTAATCTACAGGTTCCCCCTCCATTCTTTTCTTTAAAATGTATTGGTAGAAGAGCCTTGGCCACTTGACTTGTCATTTGGTTTGGGGGCTTTGTTTTGTTTTTTTGGGGGGCGCACCAAGTGGCATACAGGATCTTATTCGTAATTCCCCAACCAGGGTGGAACCTGTGCCTCCTGCAATGGAATCATGGAGTCCTAACCACTGGACCACCAGGGTTAGGACTTCAAGACTGGACCTCTCCCAGTCTTGATAGAGTAGTCTTATGTAGGAGATGAACCTTGTCAAGTGGCCTGGCCTATGCCCCGGGTTGTGTCTCAAATGTTTGAGATTGTCCAGATTTCCTTCTTTATGTGTCTCCTGGTAGTTAAGGGTGTGTCAAAACTCTTAAGTATCCCAAAGGGAAGATTGCAGTCGGCACCTAGATGCAGGTCGATTGGAAGCTGGCAACAGCTTGGAAAATAAGTAGTTAGGCCCCTTCCAGGGAGAAACTGCAAAATAGGCATTTTTGTCTGTTCTTCTACCCAGGCCTGGAAGAGTATTTGCTATAGATCTCCGGGACTCCTGAATCAATCCCCATTGCTGTGAGAGACTGGCGATCTGGGGAGTTGTTTCTCAGGCAGTGGCAGCAAAAACCGGCGTACCAGACATGTGTACAAACTCCTTCCAGGGAGCTACTGGTGACTGGAGTGGGCAAGGGGAAAGGACAGGGGAGGTTTCACAGGATCTCTGTACATAATCACAGATGTGTGCAGAGTTAGAAGCCTGACCCTCAGGCAGCAGCGTTTGAAGTCTGCAAATTAGACTCCTTTCAGGGAAACATGGGGAAATGGCCCTTTCTGCCAGCTCTTTCTGCCTTAAGCCCTGAGGGCATAGCCGTGGTTAGTGCTTGCACCTTTAATAATAGCAGCTTTGCTGGCTGTAGTCTTGTGGGTTTCATGCTTGCAAACCTTGTTGGTTGGCTTTCAGAGCTAGGTATTTTGGGGGACCTGTCCCTTAGGTGAGACACTTTCAATATGGGTTCCAAACTCTTCACTCCGCAGGGAGAAGCTGGGAGTTAGGGGTTCTCTCTCTTGTATGGCACTGCAGAGGCAACTTAGCAGCAGCAGCAGCAGCACTGTAGCAGGGTTTATGATGGGAGTGTGTCTCAGCCCTTCTTACACGTTTTGATGTGGCTATTTTCTTGTTTGCCCAATGTGGAGGAGTTGCTTATGTGGTGGTGGTTTAGTTGATAAGTCATGTCTGACTCTTTTGTGACCCCATGGACCGTATCCCACCAGACTCCTCTGTCCACGGGATTTGCCAGGCAAGAATACTGAAGAGGGTTGCCATTTCCGTCTCCAGGGGGTCTTCCCAATCCAAGCGTCAAACTTGTGTCTCCTGAATTGCAGGTGGATTCTTTACTGCTGAGCCACCAGGGAAGCCTGCAGTTGCTTAGGCAGATTCCAAATTTCTTTCAGAGGGAATTGCTCCATGTGTCCAGGGGGCGGTGGGATGGGAGGTGGTGCTCAGGATGCTTCCATGTCACCATCTTAAAAGATTGTCCTGGTGATATGTACTCCTTTTCCTTCTTTCAATTCATGGGTAGGCACATCCAGTGAAAGAACCTAATTCACATTTAGGGAGTCTGAATATGAAGTATGGGAGACTGACATATGAAGCTTTATCTTTCCATGTTCTGGAGGGTTGGAAGGCAACTAGAAAGAGGTTTGGCATGGATGATGAATGCTAGTTTGCCAAACCCACTATAACTCATGGGTCAAAGGAAAAATATCATAATGTAAATTTAAAATTATTTAGCACTGAAAACTAAAAGCACGATATATTCAAACTTGTGAGGTACACTTAAAATTATACTCAGAAATCAATAGCTTATATCAGAAAAGAAAGGATCAACATCAACGAGCTAAGATTCCAGCTTCAAAAACTTAAGAATAAACCTAGCATATCATACCCAGTGAAAAATAGCAGTTTAGAAATGATTAAGAGCTTAATTCAGTAATTATACATAGCAAATAAAGAAACAATAGAGAAAGTAAAAACCAAGAATTGATTCAGTTCAGGCAAAATTTATCCCATACAACAACAAAAAGCTATAGGTCAACAATAATAGGAATGAAAAGAGAAAAACAACTACAGATATGTATGCTGCTGCTAAGTTGCTTCAGTCGTGTCCGACTCTGTGCGACCTCATAGACAGCAGCCCACCAGGCTCCCCGACCCTGGGATTCTCCAGGCAAGAACACTGGAGTGGGTTGCCATTTCCTTCTCCAATGCATGAAAGTGAAAAGTGAAAGTGAAGTTGCTCAGTTGTGTCCGACTCTTCGTGACCCTATGGACTGCAGCCTTCCAGGCTCTTCCATCCACGGGATTTTCCAGGCAAGAGTACTGGAGTGGGTGCTATTGCCTTCTCCGACAGATATGTGTAGATTGTGATAGTAAAAGGATATTATGGACAACTTTCTGTCATTATATTTGAAGACAGTCTAAATAACTACATTCATAGAAATGTAGAAATGAATTGGTAGTTAACATCATCATTTTTTCTTCAAAAAAAATCACCAAGTTCAGGTTTTATAAGTGACTGCCAAACTTTCAAACACGAGACAATTCTGATTATAAGCAAACCCTTTTAGAGAATTTAATTCAACAAGAGCTGGATTTTTAATACGAAGATCCCTATTTTTAAAAGTTGGCAACTATTGAAACATTTGTGTCAGTGCAGGCAAAACAAAGTATGTCTGGAGGCTGGTTTGAGCCCACAGTCTGCCAGTTTGCAACCCTTGATCTAAACTTTACAGAGCTGATCCAAGTCATAGTGCAATTAAATTGAACAGTTTAGGTCTAGTAGTAAGGAAACTTGCTTACCTTATGAAATTATGAAACATGGAATTATGTTTCATAATTACGGAATTATGAAACATGGACAGAATTTCCATAGGTGGTTGTAGAAATAGTCTCTGAAGACTAAAAATCACAGCTAACTGTAGTGTTCCTGATACGAGTGATACACAGCCCTACTTGGAAGCAGGAAGATGAACAGGATAACCTTTCTGGGTTGTTTAATGGATTGTCTAGCCTATCTAACAAATTCAGTTTTCTTAACACTTTCCTTCTGTGTTATCATCTGACCCAATAATAAATGCAGTGATTTGATGCTTCATGGAGACATTCTAGCTTCAGAAAAAAAGCATTATATTTCAGTTCAGTAGCTCAGTCATGTCCAGCTGTTTGCGACCCCATGGACTGCAGCACACCAGGCCTCCCTGTCCATTACCACCTCCCAGAGCTTACCCAAACTCATGTCCATTGAGTCGGTGACGCCATCCAACCATCTCATCCTCTGTCGTCCCCTTCTCCTCCTGCCCTCAATCTTTCCCAGCATCAGGGTCTTTTCAAATGAGTCACCTCTTTGTATCAGATGGCCAAAGTATTGGAGTTTCAGCAGCAGTCCTTCCAATGAACACCCAGGACTGATCTCCTTTAGGATGGAAACTGGTTGGATCTCCTTGCAGTCCAAGGGACTCTCGAGAGTCTTCTCCAACACCACAGTTCAAAAGCATCAGTTCTTCAGCACTCAGCTTGCTTTATAGCCCAAGTCTCATGCCTACTGGAAAAACCATAGCCTTAACTAGATGGACCTTTGTTGGCAAAGTAATATCTCTGCTTTTTAATATGCTGTCTAGGTTGGTCATAACTTTCCTTCCAAGGAGCAAGTGTCTTTTAATTTCATGGCTGCAGTCACCATCTGCAGTGATTTTGGAGCCCCCAAAAAGTCTCACTGTTTTCACTATTTCCCCATCTATTTGCCATGAAGTGATGAAACTGGATGCCTTGATCTTAGTTTTCTGAATGTTGAGCTTGAAGCCAATTTTCTCACTCTCCTCTTTCACTTTCATCAAGAGACTCTCTAGTTCTTCACTTTCTGCCATAAGGGTGGTGTCATCTGCATATCTGAGGTTATTGATATTTTTTCTGGCAATCTTGATTCTAGCCTGTGCTTCATCCAGCCCAGAGTTTCTCATGATGTACTCTGCATATAAGTTAAATGAGCAGGCGGACAATATACAGCCTTGACGTACTCCTTTTCCTGTTTGAGACCAGTCTGTTGTTCCGTGTCCAGTTCTATCTGTTGCTTCCTGACCTGCATACTGGTTTCTCAAGAGGCAGGTCAGGTGGTCTGGTATTCCCATCTCTTTAAGAATTTTCCACAGTGTATTGTGACCCACACAGTCAATGGCATTATAGTATTTAGGTTTAATTTAGGGCCCAGTATCTTCTATATTGTTAATTATTTACATTTGTTAGGAGAGATGATAGAATGTAGTGGTTAACAGCATGCACTTTAGGGGCAGACTGCTGCTGCTGCTAAGTCACATCAGTCGTGTCCCAACTCTGTGCAACCCCATAGACGGCGGCCCACCAGGCTCCCGTCCCTGAGATTCTCCAGGTAAGCACACTGGAGTGGGTTGCCATTTCCTTCTCCAGTGCAGGAAAGTGGAAAGTGACTATTTTAGTTCAAATCCTGGCTTTACCACTTCATACCTATGTGACCTCTCTGTGTCTGTTTCCTTACCAGTAAAATTGGAACAAGACAGATTGGATCCTTATACTTTTTAATTTATTTTATTGAAGTATAGTTTACTTACAGTGTTGTACAGCAAAGTGATTTAGTTATACATGTATGTACATTCTTTTTCATGCTCTTTTCCATCATGGTTTATCCCAGGATATTGAGTATAGTTCCCTGTGCTATACAGTAGGGCCTTGTTGTTTATGCATTCTGTGTATAATATTTTGCATCTGCTAGACCCAAGCTCCTCCCTACCCCCTGCCCCTTAGCAGCCACAAGTCTGTTCTCTACATCTGTGACTCTTTCTCTTTTGTAGATAAGTTCATTTATGTTTTAGATTCCACGTATAAAGTGATATCATAGTATGGTGTTTGTCTTTCTCTCTCTGACCTATTTCCCTTTAGTGTGATAATCTCTAGGTCCGTCCATGTTGCTGCAAATGGCATGATTTCGTTCTTTTTTATGGCTGAGTAGTATTCCTTTGTATACGTGTATCACATGTTGTTTATTCCTTTGTCTGTTGTTGGACATTAGGGGATCTTAGCATAAGTACCTTCTAGTTGTGGGAGACATTAAAAAAAAAGACATAATATATGTTAGCAGACTGTATTTCCACATCCTTGAACCTGGACTTGACTGTATAATTTTGCTTGGCTAATGGAACGAGGCAGAAGTGATGGAGCTCCAGTTCCAAGACTGGGCCTCGAGTCCTTGTGTATTTCCACTCATTTTCTTGTAATTCTGCTACTTCCAGGAAGATGTGCCCTGCCTGGCTTGATAATCACAGGAGGAAGCTGAAAAGACAGGGGCCTCTCAGTTAAATTTAGCCTAGATTATGTGGCCCCTAGCTAACTACTAGATGTGTGAGTGAAACCAGTAGAACCTTCCAGGCAAGCCTGACCTGGATTAGCCAGCTCCCTAGCTGACTGGCAGATAGGTGGGAATTAACAAATGGTTTCTGTTCTACTTACTGAGTTTTGGGTGTTTTGTTATACTGCAGTAGCCGACAGATAAAAATATTTATCAAATTCTACTGTGTGTCCTTTTTGTCCAAGACTCCATTTAATTAGTACTTAATTTAAAATTTAATGAAAAAATTTATATAGAGTAATGAAAAAATCAAAGTCTCAGTCTGTGAAAATTTTGAAATAAAGAAAAATCGGTGTCTCCTCTATGACCCAACAACCAAATTTTGCCAAGAATTGTATAACTGCAAGTTTGACGGGTTGAGTGCATTGTAAACTATGCAGCTTGGCAACAGAACTGCTTGATATTCTTTGTCTGGATCAATCTTAAATTACTGTCTTCCATAATATGAAGTCTCTGTTGAATTCTTCATAGAAAACACAACTACCTTGGGCTGTTATTGTGTCCATTTAACAGGTGAGGTAACGAAGGTGTAGAGAAAGTTTAAGATTACATAGTGACTACTGACTTCCAGGGTGATGAGCAATACAGGACGTTAGAAGAATCCTAACAGCCTAAAGTCTTTTTCTTTATCAAGGGACACAGTTGAGGAATGTATAGTAACTACAGGAGGTTGAAGTCAGTTCTTCACTCAGACTCAGACCCAGAAGTGTGCTCTCTCCTTTCTCGGGGTCTTAAATTCTAGTGGTTTCTGACCTTGTTTTTGCCTATTCTCCATGGCCCTTGATGTTTTCAATCCTACACTTAACCGTTCTAGTAACACTGTTGTTCTCTAACCCCTGCATCCACGCCTTTTAAATGTTTTCTACCTTATAATTTCTCTTTACTGCTTTGGACTAAACTTTTAAATTTTCCAGCTCAGTCTTAATCAGTTCTTGTGAATAATGTTCTTACCTCTGCCCACTGGCTCACACAAACCAAGCTTCAATAGGAAATGGGTTATTCTCACCCCCTCACTTCTTCCTTCAGTTCAGTTTAGTCATTCAGTTGTGTCCAACTCTTTGCAGCCCCATGGACTGCATCACACCAGGCCTTCCTGTCCATAACCAACCCCCAGAGCTTACTCAAACTCATGTCCATTGAGTCTGTGATGTCATCCAACCATTTCATGCCCTGTCATCCCCTTCTCCTCCCGCCTTCAATCTTTCCCAGCATCAGGGTCTTTTCCAAGGAATCAGTTCTTCACATCAGGTGGCCAAAGTATTGGAGTTTCAGCTTCAGCATCAGTCCTTCCAATGAATATTCAGGACTGATTCCTTTAGGATGGACTGGTTGGATCTCCTTGCAGTCAAAGGAACTTTCAAGACTCTTCTCCAACACCACAGTTGAAAAGAATCAATTCTTCAGCGCCCAGCTTTCTTTATAGTTCAAATCTCACTTCCATACATGACCACTAGAAAAACCATAGCCTTGACTAGATGGACCTTAGTCGGCAAAGTAACGTCTCTGCTTTTTAATATGCTATCTAGGTTGGTCATAACTTTCCTTCCAAGGAGTAACCGTCTTTTAACTTCATGACTGCAATCACCATCTGCAGTGATTTTGGAGCTCAGAAAAATAAAGTCAGCCATTGTTTCCACTGTTTTCCCATCTATTTGCCATGAAGTGATGGGACCAGATGCCGTGATCTTCGTTTTCTGCATGTTGAGCTTTAAGCCAGCTTTTTCACTCTCCTCTTTTACTTTCATCAAGAGGCTCTTTAGTTCTTCTTCACTTTCTCCCATAAGGGTGGTGTCATCTGCATATCTGAGGTTATTGATATTTCTCCTGGCAATCTTGATTCCAGCTTGTGCTTCATCCAGCCCAGTGTTTCTCATGATGTACTCTGCATATAAGTTAAATAAACAGTGACAATATACAGCCTTGATGTACTCCTTTTCCTATTTGGAACCAGTCTGTTGTTCCATGTCCAGTTCTATCTGTTGCTTCCTGAAGTGCCTACAGATTTCTCAAGAGGCAGGTCAGGTGGTCTGGTATTCCTATCTCTTTCAGAATTTTCCACAGTTTATTGTGATCCACACAGTCAAAGGCTTTGGCATAGTCAATAAAGCAGAAATAGATGTTTTTCTGGAACTCTCTTGCTTTTTCCATGATCCAGTGGATGTTGGAAATTTGATCTCTGGTTCCTCTGCCTTTTCTAAAACCAGTCTGAACATCTGGTAGTTCACAGTTCACATATTGCTGAAGCCTGGCTTGGAGAATTTTGAGGATACTTTACTAGCGTGTGAGATGAGTGTAATTGTGCAGTAGTTTGAGCATTCTTTGGCATTGCCTTTCTTTGGGATTGGAATGAAAACTGACCTTTTCCAGTCCTGTGGCCACTGCTGAGTTTTCCAAATTTGCTGGCATATTGAGTGCAGCACTTTCACAGCATCATCTTTCAGGATTTGAAAGAGCTCAACTGGAATTCTATCACCTTCACAGCTTTGTTCGTAGTGATGCTTCCTAAGGCCCACTTGACTTTGCACTCCAGGATGTCTGGCTCTAGGTGAGTGATCACACCATCATGGTTATCTGGGTCGTGAAGATCTTTTTTTTTGTATAGATCTTTTTTGTGTATTCTTGCCACCTGTTCTTAATATCTTCTGCTTCTATTAGGTCCATACCATTTCTGTCCTTTATTGTGCCCATCTTTGCATGAAATATTCCCTTGGTATCTCTAATTTCCTTGAAGAGATCTCTAGTCTTTCCCATTCTATCGTTTTCCTCTATTTCTTTGCATTGATCACTGAGGAAGGCTTTCTTATCTCTGATCGCTATTCTTTGGAACTCTGCATTCAAATGGGTATATCTTTCCTTTTCTCCTTTGCCTTTCTGTTCTCTTCTTTTCACAGCTATTTGTAAGGCCTCCTCAGACAACCATTTTGACTTTTTGCATTTCTTTTTTTGGTGATGGCCTTGATCCCTGCCTCCTGTACAATGTCACGAACCTCCGTCCCTAGTTCTTCAGGCATTGTGTCTATCAGATCTCATCCTTGAATCTATTTGTCACTTGCACCGTATAATCACAAAGGATTTGATTTAGGTCATACCTGAATGGTCTAGTGGTTTCCCCTACTTTCTTCGATTTAAGTTTGAATTTGGCAATAAGGAGTTCATGATCTGAGCCACAGTCATCTCCTGGTCTTGTTTTTGCTGACTATAGGGAGCTTCTTCATCTTGGCTGCAAAAATATAATCAGTCTGATTTCAGTATTGACCATCTGGTGATATTCATGTGTAGAGTCTTCTCCTGTGTTGTTGGAAGAGGGTGTTTGCTATAACCAGTGTGTTCTCTTGGCAAAACTCTATTATCCTTTGCCCTGCTTCATTCTGTACTCCAAGGCCAAATTTGCTTGTTACTCCAGGTATTTCTTGACTTCCTACTTTTGCATTCCAGTCCCCTGTAACGAAAAGGACATCTTTTTTGGGTGTTAGTTCTGGAAGATCTTGTAGGTCTTCATAAAACTGTTCAGCTTCTTCAGCATTACTGGTTGGGGTATAGACTTGGATTACTGTGATATAATGGTCATCTGAGTTAAATTCACCCAGTCCAGTCCGTTTTAGTTCGCTGATTCCTAATATGCCAATGTTCACTCTTGCCATCTCCTGTTTGACCACTTTCGATTTGCCTTGATGCATGGACCTGACATTCCAGGTTCCTATGCAATATTGCTCTTCATAGCATCAGACTTTACTTCCATCACCCGTCACATCCACAACTGGATGTTGTTTTTGCTTTGGCTCTGTCTCTTCAGTCTTTCTGGATTATTTCACCACTGATCTCCAGTAGTGTATTGGGCACCTGCTGACCTGGGGAGTTCCTCTTTCAGTGTCCTATTTTTTTGCCTTTTCATACTATTCATGGTGTTCTCAAGGCAAGAATACTGAAGTGGTTTTCCATTTCCTTCTCCAGTGGACCACGTTTTGTCAGAACTCTCCACCATGACCCGTAATTGGGTGGCCCTATGTGGCATGGCTCATAGTTTCATTGAATTAGACAAGGCTGTGGTCCGTTTGGACTTCCTCCTTAGTTTTCAGTAACTCTCTGGCCCTTTTTTGCCCTCTAGTGGCCTCCTGAATTACTGCAGGTATATGATCCAGCCTGTATGCTGGATGTAGTTGTTAAAACAAGGGTTTTAAAGGATGTGTTTCATGATTGCATTTCATCTCTGACTGGATTCAGCTTCCTTCATAATATTAAATTATGTATTTAAAGAAGGTACAGTTATTTAAATGAAATATTTGAAGCAAATTAATCAAAATTACTTCAGAGAATCCAAGGAAAGTCCTCCTCTAACATCTTGATGTCCAGTTGATACCTCTCCTAATAGATCCTTTACCTCAGTGTTAATGAGAAGTCAGCAGATAAGTCAGTCAACAGGCACTTACTGAATGCTTACAAGTACTGCACACCCTTCTAGATACCAGGATCCAGCTGGAAGAAAATGTCCTCCACTGTATTCCAACAACTGTTTCATTACCATTATTGACAACGAAACACACACACACACACACACACACACACAAACTTGCATGACTTACATGGAGAGGAAGAGTTTGTGTTGTCCTCTCTGAGCCCAAGTGAATCTACACCACTTTTATAGTGCTGGCTTGGTTAATTGTAATGAGATCAGATAAGTCATAGATAATGGGATAAATAAGATGAGATTTATGGTAAACCAAATTGTCCATACAAATGTACAATAGGTAAATTCAATTTTCTACAGCAAAGAGTTGAACAAGTGTCACAGTCTCTAAGTTAAGGGTTCTGTAACAGGAAATCATTGCAGCTACAATAAAATTTCACAAGAACATTTGTGGCAAACATCCCAATTTTATAATTTGGCTTCAAAGAGCCTTCACTCCATCTTGGCTAAGATTTATGTTTTTTGGTGTCTTCTGGACTCACTCTAGGCTTGTATTCTCAAATATGTGTGATAATAATAGTATCTTCATCTTCTTGAATTTCCTTAACCATTTTTGAAATATGTAGCCTCTGATTTCAACTATAATCTTAATCAAGTTGAATCAAGGCCCCTAAGTTTATAATTTTCTGTTTTTATGCAGATGTGACACTGATGGCCAAGGTTGCTGACCTAAAGGAGCTTACACTCTTGCAGCAAAGAGAACTGATGAGAATGTAGCTAAATCGCTAAGTCCAGGGGAGCAGTGCCTCCACCACGCCAGGTTTCTCTTTCTGCCTAATCCTAGGTCCTCTGGCTTCCAGGGAAAATATTCAAAATACTACTCACCTGCTGTAAAGGCAACAGCTCTTAACTTCTTATAGGATCTACTGACCCCAGCCAGCTTGGTTAGCATAACTGTGTGTCCAGTGTACAGTGAGGCCATGCAAACTGAAATGTCAGAGTTTGGAACAGAGAAAGGTTTATTGTAGGGTCATGGAAAGCAACGGTTGGCTTATGCCCTAGAAAGTCCTGAGCTCCTCGAAGGGTTTTGGCAAAGCATTTTTACAAGTCAGATGGGGTGATCGCAGGATATGTGATCAGCTCATGCACAATTCTCTGGCTGGGTGATGGTGAGTGAACAGGATGGTATCACAGGGGTCAGTCCTTAGGCTCCAGGAGGCCTGGGGCTGTGACTCAGGTCAAGCAGTTAACATCTTTCATTTGGTGGGGCATTTTCACTTCTGCAAAACAACTCGGGAAATATGCATCAGATACTGTTTTCTGGGTATTTCAGAGAGGAGCTGCAGCAGAGGATGGCCCCATAGCGTCCTGTTTGGTTACAGCTTCCCCTGGCCCTGGGTCTTGGAGGGACTGGAAATCTGGTGACCAGTGCTCCTGGGAAGCCCGCTTCCTTGTGCTGTGCCCAAGGGCATGCAGCCTCCACCTACATATTCAGTGCCAGCTTCCCTTCTAGACGGTCAGAACCTTTCAGTGAGCTTCTCTCTGTCCATTTGGGAGTGAGGAGTCGATCCCAGGGCACGCTGGGTACTCAACCTTCATTTCCTTCACTCAAGGCCTCTCCTCTGAAGGCTAACACCATGGGGCAGACTCAGGTTTTGTGAGGTCTGAAGCTTATATAATTGTGTGTGTGCACGCATGCGTGCACATGTGTGTGCACGTGCCTGTGAAAGGACTTAAAAGAATGAAAAATTAGGCATAATAATTAGATATGAAGGTGTATATTTAGAATGTGAAAGAAGTCATAGAAAATAATTAAGCAAAATAGTAATTATTAACTGCCCAGTGTATCTCTATAATACTTCTTTTCTTTATCTGTGACTGCATATTCTGTCAACTGACTCCAGTATTCTTGCTTGGAGAATCCCATGGACAGAGGAGCCTGGTGGGCTATAGTCTACAGGGTTGCACAGAGTCGGACACGACTGAAGTGACTTAACATGCACACACTCTTCGAGCACATCTTCATATATGAAAGATTTTCTAAATTCATTTTGTGAGAGACAACAGAAGGATGTTGCTATGGATTTAATGTTTGTGTGCCCTTCTTCCAAATTCAGATGTTGAAATCTAATCATCATGGTTTTGGTATTTGGAGGTGGGGCTCTTTGGATATAATTGGGTCAGGAGTGCAGAGCCATCAACATCAAGGCAAGACCAGCCACAAGATTACCAGCAAGAAGATTACCACTCACTAAAGGCTCAGATAATGGTTAGCATTTTTCAATCAAGTATTTTTTATTAAGATATGTATGTTGTTTCTTTAGACATAATGCTATCGTACATTTAATAGACTACCTTATAGTGTAAACAACTTATATATGCACTAGGAAATCAAAAAGATTCATGTGACTTGCTTTATTTGATACTCATTTTATTGAGGTGGTCTGGAACCAAACCTGTAGTATCTCTCAGGTCTGCCTACCTTAGGGTCCCTCCCAGGGCCTGGTGGGGGTGGCGGATCCATACTGGTGAAGGACCTGAAGCTTAAGGTTCGCTTGTTTGAGTCCTGGTAAATTCTCCCCTGCTCTTCCTTATTAAAGAGGAATACTTTCTCACACCAGAAAGGCATGCCCAAATTCTCCCCTGCTCTTCCCTATTAAAGAGGAATACTTTCTCACACCAGAAAGGCATGCCCTCTCCTCTATATGGGACGGATTTCTCCCTGCCTGTCGCATTACCTCATTTACATCTGCTCCTCAGTCCCAGCAGTGAGCTTCGCCCGTCTCCCTCCTGATACCACTTCTACCAAGGCCATCAGCAAACTTGGAATCCCAACTCTCAGGTCTCTCACTGGGCCTCCGCACAGCATTTGCGCACTGTCACAGTTTTGCATTTTCCCTCCTAGACAGCTCCTCTGGCTTCCATGACATAACCCCTGCCCCTCACCATACTCTGATTTCCTTTCTCACCCCACTGTTGTCTCTGTCTTCCTAAATGTTGGCCTTCCTTCAGGTTCCAGCCTTTTCCAGCTTCTTGGCCTACACACAGCCTGGAGTGATGGCATGAAATGAAATGGAAAGTGTTAGTCGCTCAGCCGTATCTGACTCTTTGTGACCCCGTGGACTGTAGTCTGCCAGGCTCCTCTGTCCATGGAATTCTCTAGGCAAGAATACTGGAGTCGGTAGCCGTTCCCTTCTCCAGGGGATCTTCCCAACCCTGGGATTGAACCTGGGTCTCCTGCATTGCAGCCAGATTCTTTACCAACTGAGCCACCAGGGACTCCCGTAAACAGTGGCGGATACCCGCGTGCTCTGCCTCCCGAGTCTAGATCTTCAGCCTAGACTTTAGGCTGTGGGCTCAAGGCAGGGACCGTATATCATTTAGGTTTGTATCTCCCATTCCTAGCAGGAACCTAGTACGTGTCTGAATGAATGAATAGATGAGTGTTTACTCATGAGACCGAAGTTATATACCATTAAGTTGGAATGCTTAACCATGTGTGAAGTGCTTTATACAGAGTGGAAAATACAGCAGTTTCTATCAGAGTGGCTTTCAGTCGTCCCATTTAACTCATCAGAAAGGAGAAGTCTTAAATGTGAGAAAAGTGAAGACAAAACAAAAAAACCCAACAGACCAACTCCATTTCACATGGAGGTCAGAATAAATACAGCTCATTTTCATTAGAAACTCTTTGAAACCACTCTCTGGCATCATCTGTTCTGAGCGGTTCTGGGAAACAATTTGCTTTAGCAGTTTGGTGAATAAAGGCCAAGAAACGTAGAATTTCTTTAAACGTTTTTTTCTGTTCTTTCAGTTATAGTCGATGACAGCTTCAAATTTTCTTAGACTGACATATATAAAATTGGATGGCATTTCTTTGTTGTGCAACTCCTAAATTCTTTCATCTGTTTTGAATATATTTTCCCCTTGAAGTCTGAATACATGCCTAGACTCTGTCTAAACACAAATTGTTTGAACAAAGAAGAAAAAGATCTAATTTAAGAAATCATTGTCCCTGAGTGGCACTGAAATCTCATTTGTTTGAATTTATTCACTTTTCCCAAACAATTGTTTAGTACACTAAAAAAAAAACCCAAACCTGGGAACTTAATTGAATTAATGCAGTATCTTTTTGGTAATAACGTCCTCTTAGGCTGTATAATAAATCAATTAGAATACTACTCCGTGGCTAATATTTTGAGCTCTATCAGTATTCAGCTTCCAGTTTTGTTACTCTGTAAGCAAGAGGTGAGGTGATACCCACTCACAGCCCACACTTTTTGAAGTGAAACTGGGAAATCTGAAATTCTTGGAGGAAGCTGGTAGTGGCATAGGTTGTCTGTCTTGAAGGCTAGGAGAAATGGCAGATGTGAAGAGAGGAGTTGGGTGGAAAAATAGCAATGCCCTAGAGAGAGGGCAGAGTTCTAGAGGCTGCAAGAACCAGCAAGGAGCTTGAGAGTCCCTGCAAGAAGACTGAGCTCCTTTGCCATTGGAGCGTGGCTCTCGGGGTGTGGGCCCCGAGCAGCAGCAGCCACTGCACCCGGGGCGTTGTTAGAAGTGCAGATTCTGGGGAACTCCTGGGAAGTCCAGTGGCTAGGACTCCAATGCTCTCACTGCTGAAGGCCTGGATTTGTTCCCTGGTTGGGGAACAAAAATCCACAAACCATGTGGTGCAGGCAAAAAAAAAAAAAGCAGATTCTAGGCCCTTACCCAGACCAACACAGTCAGAAACTCTAGAGTCAGGGCCCAGACATCCAGGTTTTAACAAGCCCCCTGATGATTCTGAAGCCCATTTGGGTTTGACATCTGACTTGGAGGGAGGTGGAACACCACTGTGCCTGTGAAAATGTTCTATTGAAAACATCATTACTGACGGTTTTCTTAAAAAAATAATGTATTTTAGGCAATACTACACAGGTGATGTATTTTCTAAAGGAAACCAATTTATCTGGCTTTTTTTTTTTCTCCTGGTTACTGTCTGGGAGACAAGTGACATCATCTCCCATGATTGGGTGCTAAATAGGATCCATTTTTAAGGACGGGTGTAGAGGAACGTTCTCAAGTCTCAGTATCGTTGATTACCCAGAGAAACAAGATAGATTGTCTTCTTGCTAAAATTATACGTCTTTATTAAATTTCACATCATTTGTATGTTATTATTTTCATTCAGTTGGTATGGCAAACAAAACAATTTGAGGTAGTAATTTTATTTTATCATTGCCATTAACTGAACTAAACTTTATTTTAACTTTCTACTTTTTTTCAAGCTTTTCCTTCTGTGTTCACGTTGGGGTGTTAATAGCATGTCAAACTAATTGCACTCCTCATGGTCTAATTCTATTCACTGTCATTTTTGGCAGTAAAATTCTGAGTTTGGCATGCTCTCACACTGACACCGGTTTGCTAAATTAGCTGAGCAGAATCTCAGAAATGCTAGAATAAATCCAGGCAGAAAAAAAATCCAAAAATATCATCCAGGATCATACAGGACATTTAAGAATTCTGGTTGGCTTATTTGTCCGCTCCAGAAAAAGCTTGTTCTGTTGACCTCACCATTGTCACTCTGGTTTTATTGATGATGCTGTTTGCTTTCAGAGTGTGTGTTAATGGATTAGTGAAGGAATCCATGGGTTACACATGACATGACAGAAACCCAACTCAAATTTATTTCAGCAAAGGAAGGTTATATTTGCTCTCATAACTGAAAAGATGAGGAATGATCTGGCTTCAGGCGTGGCTGATCCCAGGGGCTCGAATGGTGTTGTATCTGGTAGTCTCTGAAGTGGTTCCCAGTGATTCTTGCCTCCTGGTATTCTTGCCCTCTGTAATCCCTTTCCCTTGAGTGTAAGGTTGGACCTATATTCAAAGAGAATATGGCAGAAGTGACAGGATGTCATTTCCCAGATGAGGGCAGGAAAGGACAGACTTCTTCTTGTTTGCAATTGCTCTCGTTTTTTCCGAGTGCTCTGACTGGGTGACTCAAGCTGCCGTGTTGTGGGTAGCCCTGTGGGGAGGCCCAGGTGGCAAGAAATGGACGTTCCAATCCTAGAACCAGTAAGAACCTGAGGCCTGCCAGCAGCCACGTGAGCTAGCTTTTAAGTGGGTCTTTTTCGGACAGCCGTGTGAGTACAGCCTTTCTCCTACCGGGGCCTTGAGAAGACTGCTCCTGGTCAGCATGTTGACTGCAGCCTTGTGAGAGACCCTGAGTCTAGGTGGACCCTGGAACATAGTAAACATCTGCTACATCATCAACAGGATTCCTGTTTTCACTGTTCTTTAAATGTAGAGACAAAATCTGAACTTAGCACTTCAGCTAATGATTAATCAGCTCACCCTGTTCTGAACACTTCTAATAATATAGTTTAGTCTGCAATACGTGTTTTTATTTGGTGGGGCACGGGGGGGACAAGTGTTGCCACATCGTACCATTGATTCAAGTTGATCTTATAATGAACAAAAAGTCTCCCACTTTTGTTTTATGTGAACTGCTGATAATCACATTGTTACTATTCTGAACTCAGCTACTGAACACTGATGCTTATAACATTCTTTGTTGTTTGCGCCCAGTGCTTTTGAATCTTTTCCTTTGTCCAGCGAATCAGCTGGATGTGCACTGTTGTTGGATGGAGAGTTTGTCCGTTGGGTGAACATGCTGTCCATCCTGTCCCCCAAGGCATTGAGTGAGCTCATTCTAGACCCACTTTGGCTGATAATCAACCTGATCTCTTTGTTTGTTTAGTTGGCTATGGATGCTCCTAACTGTTCTAATTGTCAACCCAGCATGGCTTCATATAGTCCACATGGGTGCCGTAAAAGCCCCTTTCACATACTTTATTAAAATTGATATTCTGTATGTGGTCTGCATTATCACAAAAAAGAAAAAGACTTTATTATTTCCAAATCATCATCTGTATTTCCATCACTCAGAAGCCCCAAGAGGCAGGTTTCTTTATAACTTTTGCATTATATTATTGCTGATGTGTAAGAGTTCCTGCTGTTCCATATTTTTGCCAACACTTGATATTATCAGAAGTAACTTTGTCAGTTTTGTGAGGGTGAAATGGTATCTTATGGTTGTTATAATAAGAGACACCCAATTTTACTGAGATTGAGCATGTTTCCATATTTATTGACTGGGTTATGGTTTTCTTTGCCACTTTGTATTATTTGATCATTTTTCTGAGCCTAGATTTTAAAAATCTAATAAATATCTTAGACATATGTATACACATGAATGTGTAGAGTGTGTCAATGAAAAATCAAATAACAGTCAAGCTAAGAAAAAAGTAAAGAGAATTTTTATTTGAGCCAAACTGAGAGTTATAACCCAGGAAACATTCTCAGAAGCTCTGAGAACTGTTTGATTAATCAGGAGTTAGAGATGCAATTTTATACATTTTTGAGACAAAGAATTTGTGCGTCATATTGATAGGTTAACAATTGTGCACACAGTTCATCAAAGTGTTGTTTTTTTTTTTTAAGCCAGTTATATATGTATTGATACAGAATAAGCCTTTGGTCAATGTGACCCCTATATGAGATGAAAAGGAAATATTGATAATTTTAGGATTACAGTGCTGGCATCTGAAGAAAGGGACCAATTTTCCAATTTTTCTCAAAGGTTGATTTCCTTCTCCTGTTTTTTTTTTTTTATTTGTTTGTTTGAAATGAAATGGTTTTTATTCTTCACAACTACCAGGATGACCACCAGAGGTTCCAGTAAGACAGTAACAATCCACCCTGCAGCTTTACTTCGTGAAGGAGGATGAAATCAAATCTATCTAGTCTGAAGATCAGGCATCAGCGTGAGCTGGCCTCAGGGAAGAGAGGAGGGGACCGCTGTGGCAGAGGCGGTGCTGTGGGGAACATGGCACAGATGTGGAGCAATGGAGACACAGCCAGTCAGGGCTGACTGATCGCCTGCACAGCCCACCGAGTCCCCACAGATTTGAGCCCAGTCATTTAGAAGGGATTCAGGCCACTGCATTGTTCTCGAAGAGGAGCAGCCAGTGTGTGCCCTCCTGCTCACTAGGGCTGGCTAACCATGCAGCAATTTCATGACAGTTTCTGCTAGGTATTTCCTGCTATCTTACTTTGTGTCCAAATCCACCTAAAGTACACACTGGTGTCCCCAGTGAATAAGAAAGGCTTTGTGCTCACTTAAAAAAATTTTTTAACTGGAGGCTAATTACTCGATGGACATAAGTTTAAGTGAACTCCGGGAGTTGGTGATGGACAGGGAGGCCTGGCGTGCTGCAATTCATGGGGTCGCAAAGAGTTGGACATGACTGAGCGACTGAACTGAATTACTTTACAGTATTGTGGTAGTTTTTGCCATACATTCACATGAATCAGCCATGGGTGTACATGTGTTCCCCATTCTGCTCCCCCCTCCCACCTCCCTCCCCATCTCATCCCTCAGGGTCATCCCAGTGCACCAGCCCTGGGCACCCTGTCTCATGCATCGAACCTGGACTGGTGATCTCTTTCACATATGATAATATACATGTTTCAATGCTATTCTCTCAAATCATCCCACCCTCGCCTTCTCTCACAGACTCCAAAAGTCTGTTCTTTACACCTGTGTCTCTTTTGCTGTGCTCACTTTTAATTGTAGTTGATCCTGTTATGCAAAATAATAATTCAAACAAGATAAGAAAACAACACTTCAGAATCTTAGGAGGGGCTGAGGGCTTTGTCCTGATTCCTCTTTACATGAAAATCTTGTTGCCACAATAATAATAATAATAAAAAAAGCCCAGCTGAGGCAGCAGAATCTCTAAGACCCCTGGATCACTGGTGAGGAAACTGCAGCTCCAATTCAATAGGCGCCAGGCCCAACCAAGCCCACAAGGCAAGCATCCCATTAGAGGGCAGAGGTCAGGGCCAGAGTGGGTGTCCACACACCTTTTATACAGCTGCTCCAATTCTTTGCTTAGTCTGTGCTGGGGCTGAAACTCATACATCATTGCATTTATGATCTTGCAAGACAGAGAACAACATAAAAAAGCCATGCTTTTTTTTTTTTAAAGTTTCCCCCAAAGAGGTTTAGCAATCTACTTTTTAAATTAATTTATTCCTTTTGGAAGATTCATACTGAAAAGACAGGAGAATTATCGGTTGCCTAATTCACATCATTAATGGGAAGTAGGTATTTGAAGAGTATTAAAAATACTTAAGACCATGAACTTGTTCCTCAGATGTTTCATCCCACCCCTCTGTGTCCCCATCCAATAGATGACAGCTGGTCCCAAGCTGGACTCCCCAGGAAGAATCCACTCTGACTGTTTGCCCTGCTATCCAGAAGCAGTGAATCAGGCCTCTGACACGTTCCTTTTCTGCATGAAAGACCTTCTCCTTTTCTATTGTAGAAAAATGTTGCAGCCTTGCCATGGGGACAGCTCTACTCTCAAGACATCAGTCCTTCTGCATGCCCCCTCACCTAGCCACACATACGAAAGGACTCTGACACGGATCAAGGCCAGAGGGAGAGCCTGGGGTCTAATACCAGGGTGACTCCTGTGAACCCGAAAATCACAAGATGGGATGGCAAGGAACACCTAACCCACAGGGCACTTTCAGAGGCGTGGCAGGGATGGGTCATACAATCTGTCTAGGAGGAAGGGAGCTGCTGTGGCACCACAGACCTGATGGGCTAAAAGAGATGGTCACTGGACCTGCAGAGGTCAACGTGAGATAATACAGAACATCTGGAACATGTTAAGTGTATTCCATCGATGCAGATTATTATGCAAATGAAACTTAAAATGGCATTCTTAATCCTGTTTGTCCAGTCATAACGGACCTGTGATTGCATTCACCCATCGCATCTCAGCTGGACAGCCATTTACCAGCTTCGTGAAGCCCAAACACGTTGCTGTAAAAGGACTCTACGCATGTGAACACACATCTCCCCTCACCCTGCTGAGTCCAGGAAGCAATAAAGTGAAAACTACCAAAGATAAAAGACAGGGTCAGTTACTATACTTAGCTCCTGCTATATAACAGAAGTAGCCCCGGCGCCAACTTCAAGGAAAAAAAGTGAAAAATACAGTTTAAATATTTGAATTTCAAAATGTTGATGTTCTCCTTTCCTAAGGCACAGTTAAGAGGCCCCAGAGAAAAACTGATAACGCTGAGGGGTGTGCCCTGGAAACGAAGTGTCTGTGTTGCTGAGCGGCAGTGACAGGGAGGTGTCACTCTACGGCAGCCAGCTGCTCAATTTCTCAGCGGACTTTCTTTGCAGTTTCTTCAAATTCTTTCTGTTTATTGTTGGTTTCCTTGTTCTTGATTCTTTCTTGATCCAGTTTCAAAAAATTCACCGAGGCTTAATTCTTCAAAACTGCTTCTTGACAGAAAGGAAAGCACAACCAGATGAATGCTTTTTATGTTCTTCTATAGGGTCGTCATCTGGCTCCCAGCCTTCCAGCTCCTTGAAGCAGAAGAAACAGTGAGCCAAGTCAGACTTGCTCTCAGTGGGACAGTGGATGAAGCCTGCCTCGAAGCCATCTGCTCCGAGATGCAGGAGCAGCCCTCTAAGAAGGGCCAGTTCTTAAACGTGGAGACGCAGTGGTCCTTGAGGTAGAGCTCCCAGGCCAGTGGCAACCACCGGGTGCCCATCCCACTGCCACCAAGTGATGCCTCGATTCAAATCCAGTGGTTGACGGCCTCTGTGAGGCATGTCGAGGCATCCTCCTGTTTTGAGGAGGTCTGGTTAATATATAACGTAGATGTACACTGCACATTGGGAAAGGCCTACCACAAAGGGCCCATGTCATTATTTTTTTCTTTTTGTCTTTGTTTGATTGTCCTACCATAGAAAAAGATTTATGATTTTTCCTCCTCATCTTCCTCCTTTTGATCGTAAATCTTTACATTGAAAGCATTAGGTGATCAACTATTTGGTCCCTTGTTGTCTGGATGATTCCTTACCTGCCCTGGATCATGCCCCTCAGTGCTGGACCTTGAAAATGAATTCTTTCTTTCCTTCCTTTTAGAGGGTTATGCTAGTAGAGTGCTTGGCAAGGGCTTATAGTCAATCCTAGGGTGTCCAAGAGGACTTAGGCCAATTTTATCTTATACGTGCATTGTGCATGTCCAGTATCTTGTATAGAATTATAGATTTGATCAGCAGTCTCAATTCATTTGAATTCATTGTTAAAATTCAGTTTAATTAAACTAAGCATTATACATGTGTATTGTGCTGGTTTAGTCGCTAAGTCGTGTCAAACTCTTGTGACCCTGTGGACTGGAGCCCACCAGGCTGCTCTGTCCATGGGGTTCTCCAGGCAAGAATACTGGAGTGGGTTGCCATTTCCTTCTCCAGGAGATCTTCCCAACCCAGGAACTGAACCCAGGTCTCCTGCATTGCAGGCAGATTTTTTACCAACTGACCAAGAGCAGGGCTTTGTATGTGTATATATATAATCATAGTAAATTAATTAAATGCAGTAAATAAGCATATAAATATATTGATGGAGAAAGGTTTTATAGAATATGCATTCGTTCAGTCATCTCAGTTTGTACAATCATTGTACATGTGCTTTTGATAGTAGACTTAAAGCAAGCAGTGATACATGTCATGAGTAATCTGATGGCCAGGAAAAGGATGATAACGCATATTTTGAAACTAACAACTGTCTGTAAAGCAGAGAGGAAAAAGTTGCCTAGTCCTGAGGGGCGTCAACTAAATAGGTCATTTAGAAGGGCAGTGTTCCTTACATCTTGTAACTATTTTGCTCTTTGGAAAAATTTTCCCAGGCATCTGTCAACCTCTTTAGAGCTGCTGACAAGAGTGTAACAAGTAGTGTGAGCAATAGCACAAACGCTATGTGTTAACATAATATCAAACCGCAGATCTCTGTCTTGCAGGCTTTCCAAAAGCTGTCTCTATGATATTTGACATGGCAGGGGTTGCTGGCATCAGTGACTTATGGTTTTTTTTTTTTTTTTAATTTAATGCGTCTATTAACAACTAAGGGACAGAGCAAAGGTTCCTAGGGTAAGTTGTGTCTGGTCTCTAAGAATTGAATATAATTCAGAAAAGGGATGGACATATTAATGTGCTGGAAATTTGAACCCGAAAGGTTAGGCCAGAGGGAGATTGATCTGAGTAAGTGGTAACATTCAGTTCAGTTCAGTCACTCAGTTGTGTCCGACTCTTTGCGACCTCTTGGACTGCAGCATGTCAGGCTTCCCTGTCTGTCACCAACTTCCGGAGCTTGCTCAAACTCATGTCCATTGAGTTGATGATGCCATCCAATGATCTTGTCCTCTGTCATCCCCTTCTTTTCCTGCCTTCAATCTTTCCCAGCATCAGGGTCTTTTCCAATGAGTCAGTTCTTTGCATCAGGTGGCCAAAGTATTGGAGCTTCAGTTTCAGCATCAGTCCTTCCAATGAATATTCAGGACTGATTTCCTTTCAGATTGACTGGTTTGATCTCCTTGCAGTCTAAGGGACTCTCAAGAGTCTTCTACAACATTAGGAACACTGAGAAGTCAGTGACAGGAATTCCAAGGGATTTAAATTGACCTTGTCTTGACCGAGGGATTTGATGACAAATCAAACAGTTAATTGTCCCCAGTAGCTTTGTGATAGTTTTGCTAAAGAGTTTTCATTTCATCTTAAGCATTGGCACAAAATCATAGCCAGAAACAGAACAATAACTTTCAATTTTGATGGAGACAGACACTTTGACAGAGAGATAATTGGAACTAGTGAGATAAGTATTACAGACCTGGACTCATCTCTTGGATTAGCTGTCTACCACTGCTGTTATCTTCTTGTTCTGACTTGGTAGGGCCTTTCTTAGTCAAAGTCGGCTGTCAGAAATAGGAGTTGCAGTCCATTCAGGAGGGTAGGCCTTACTGAGGTGAGAAATGTGAATCCCACAGCCTACTCCTTGACGTTTTGCAGCACAGGGATTTGCTAACAATACCTGATAAGATCCTTTCCAACATGGTTGTAAAGAGTTCTTTATTTTATCTCTTTTCCAATGGACAAAATCTCCAGGGTCCTTAAAGTCTAGTTCTCACTGGAGCTCACTATGGAAGGAATCAGTTAATAATTCGTCATTTTAGTCAAGCACTTTGATGTGTCCTTGACAGTAATGTAGAATATCACATTTAAGAAGTGTTGGTTCATAAGTACCTTCATCTAGATGCATAGGTTGTCTAGTATTTATTTCAAAAGGAGACAGTGCTGACCAAAGCAGGCCGACCTAAGGTTGAAGAGTACCAAGGGAAGGAATTTTGGCCATGGTGGAGGAAAAACCTCTGAAAGTTTAGGCAATTGTGTTTTAATTGTGCTGTTGGACCAGTCAGAATGGCTGCAATCCAAAAGTCTACAAGCAATAAATGCTGGAGAGGGTGTGGAGAAAAGGGAACACTCTTACACTGTTGGTGGGAATGCAAACTAGTACAGCCACTATGGAGAACAGTGTGAAGATTCCTTAAAAAACTGGAAACAGAACTGCCATATGACCCACCAATCCCACTGCTGGGCATACACACCGAGGAAGCCAGAATTGAAAGAGACTCGTGTACCTCAATGTTCATCGCAGCACTGTTTATAATAGCCAGAACATGGCAGCAACCTAGATGTCCATCAGCAGATGAATGGATAAGAAAGCTGGTACATAAACACAATGGAGTATTACTCAGCCATTAAAAAGAATACATTTGAATCAGTTCTAATGAGGGGGATGAAACTGGAGCCGATTATACAGAGTGAAGTAAGCCAGAAAGAAAAACACCAATACAGTATACTAACACATATATATGGAATTTAGAAAGATGGTAATGATAACCCTGTATACGAGACAGCAAAAAAGACACAGATGTAAAGAACAGACTTTTGGACTCTGTGGGAGATGGAGAGGGTGGGATGATTTGGGAGAATGGCATTGAAACATGTATACTATCATGTAAGAAAAGAATTGCCAGTCTAGGTTCGATACAGAATACAGGATGCTTGGGGCTGGTGCACTGGGATGACCCAGAGAGATGATATGGGGAGGGAGGTGGGAGGGGGTTTCAGGATTGGGAACTCATGTACACCCGTGGTGGATTCATGTCAATGTATGGCAAAACCAATACAGTATTGTAAAAAAATAAAAAAATTGTGCTGTTGGATCTTTCTATTAATCCTGAGGCCTGAGGGTGATAGGCACAGTGAAAATGCTGCATTATCAGCCAAATCTCACAAGTAGATTTAATGACTGGTCCAGTAAGATAGGTTTTCTGGTCACTATGAAGCTCAGAGGAATCCCTCAAACTGGAACTGTTCTTTTCAATAGTAATTTGCCTACTGTTAAGCCTGTTGCTCTTCTGCAAGGAAACACTTCCATCCAGTGTGGAAAACATGTCTACCATCACCAGGATGTATTTGTAGACTTGAGAGGAAGGCGCCTGGGTAAAATCCAGTTGCCAAAATTGAAAGGGTTCCTTTGGGAGGGGAAAGTGGCCTTGAGAGCCAGGAAAGGGCTTCCCAGGGTTATGTTTAGGATAGATAAAGCACTGGTCATAGATCTTATGAGCTATAGTGGGAGAAGGTTTCCAGATGTACTGTTTGCCCCATAATATCACTTCTTTAGATGCCCAGTGGATCAGGAAATGAACCAGCTGGAGGAAAGTTAATTAAACCCTGTGCTGTTGTTTAGTCACTAAGTCGTGTCCGACTTTTTTTATGACCCCATGGACTGTAGCCCGTCAGGCTTCTCTGTCCATGGGATTTCCCAGGCAAGAATACTAGAGTGGATTGCCATCTCCCTCTCCAGGGGATCTTCCCGACCCAGGGACCAAACTCACATCTCCTGCACTGCAGGCAGATTCTTCACCACTGAGCCACCTGGGAACCCCAATTGAACACCTATGGGTACTATAAACCTCTTATCTGATCTGAACTATATTTGTGAGATAGGGTCAAAATATACCCTTTTTTCTTACAGGTCTGCTTTTCATTTTCTGAAGCTAGTTCTTCAGCCTGCAAAAGAAATTTCTTAACAGTTTCATCAGAGTTATGTTTGAGCAGAGGACATACTCAAAATTAGGAGAGAACAGACTTAAGGCAGCTTGTTTGGTTTCCACATCAGCCAGTTGAATCCCTTTGGCTTCTATTGAATCAGATTTGGAATGTCCAGATGTTTTAACGATGGCCAGCTGTTTGGGCAATTGAATGGAGTCTCATGGTTTTGAGACTAGCTGTCTATTCTTTTTTTAAAATTAATTCATTTTAATTGGAGAATAACTGCTTTACACTTTTATCATGGTTTTTGCCATACATCAACAGGAATCGACCACGGGTGCACACTTGTCTTCCCATCCTGAACCCCCCTCCTACCTCCCTCCCCATCCCATCACTCTGGCTTGTCCAAGAGCACCAGCTTTGAGTGCCCTGCTTCATGCATCAAACTTGCACTGGTCATCTATTTTACATATGTTAATATACATGTTTCAATGCTATTCTCTCAAATCATCCCACCCTGGGATTGGTAGGAGCCCCAATATTATTATGTTGGTGTTAATATATTATGGATATTGGTGTTTCACTTTCTGACTTACTTCACTCTGTATAATAGGCTACAGTTTCATCCACCTCTAGCTGTTTATTCTTTATAAGCTGATTAGAAGAGCTAAGAAATATCCATAGCATTCCAAAATCATGCACTACTCTGAAGCCATAGAGGCTATCAGTATAAATATTGGCTCCTTCATCTTTGGCTAATTGACAAACCCTACTCAGTGCAGTCAGTTCAACTTGTTGGACTGATTTGGAGCCTGGTAGATAAGAACTTTCCATTATTTCTGCTGCATACCCAGTTTGATAATGTCCCTCTTCATTGTTTGAAAAGGATCCATCTTAAACCAAATTAAATCAGCTTTGTCGGTGGGAACTTCTTGTGAATCTGTCCTAGGAGTGAGAAGATAGTTAACTTTCTTGTGAATCAGCCCTGCTGCTGCTGAG